>OY744477.1:175206114-175741649 GCA_963556175.1 Tipula confusa
ATAATAAAATCTATTTTTATCAATAAATTTATATGGAACAAATTAAACATAATTTCGTTTTAAATAATTATGAAATATTCTACTAAATTTTTTTTTATAAATCATACAAGCATTATAATGTATAATAATTTTTTATTATATGTTATGTGGATGTGTGCAAAAATATTTTTTATTTATTGATTATTTAATTTAATTTTTATTACAATTTTAATGAAATAAATAATATATTAATTATTTTGTTGTTGAAATATAGTAATGTGCGTTTTGAAAATTAATTTTTTATTATAAATTTATACATAATTTTATTTTTCATATTTTTTTTTAGCACAAACTATTTAAAAAATTATATTAAATTAATAATCGTTGTCATTCGTTTATTTAACTTTTATTAGTTGAATTTAAATTGCAGTGTAACTAATTAATAATACATAAATAAAACTGTCAACATTTTTAAAATTTCACCTTTTAAATTTATTCTATTTGATCTGTTTATTTATTTACTAATACGGTGGTTAAAATTAAACAGAATAATTTAATCATACATAATATTTACTAATAAAATTGTGCTCTTATTTAAAATTAAAGGCTTCTGGTTATTTAATTATTTATTATTATTATTTAATATTTTATAAATATTTTTAATTTTATAGATTCGTGGAGTTTTTTTTTTAATTTTATTTAATAGAATGAAATTTGGATTTAATTTTTTTGTTAATTATTTCGTATAAAAAAAATTGACGATTTCAATAATTTAAAATAATTTTTGTTCAGTCAAATACTATATGTTTATATAGGTTCTGGTGTCGAAACGATATCGATAGATAGGGGGTTTAGATTACGCGACAAAATCTGCCAAACACCTAATACATTACTTTAATATATTATTATGGACATATTGATTTATATTTATATTTGGTATCTTTATTTATTTTTTTTTTCAATTGGCATTTTTTTTTTGAGAAGGATATTAAAAAAAAGATATTTTTCACATAAAACCATAACAAATTTATGATTGATTAGAACTGTTCGTTATAATTTAATCTGATTGTGAAACAAGAAAAAAAAAATCCTAATCCTTAGATTTCTATTCTAAGATAAAATGTTATTGTTGTCAGATTTTAATCAATCATCATTATTTTTTTAAAATATTAAATAATTCGAAAAATAAAAAATTAAATAAATAAATTTGTGTTAATTACGATGTTTAATTAAATTTTAACCTAAAATTTTCTTAATCATCGATTGTGTTTCAGGTTTTGTTAGCGATCGATGACGATTCGGACGATAGGGTTGATAATTTTCAACATTTGAAAATTTATTTTCGTATTTTTGATCGTGATCGGTCATATTTAAATGATCACCGTTACTGTGCTCATCGTTACTGTGCTCATCGCTATTGTGCTCATTATTGATACTGTTATAGGTTAAATCACTTTGTGTTGCATGCAATTTAATTTCATTTGATTTTAATTGATTGTCAGTTGTTGGTGCATAATTATTTTCTGTTACAAATTTATCAATGGTGACGGGTGGTGTCTCTGTACTGGATATTGGGTGATTATTTGTTTTTTCGGTTCTAATATCTTCAGTGGTGCTCGACGGTAAGTGTGTCGTCACAATTTCGGCTTCAGTTGAACTGATAAGTATACTTCCAACTGTAGTTGGTTGTTCAGTTTGATTAATTTTTTCGCTTAGTTCGACTACATCGACAACCAATCCATTTTCGATTAACGAATACGATTTTTCATTTACAATCACTTCGGTTGGTTCTGAATCATTCACAACTTCACCAGTCGTAATCGACGCAACACTAGTACTTGTCACCAAATTTGTGTCTGAATTTTCAGTAGCAATTGTTGATGGAATATCATGAGATTTGGTCGATGTGAATTGAGCCTTAACGAGTAACATTGGTGGAATAAAATGTTCTTCGCTTAAATCACGTCGTTGCGTTGGTTTTGGTATTGGATGACTGGTCGACGAGGCGAATGGTGATGAAGTTGTAAGCAAATCATTTTTGATCAAAATATTCTTTGGTATATGAATTGGATGACCGCTACCAAATCGCCCATCTTCATGTAAATTAGTTTTTTGAAATTTGGTTGTAATTGGAGATAATGTTGTGGTTGTCATAGAAATTTCGGATGTTTTAGTTATACTCGTCGCTTCCACCTCACTAACATGTTCAACATCGTCGGGCGATGATTCTTGTGTAGCTTCTGTAGTAGTTGATTGGGCCGAATTTTCTGTAGTCGAGTCTGTTTCAACAGTTGTTGATTCTAAGTCCACTTCGCTTCGTCGTCTCTGTCTTTGATCTTGTGTTGTACTTACCATAGTCGTAGTAGAAGTAATATATGTAGTTTGTTTACTCGACACATCACTTCTGGTTTCAATTTCGACTTTGTTCGTGGTCGGTACAAATGTTGATTGCGAAACAATAGCTGTATCTGCAGTCATTGGTTCAATGATATTACTTGATTCGGTCGATGTAACTACGGAAGTACTTGCTTTATTGATTTCTTTTGGCTTTTTTAAATCTTGTGGGAACATTTTTTTCTCGTGTGGTAATATTTCTAGTTCCGATGATTCGGGTTGTATATCAGCTGGAATCTCTTCATGATTTGGCAAATGATGCATTGGTTGGTCACCCATCATCATTTCTTCACTATCTTTAGATTTTTTATCTGCTTTTCCTTTTTTCTTATAAATATTAGTCGATTTTTTAACATTAGGCTCAACTTTCTTTTTTAAATCATCGTCTGTATTATCCTCTTCGGATTTAAATGGCTGATCGCCTTGCATATTATCATGAATTTTATTCGTACTCAGCATGGTTAAATCTATATGATTATTTTCTTGACTTAAATGAATATGATTATCGTCAACCTCGTTCAACGGTGTTAATAATTCGGCTGGTAATTTTCGTCCACTATCTGTGGTGGTGTCGATTACAGTATTATCCGAGGTAGCCGCTTCTTTACTTTCATCCAAGCACACCAATTCTTTTAGAATCATATTCCGATCCTGTTTACCTTTACATAAAATATGTCGTGTACCTTCCTCGCCACAATCACGTGATAATTGAATAGTACCACTATCGCTCATATATTGAACAGTTAACGATGGTAGTGAGCTTATTGTACACTCTTGTGCCCAGTCGGGTAAATTCATTTCACATAAAAAGGCAGCGGTTTCAGGACCACCACAACGTAATGCATGCCAACGAAAATCACGGACTGGATCGATTACTGAACATAATGGTGATTCTAAAACGGGTATGGATTCCGCCCAATATCCCGATGATGTGTCCAAAGGTTTTGTATTTCTGAAACGATAGATTAAAACATAATAAAATTAAATTTATCATAACTAGACTATACATACATAAGATATAATATATATGTATTATGATTGCGTGCCCATAATTGGCACACAAATCATAAAATTTGTTTTATTATGGTTTAGCATGAGTAGAAGGTGTTTCTGGTATGTTATGCTATATTTTTACAGGATTATAGCATGACGGGTTTATGTTGTTGTTGTACGTTTTATAAAATACAGATTGATTGTAAATTTGAGGTTTGGGAATTAAAAAAATTTGGTGTGAGTTTGATTTATATTAACGTTTGCAATAATCGTTTCAGGGATAAAGAATCAACTTTGCATAAAAGTTACATCAACATTGGAAAAGTAAAAGATTCCCAAATACGAGTTAGACGAACACTCTAAGAACATCTAACAATCCTGTTAAAGTATCCAAGTAAGTCTTATATTTATTTAATGATACTGATTATTCGTTGATATTTTTCTGTGCCAAAACTAAAAATTATATAAAAAACTATTCAAATTTATTATCAAAATAATGAATCTGTACCGGAAACTACTGGTACATTTCGTGAATGTTATAATTGAAATTATCATTATGCAAAAAGTACATTTAATCGTCTTATTAGTTGACAAGTTATCTTGTTATCTTGTTAGTTATTTTGCGTTCCAAATCTTGAAGCTGATTAACATGTGAAAAGAGTTAACATGTGAATAATTAAAGAACAATTTATTTGCCACTCGGCCAAAGTTGATGCGTCATTAGACATAGTCCTAAACGTGCAAACTGCTCGTTAAGTCTTCTACAACTTTGATATTATCTGTAAAGCCGAAGGTTATTGCTTCGAATACAAATACACCATCATAAATTATGTCCTATTGTACCATCCTTATTTTATTCATAAGGATCCTGTTACTGAAGTAGTCCTCAATTTCTAACAATTAAGTTACAATATATCGCGTCTCACTTCTTTGGTATAATTATTCATATATGCAATCCGAGTTTGCCAGGTGGAATGCATTCCTTATATTCAGTTTAACAATGGCACAACTATTTTGTTTACCTCATTTTCATTTATCAATGTGGATGGTTATGGATTGTCTTCCTTATTTCTGATATAAAGCTCTAATTATAAATTCTTTGAATAAATAACAAAGCACCAAATTTCTATCATTCTTCCTAAAATTCCTTAATTCATTTTCCATGAACTCATTCTCGTCTCGGTTTTGGCTCGATTCGACACAAAGAACAAACGAAAAAAAAATAAAAAATCCAACACAAAAAGTTATGAAAAATGAAGTGAAACAATTAACCTAAAGCTTTCGTTTTCCTTATTTGTTGTTGCTGTCACTTTTTTGCTCATCTCCTAAAATATTTTTTTTTTTGTATGTTCGGTGTATAATAGTAGATGATATATTATTAGAAAAGTGGTTTCTATGTATGTCGTTACGTATTTAAAACACAAAAAAATTCTGAAATATCTTAAGACAGAATAAAAAAAGCTTTATTAAGTGATAGAGGAAAAGATGTTACACAAAGTATATTTTTCCGTTGGATGTAGGTGTATACATATATGTCACACACTAATCGTTAAAATAATCAGCGTTTGTTATTTTGGTGTAATATACAGACGATGAAAGTGTATGGTACTTGAATATATATATATATATATATATATATATATATATATATATATATATATATATATATATATATATATATATATATATATATATATATATATATATATATATCGAATATATCTCGAATATATATATATATATATATATATATATATATATATATATATATATATATATATATATATATATATATATATATATTTATATAATTAGGGATGGGAAATTCTCGTATTTATCTACATATATAATGAGAAAGCTTATTTAAAATTACTTTTTTGTTGTTGTTGTTAGCTTAATGTTATTTTTATTTTCTATAGAGGTTTATGTTGTTATTGTTATTAACGTAACAAATTCCACGTTACAATTTTATTTAATTTTGTGTGCGATCTAGAAAACTTTAATGATGGAAGAATAATAGAAATGAACGAACGTGCACAGTACGTACAGCAAAAAATAAAAAATAAAAAAAGCTCTGAAGATACATATATTACATAGAGAGATAAAAGCTTAAAAGAAAAATTACTTTATTTATTTTTGAAATTTAAAATAATTTATTTTGCTTCTTCTTACTCGACTTGTTTTTTTTATATAGAGTTCATCATATATAGAGCTTTTTATTTTATGTATAGTCGAACCGTTTTATTCGAAATGGGCGCGATCAGACAATTATGGATAATATATTAGTTTATAACGGGTTTTCCAATAAGAGCTTTCATTTTGATATAAAAAAAAAATTCTCACTTTTGCGGCTGTATGTCCTCGATAACTTCACGAGTTTCATCTTTAAAGCCTTGAATCGATTGTGGAGCATAGACCTTATCTTTCACGTGGCCTCAAAGATAAAAGTCTAAAGGTGTTAAATCACAAGATCTCGGTAGCCAATTGTAATCGCCTCGTCGTGAAATAACACGGTCAGAAAATTTTTCTTCGGCTTTCTTTTTCTTTTTTCGGCTTGAGTTCCTGGGTAAACTGAACTTTAAAAGCCTTAAAACCTAAGTCTTCATGCAAAATACGATGTAATGTCGTTTGTGGAATGTTTAACTCCAAAGATCGACGAGGAATCGACAAACCTAAGTTTTCTTCAACACTACGGGCTACAGCAGCAATATTCTCAGTTGTTCTTGAGCGACGCACATAGTTTCGATTCTTTACACCACTAACTTGTCCCAAGAGCTCGAATTTTTTACTATTGCCGGCCGAGAAAGTGCTTCACGACGACCAAAAAGTGCTTTAGTTTTGCGAACTGTGACTGCAAAATTTTCACCATTTTGTAGTGAATTTTAACAATTTCAATGCATTGTTGAAGCGTGTATCGTACCATTTTTAGTAATGGCTTTTAGTAACTCTATGTTTTAACAATTTGTCAAATTATAGTAAACAAGTAACGGGGAGACTATCTTCGCTGTAGCCGATTCTCTTAAGGTAATTTTTGAAATCTTAAATAAATTTCGTCTATAATTTTGCGATAGTTGGTTTTCAAGTGCCTCAAAATTTCGAGTTCGTTGGCAAAAACACGACGTTAGTATATAACGTATATAACTGCCATTGGCACAACATTCATAGTAGTAAAAAAGTAATGCCAAATAAAAATAGTGAACTACGTTCAGACTCTTTTAATTTGTTCACTATAGGTTGCGATTATAATTTTATCAACTAACTTAAATTCGCTATTAGTCAAATTAAAAATAGCTGGTATCGATTGAAATAGTTTTAATTTGGGCCACAACACTTACGAAACACCAAATAATGATTATTTGCCAAGTTCAGAAATAATTTATTCAAAACCTAGTTTCAGAACAGTTAAAAGTTCCAGCTTTTTTGCATAGAACAGGACAAAATTATTTTTGAACCGTTCTATGACGATATTCCGAAAAATCAAATCTTATTTAGTTAAATTTAAATGCTACAGGCAGGTTTTAAATCCCTTTCAAGTGCATGTGGCATACAATTTTTGCCAAATCATCTTATTGTTTATCGTTACATTTTTTTTAGAAAGATAGAAAAATAAAAATATATAGAAAAATATAGAAAGATATAGAAAGTTATAGAAAGAATAGAAGGATAGAGTTATAGAAATCCTTTTTTTTAGTCTTAAAGTAATTAGCCTTTTAAAAGCTTGTGAATAGTTTGTTTTGGAAAAAGTAATTTGTGTAGTTAGATATATATTGTAAGCTCACGATGACAAATTGTACCAATATGTAAGATTTAAGTTAATTTAATATTGTTGCGTTTTTTTGGAGAAATTGATTTTTCATGCCTTGATACAAAGGTCGTTTATGGAAGTAAAATCTTTGAATTTTTTTGACCATTACGTTTTTTATACCGTCTTACCAATGCTATTTGGTTAGTTTTCCAATACACAAAGTTTTTAATTTTTGGATAAATTATTTTGACTTGAAAGTTTTTTCAAAATAGTCCTAATTGTCGGTATTTATTACTTTGCCTGCCGCGGGATTTTTCATGCATTTTATTGGAGTATTTCAGAGCTCAACTTCATTGTTAAATTGTAGCTTGTGATCATGTTGTGCACTGTGTATTTATATCTACGCGTTTTAAATGCTTAAACAGCTGTCTATCTGCCAAAGTCTAAATTATAAAACTGTTTTCTGGGACATTTTGAAATATTTGTGCTGTTAAACAACATTTCTTCTGTGAACCAAATCGCCCTTCATGCACAGTCTGGTCGAGCAGATCATATACCGCTTCAAAACGATTAAGAATAAATTGCCATTAACCTTACGTTTTGTTGTATCTTTTTGCATATTTCCGCAATATGTCTTAGTAGCCCGCATGTCCGTATTTTAGGTACTTAAAGCATTTGGTAAAATTTATCTTTTGCCTTATGGAACTAATAACTTCCTCCATCAGACTACTGAGCTTGCTAAGAAATGCAATTTGAGGTCCACAGTACTCTAATTTTCTTAACGTCAAACATGCTTTGTGAGTTTTAGAACATTTTTTCCAATGTAGATTGATATCCTAGATTTTTACAAGAGTTTCATGGATATAAGTAATATTTTCTTTACCAATTATGGTTTCGAGTTTGCCTAAGTTCAATTTCAAAAGTTTTTAGAAGGTACCTAACACTTATGCTCAATTTTTCTCATTATGTCCTCATATGAAGTATCCGTTTTCGCATTAATTATAAGTTAATCTGAAAATTAATTATTTTCTTGCATGTTGCTCGTTTGGTAAACGTGATTGATGCAAAGCGTTCTCTAATCAACCAGTAAATAATCTGACATCCATTTTTGCTAAAACTGTACTCACATGTTTTGCACCATTTTCCATCGTGACATGAGTGGTGTTTTCAGCCCAAGGGGTTCCTTATCTGTTGGAGCGGTTACTCCATCTTCGACTGAAAAGTAACTCGGGGTCAATACTGCTAGTGATTCGGGATCCTCGGTTAGTGAGCAGGGAGGACTAGAGTTGAAGTAGGCCTCAATCTGGGTGAGTATAAAGTTGTCATCTACTTAAAGGTAGTTTGGTGTCGCTTATACATTTTCTTAGATGAGTTTTTATGAATTTTACGCTTGCTTCCCGTAATCCACCAAAGTGTGAAGCAGACGCCGTGTTGAAATGCCAATTTATTGGTTGTAATGCTTAAATATCCCGTACAAAATTGGTGCCTTATCGCTGTACATATTTCTATGGAACGTACTCATGAAGCCCTCAATTGACAAATCGGTTGCAGATGAAAATACAGATGTAACCTTGGTATGATTTTACTCCACGACCTTTGCTCATCCGAATACCTACCCGACCTACCCCACATAGTCGACTTCCGTATGGGTAAATGAGATTGATGAAGTAACGCGATGGCTCGAAAGGTCTCCCACCAGTTGTTCCGAACTTCTAACATTAAAGCCAATGTTAATTGTTAATTGGGTAACGTTTCTCGATGATTCCAATCCAATATCATTTTTGTAAGCTGACTTGTGTACGGTAGTACCATAGGCTAACTCTCTTTGTAGGAAAAACTAGGAATTATTTAGCCGACCTCCTACTCGGATGATTTCGCGAAGATCCAAGAAAGGATGTAATGCCTGCAACTGGCTATTCTCCCGTACGGTTTTTGTTTTGTCTAATGTGGGTTGTTTGTCTTTGAATCCCGAATGTTGTACTGCTCAGACTAAGGCTATAACCAACGGAGCCCGTTCAACCAGTTATCCATTAACTTCCAATTTTTTCAACGAGACTCTGCGACATGCACAAACTTCTGGATTTGCTTCAGGCTGGATTATTTTCGGATGTGCTTCCATGAGTCCATATTGGTGTTGGCCTGGATCTCAGCTACTCGATGTTCCACGTTTTCCACGTTGAAGGATATTTTCGTATCCATGCAAGTGTAATGATTGAATACGACCACAAGTTGACTTTGCTTATTTTTACCTCCAGTGCCTTAATGACTTGTTGGATTAGACGGCTTAGAAGTAAGGCACCACATAATGCTAACCTTAGGATTAAACTAACCTTAGAAAATTCAAGAAAACCTTCCGAAAAAGGTGAAAAGCTATCTAGTTCTACCAAACACTTAGATTTTATTTTATACAAACATTTCATAAAAGTGTTTAAGCTTTTTCCGTGGTTACATGTGGTTTGCAAGATTATTACATGAAATCATGGTATCTTCATGAAAATTGGTAAAAGCTTTTTATAAATATAAATTGTACATCAACCAGCTTGATATAAATATATTCTCAATTTATAAGCATTTTAATGTTAAATTAATTTGAGATGTAAATTGCTTTAATTAGGATTATATTTTGTGTTTACTAAAAAGCTTTTAAAAAACGTGCACTAAGAATCAATGAGTCACTAAGCATGAATGCTTTTTAATTATTTTTGGGTTAATTATATTAAAACGTACAAAAAGAAAACACATAATTTAATTTTGTATTTGTACCCTATAGACATATCAATGTTCAAAAGCACGCACACACAAATGGCAAAGCTTTAGGTTTTTTTTATAAGTTGAAATTAAATTTATCAATTAACCATTATTGGTAATTTAATTACGTATGCTTTGCTACCTCTCGATGAATTCATATTAATTTTCGGTTATTTTCTTTGTTTATTTTCAAACTCGGAAAAATTTGTCATTCATTATATAGAGCTTGTTAGAAAAACAAAAATACAAAAAAATTAAATAAAAGGGCATCCACCCTCGAATATTAAGTATTTTTGTGTTACGTATCCATAGACAGGATGGAGAGTTAAAGTGGAAAATTAATCATAGAACTTTAATTCGTAATCATCACATTTTGTTGGGATGTGTGGGCTGCGTGTGAATGTGTGTCCTTATTTATATTATATTGGTGTGCTTGTAGGGAGTTTTTATTTGGGATAAACAACAAACCATAGCAAAAAAAAAAAAAACGAACGAAAATTCGTTCGGTTTTATTGTCTATAAAATAGCTTCAATAATACACAATATTATCGTTTTCTTTTGTTTTTTTTTGTGTCTTGAGGCTGATCTGTATTTTTGTACATCTTAAGATGAATAATGGATTATAAAAGGGATCTAAACTTTTGGAAAATTTTTGGTTTTTGGTTTTGGCATAATATAAAATAATGGGTGGTCAGTACAGTGTTGTGAAATGTTATTTTGTATGTCTGCCTGAAATATTTTCTTGTAAGTTTTCAAAAAGCTATATATATATATATATATATATATATATATATATATATATATATATATATATATATATATATATATATATATATATATATATATATATATATATATATATATATATATATATATATATATATTTATATATATATATATATCATTCATGTTAATCCGATATCTAATCCTTTTTCTCGTATTTACGTAATTTCCGAGACACATAATTTTTACCCGATAATACACAAAATTTAATTTTCTAATTTTCCATTTAATTAATTTTTTTATTATTTATGTTTTTACAAAATTTACAAAAATAGGATATGAATTTTTCATTATAAATCGCTCCACCATACATACCTCTTATACATCATATATTTTATAACCGAATAAGCTTTTGTCATTAATTTTTCTCGACGAATTTATTTTAAATATTTTTTTGTGCTTTTTAAATTAAGACATCAATAGATTAATCATACGCATCGGTGGAAAATTATTTATAGAACTGTGTGTTTGAGAAAAAATACTGAAAATTATTGATTTATGTGAGAACAGCAGCTGTTTTAATTTCCGCTTTTGTGGTGGTGTATTTTATAGATTCGGTTAACCAAGAATATAGATTTAATTGATGAAACTCTTTCGAATTCTTTGGAATACAAAAGCTTTAAATTTTTTATCACGTGGATCTTAATCTGTTTATTTCGAGCGATAGTTAATTTTAATAAAGACAATTTTTCTTCTTATATAAAGCTTTTGTACATCACACAAAAATTTTCAGAAAAGCGATATAAAGTAGTAAAGCCAGTTAGCTTGATTTAATTATACCAGGCAGTAATAATTTTAAAACTTTCGTGGTAAAGTTTGGAATATTCGATAAAATCAAGAATATAATTTTAATTATTGATTTCAGAGCTTTTAAAATTTGTTAATATAATTTAAAAAAGTCACTAAATTAACCTTTAGAATTTTCAATTATTTAAGAGCTTATGAATGTTAAAACTTAACATTTTGAGACTTTGCTAAGTAAAACCTAAATTTTAGAAAGTCTATTTATTAAATATAAAAGCTTTTCCGTTTAAAGGAATGTACGTAAAGAAAAATAGTTTAAACGATTTAAGCTAACTGGATACGAGATATGTCAAAGTAATTTAATTGGAATCAATAGTACATCCAAGAATATGATTTGTTGAGTACATATTCTCTTTTAGATTTAATTTTTTAATTGTTTAATAATTTCTTAGCTCTGCAAAATTTATAAATAAAGCTTTTGTTTACTTCATAACATAACATAATCATTCATAATATTTCGGAAACAAAATATGTAGAGCTTAAGCCAATCGAATTTCTAAGCTTTTTATTATTTTGTAAACAAATACTCAACATTTTTAGCATGCTACCATTAATTAGGTTAAAACTTTCATTTTGTTTTACCAAAATTAGACAAAATTTCAATACCTTTCGTGCATAATAAACTTTCTAATTTAGTTAACTCAATATTGTTTCATAGTTTTAAAACAGTGATTTGCTTATAACGTTAAAAATTGAGGCAACATATTCATGTTCGGTAAAATTTCTATCATAACAATTGTATTTCAGATAACTTTGATTTGAAAGCTGTAAATACTCTCGAGACACTTAGATAAGATAACAAAGAGGGCATATAAAATAAAGTCAAGTACATTTCTCATCTCTACAACAAATTCATCTGTCTGCCGTCTCACGATATAGTATACCCGTCAAGTAGCAAACAATGTGTTCTACATGAAAATCGTATAAACAACAAATATAAAAGAGGGTTGAAGGGAGCGAACACACGATATCTTAACGATAAAATAAAATCTATTATATTTTGTGGAGGTGGTATCGCTTTCTAAGCACACAAATAGAAGACAATCGGTTATTGTCAGTTTTGTTCACACACACATACACACACGTTATATTTGTCGTTATATTATCAACTCAACAACAATAAAAATGGTGATAACGATTAGAATCGCGTTAGTGTAAGATTTGAAGTTTTTCTTATTTTATTTTTAAATTATGATGGGTAAAGCTTTTGAAGTTTATTGTAAAATTTAAAGCGCTTTACAAACAAACCGCACAAATACAAAAATAAATTTAAAATATTAAAAAAATCGAATTACGAATATAGAGATAGGGTACAGGATGGTGGAATTTTTCCATCCATCTTCTTGTCAGAATTAATTCACAGGCATAACTACGATACAGGTCTTTGTGTAAATGACGAAAATATTTTCGCAACATAAAAAGATGGTAAAATCTGTTTTTTTTTTTAATGTTGTCTTCTTTTAATTAAAATTCTCCTTGTGATAAGAATATCATCTCCTACACTCATCGTTATATAGTATCGTTGTCGACGTCGTCGTTGTTGTAATTAATGGATAAGCTTTCTAAGAAAAATTAAATTGGTTGTTCGTTCTTTAAAATTAGCTTGATTACTTTATTTTTTAGTCAGCTACGTTGGTTCATAATTTATAGACTGATTACGCTATAATTATATCGTGATAGATATAATGACGAATTTTGTGGTAGGTTTTTATGACCTCGATAAGGATTATATGGTGCAATGAGACATTTTAAACAGTTTTAATTACAGATCAATTACACGACATGATTTAATTTTAGATCGTTCATGTTACCCGTCGTCATATTGTTCTTGTACACCACAAAACCACAAAATGAAATTAGAAAATAAATTATCCAGCAGACCTTAACTAAATGCGAAAAAGTAAATTGATGGAAAATATATTTTTATGATGTGCAGGTGAATGTACTTTATAGTCCGTAGGTAATTAAGTAGATTCAGCGATTTTATCCATCAAAGTCTCATACCTTAGTGGTAAAAAAAAATGTTTATCATCATCTTCGTCAAATCAATATTATCTAAAATCATAAATTTTCATCACGTCTGCCCATATTTTTCTACCTTTGCACTATACTGGGTATATATATATATATATATATATATATATATATATATATATATATATATATATATATATATATCCATTTATTGAATTCTGTCAACATATTTTTAATCCACTGTAACATTTTAATCTCGTAAAAATGAAATAAAAATAAAAGTCTGGATTTAGAAAAGTTTCGAACAAACAAAACATTTTTTGCACTGTGTGTTGTTATTTTATTTTATTTAGCTAGAGTTTACCGCCACCGGAATATGTATTCATACCTCGTTGAGAAAGGGTGATCGAGACAAAAATAAAAAAATAAAATTTGGAAAATTGTAGTTAAAAATTTACCATATTACTGTTTTGTTGTTGTTCATTTCTCGTCGTACACTCAGATGAAAAATTACAACAAAAATACTTAACAAAATGCTGGCCTTTCAAAAAAAATAAGAAAAATAAAAAATTGGTTTTTATGTATTGTTAGATACATAAAGCTTTTATCATAAAAAAATTATTATTGCAAAACGCAGGTAGAAATCTAATTAGGATTTTTCGCAGCCAATTCTGTATGTAAGTATGCGTTGTTTTTCCGTGATTTAAGCAATTTTGTTGTTGTATATACCTTTTATAAAGCTTAATCGTATCCATTAGTTGCGTGTTGTGATTTAGCAGGTAAATTTAGGTATGTATGTGATGTGTGGGTGAAACGTATTGTTCAATTTAGAGGAAATCACAAATTATATGGGTATGCTAGATGTTTTGCTTATTTGTGACATATATTAGGAAATATATAGGCCAGTTGGGCTTTTGTATACTAAGGTCATCAGCCAAAGCTACTAATGTGGTTAAAAGCTTACCACCTACTTAAGTTTTTACAATAAATTTAAAATATATTGTGTAAAGCTTTTGTTGATTATGAATCCTAAAAATTTCTGTATAACGATGATCCTTTACTGTATAACGACTCAATTTTACAAAGCTTCAAATGAACTTGAACTTAAACGGTTTTCAGGTCGTTCAACGGTCATTAATTTGGTCGTTTTTTTAAATAATTTAATCAATCCAGTTATCGGAACCCACTCAGGTCAATGTGGTTTATACCGATTTTGCTAAAGCTTACGACAAACCTTTTTTCTTGCATCTCCAATTTAGGAGCATAGGGCGTTTACTAGGCTGGACCATCATACTCTATTCAGGACTATTGAAGCACACAGATCTTGTGAAGCACATTGAATGTATTTAATGCTCTGTTGATGCGTTAGTTAATGTCCTCTTCCACTTTTTGTCGTTACAGTGCAACCAAGGTATACAAATTTGTCAACATCGTCAATGGTTGACAAATTCGTCAAATTCTTGGTTGACAAATTCTTGGTTGATGTTGTTGGATTTGAGTTTAGTCGAATAGCCTTTCTCTTTCTAGTTTTGAGACTAGAAAGAGAAAGGCTATTCGACTAAAATGTCGTGGAGAGAAACCACATTCTTGTCTGACTCCTCGTGAGTTGTAAGATTTGTCACTCTGCTCGATTTGTCTTCTGCTCATTTGTCGCGTTCAAAGTCCACGAAGAGTAGATATAGTGCTGAGTTCCATTCGTTTTATTGTTCGATTGTGATTCGGATTGAGTTGATATGTTCTATAGAGCTTCTAACAGGTCTAAAGCCAGCTTGTTCGTTTCTGATTTGTTGGTTGACCGTTGGTGATATCCGCTCAAGAATAATCATTGCTAAAACTTTCATTGTACTGTTGAGGAGTGAGATGCCTCTCCAGTTCTTGCGCTTTCTAATGTCGCCTTTCTTCGGAACTGTTTTAGTTAGCCCTCTTTCCATTTTTGTAGAACTATACCATTATTCTATACTTCTGCCAATAGTGGAGTTCAATAGTCTCTGCCGTCACTGATACAATGCCATTTAGTAGTTCTGCTGAAATATTATCCATGTCGGCTGCTTTGTTGTCCTTTAGCTTCTGAAAAGCTTTTCTAACTTCCCGTTTCTTTTGTGAATGGGTATTTATGGTTTCGTTATAGTTACCATCAGGGAGCTCGTCATTTTGTTCGGCATCTGTGCCGTTGTCCTCGAACAAGAGTTCCATCTATAAAACTGTTGATTTTCTGTGGTTAGAACTTGCCCAGATGAATCTTTTGGTGGTAAGTTTGTGATTTTTCGGGTGAAGGATCATCCCTCAGTCTCGAGGATGTCTTCGATGTATGTCCTGCGATCATTTCTTGCCATTTAACTTTAGTAGGTGACATTTCTCAATTTTCTTCCACGTATCATCTCTAATCCATGGTTTCCTCGTGTAGTTTTGGTAGCCAAGCACATGTGCAGCAGTCTTAACGTAGCCTTCTGCTATTTGTTCGGATTTTTGATGGACTGTGTGGGTTTCGTTACTTGGGATATTGAGCTGGGGCATTTCTTTGAATTTGCCTTTAGTGTCAGTATTTTTCAATCTCTTAATGTTGAATTTTCTCCGACTGACTTTTACGCGTTCCACTGCTGCTGGTTTGATTTTATGCTTCTGGATGTGGTAAAATGCCATGTAATCACCTATTCTAAAGCTAAGAACCAAATAGTATTTGATTGTTTTCTTAACTACCAATTATTGATGCAATTGTTAACAAAGGTTATTCTACTTTAGAATTTGTTAAAAGAAATTCTAAAGATGTTCACGATCTTTAGACTTTTACGTCATTGCATACTTCTTTCGTGCGTTCGCAGCTTGTTACGCTATAATATCAAATGGTCTCTGTTTTACGACTGTCATTCTAAGAATTAAAAGCGTAAAGAAATTATCTTTGTTATTTGTTCTTGAAAAATTGACATCTCTTGAAAAAAAAACGAAGGCTATAAACTTTCACTGTATCTAGGCCGATGTAAGTTTCGGGGTTTCCAAATATTGGCCTTTCGGCGTAAATGTACTAGTGCTACATTTGCACGTAATATTATTTGTGGTAAAGCAGACTGTGTCGACCTGCTTTTACATTTTAATTTTTATGCTTTTTTATGCTCCTCAACGCATTTTGCGTCCTCGTGTTCTTGGTTGGGTCCGTGTTTTGGTGGTAAAAAATGTTCGCAGGTAAAAGTTTTTCCTTTTATTAATCGTGATATAAATGTTTTCTAAATTGTTATACAACTTAGTTAGATGTTATGTTGTAAAATCATTACATACAAATAATTTTTCAATACATTATTATTTGATTTAAGAAGCTTAGAATTAATAAATTTTTAGATTAAACGACATCCGACTCGTACCCAAAATGTTATGCATTATAAAAGCACACAAAAGAAATAACAAATTACGAATCACAATGCTAAAAAACTAACCCCAAAAATTAATTTAGGTGGAAAAATAAAATTAAAATTTTGATTTGCTTTTCTCGGTCGTCCTATCCTTTGGTATTATGTATAATAAACGAAAGGTATAGCTAGCATTGAGAAATGATATTAACATTTGTTGTTCGGTAATCATTAAATTTAAAATTTGCACTATGCCTATGTATACCTTTTTTTTGGTACATTTTCCGGCTTTATATTTGTTGTTTGTTGGTTTTTTAAATTAAAGTGTAGTATAATCATCAAATATATTATAATTCCATTTCAGGTTCGTTTTTATTTTATTTGGGTTATGTTTTTTGCTATACTTGTTTTATCTACCAACGATCCAAGTTCAAAATGAAAATAATAAAATAGACGATACCAAAAATAATTCGTTGGAAAACCTTAGCATGAAATTAATGCAGTAAAAAATATATTTTTTTTTGTATTTATATCGAATCTTGACATTGAAGCTTTTATAAAAAAAAACTTAAGCTTATTTTTTTTCACTTTTGTGCTTTATAAATATGTATATTGATCTAGAAAATTCAGTATTTATCTGTGTATATTTTATGCTTAGATAAAAGAAGTACGAGGGTAGAAAAGTTGCCATGGAAAACCATGTTTTCATTATTTTCCAATTTTATTTGTTATCGCTTCGTAGATGCTAGCGTCTACAATTTAACCCTATATTATCATTTTGTTACCTAAATTTCTTAGAAATATTTTATAAAGTCATTGACATCATTGCCTAAACTGTGTACTACCAATATTTTAAAAAAATGTGTTAAATTACGCTGTCTTGTGTTCATTTTTTGTTGTTGTCAACATGTTGGTATAGTTGTTGTTGTCAGTTATACGATTTGTATTGAAAGCATTTTTAAGAACCGTAAATTACTCAATTTTGCGAATTACTGACTATACCGAGTATTCACTTTAATTTTTTTTTTTGTGATTGGCTTACCCAAAATAACCGCACCATCGAATATTTATATACATATAATGCAAAACCATTGCCACCAGTTCATATTCCCATTTTTAATTTTCAATTAAATTTTATTACATCATTTAAAGTTCACAGTGGTATGAATAAATAATTCGGTTACGTTTTATACTTTACATGCAACATTATATCTCTGGACGGTTTAAATTTAAAATAGTCAATGGCCGATTATTATTATTATTATTATTTAATTGAATAAATAAATATAAATAAATCATAAACGTAATAAAATAATTATGTAATAAATTTAATGTTTTTTGACGTGGGAGGGGCAAATTGTTTTGTTAATTTACGTAATATGTTTTTTCGGGTGAAAAGTTCAACGTTTTTGGTGTTGGAAAATACATTTTTGCAATATAGTTTGTTTACCCCTAGTAATTTTAAAGCTTCAACCACTATAGACAAAATTAATGATAACTTATTTAAAGTCTTAGATTCAACACAACATAACTTTCTATATGTACATATATGAATTTGTTGAAAGAGCTTTTATCAATTATTTTTTCAAGATATTATCTGATAGTCATTAATCAAATGTTGACAAATAATTTTTCTAGCAGACATGAACAATCCAAACAAATTTAAATCGTTATCAATAAAACATCATGCAAACAACAAGCATATGTAAAAGCTCGCACACACGCATACAATAAAATATAAAATATAAAAATTCTTTACATAATCAAATCATTATATAATTGTATATAACAATAATAATTTATATACGTTGTTGTGTTATTTAAATATTTATTTTTATTTCATATAATTATAATTGACAGGCGTAACTTTATATTTTATTTTTTTTGTAAGCTTTTATTTATTTTTAGGTTTTATTTTCCATGAAAATTTCGTTTTTTCATATTTTTTTTTATGTTTTGTTTTATACATATTATTTCAACTGACTGATATGGAAATTCATTTCAATATTCATTGAAATAAAAATGTTAAACAACAACAACAACAATAATAATCATGATGAACCGAATCGAATGAAATGAAGACAAATTTGATATGTTTATTTACTGATAAGATTATAAAATTAATTTAATAAGATGTGTGTGTGTGTGTGCCTACATATTATGTATGCATACGAATGTGATGTTTAAATTAATAATTTATGTTTTTATTAGAGCTTTTTGGGGCGTATATATTATACGATGATAGACTGGTTGGTATATAGGACACATTTATTAATAATCCACATATAACTTCAGTCAAAAATTACTTATCTCACATAAACAATAATATTAGATTTAAATTATACAACAATTTTTACATGTTGAAAGCTCTACAAGAAAATTATGAAAATTATAAAAAGTTTCATTCTTTAATTCTGTATGAATATTACAAATTTTAATGATTTAGCTTTAAGAAACTTTTGTTTTGAACTTTTTAATTAAAAAAAAAAAAAATTCACAACACTTACAATTAACTCGCTTATATTATTTTATACAAGCTTTTTGTTAAACGAAATGTACAATTTAATAGCACGCTGCTTTTATTTAATAATGGTGCCAATGGCTTTATTTTTGAATCTTTATACAAAAAGAAAATAACAAGACTAATTCAAAGTCAATGTTAAGTCTTAAACACTGTTAATAGCTAATATTAGAGTAGACTGTGTCCGAAAACCATCGTAAATACGGTGAATATAAATTTTTAAAATGAAAGTTATTACGAAATAGTGTGAATTTATATAATACACGATAGTCGTAGTTAATAAATTATTAAAATTTATCCATTTTTATGTTTTGCTGTTTGACAAAATAGAATCTGTCCCGCAAAATTCTGAATGGTATAATTTTTATAGATTTAAATTGAAATGTCAGTAAAACCAAATTTCAAAAAATTTTTATTGTTTGAGTGGTGACGTCATTTTGCTGTCTGACATTGCTGTTTATCATGTGGCGTCGTATATAGTCAACCGACCACGCTGCGTGTTTAAATATTCCTCAAGCTGTATTCAAGCATGATAAAAATTTCTGGTTGTCTTGTCATATTTTTGCTTAAGTTGAGAATATACCTCGGCCTTTGAACGCTGAGACTCGGTTAAAATAATTACTTTTAAATCTAAATCTTCGCCTTGGTTGCCTCAGGATGTTTCGAATGCGATTTGTGTTAAAATTAGTTTTGATGGAAATAGTAAAATGTCAAATATTCCAATGTATTTTCGAATGTTTTGTAAAACTGTAAGTAGTTATACAATTTTAGTGTTGAGCTTTCATAGGTAAAGTTTTTTCTATTTTACTATTAATTGAATGTAAAAACAGAGCTTCAAAACTATTCTAGTACGTAACTATAATAAACTATTTGTCTATGAGTTTGTTATGCCGTTGTGGTTGGTATGTCATTTGATTTACTATTGTGCATGATAATAGGTACAACACATGGGTAGGTTAATTTGTTTTTGTAGGTTTATATAGATATGACAAAATATTAGATTTACAAAAATATTGTATAGTATTTGATTTACATCAACATACATCTACAATGACCGATACAAGTTTTCATTCATTTGTAATCACTCTTCTATCGTGTACAAGTGTATAGACTTTTAACATGTACACCAACATTACTCGATCATAGTATTTATATTTTGTGGAAACCAGTTCTGCATTTTAATACACTCAGCTATTGTGACGATTATGGTTGTAAATTTTATTTTTATAATACCAACACTATTGCGTATATACAATTGTTTGGTTTTGTTATTTTGCATAAAATAACCTGTTTATTGGTGATGATAATGCTTTTATGTATTATATCTACAATTCATGTACAATTATTTTTGTTTTTGCCTAATCATTTTGCATATAGATACAATCACATTTTTGATATATATATTGCGTTTCGATTCCACCCAAAAGCAAATTCTGTGGTAGTAGTATATTAATATTGTAGTATTTAATTTTTCTATTCGTGTGATTTACATGTAGTGATTTAAATTTTGCGTACATACCGAAAGTTAACACCTTTTTTTATGATAATTTTTATGATTCGCTAGAACTACTGATGCACTCTTGTTAAATATATATAGAAAAAAAATTCTTCATATTTCAGTGCAGTCTGCAGGTTATACTATAGTATCATATCATCGAATCATCGTTTCAAAGCCATCTTGGGCATATCGAGTCGGATAGCGATTCCGCAAACTCCACAGCGCACGGTAGCTGGCGGCTGTGGTGTTGGTTGCGTTCTATAACGCGACCAACACAACAGCTACCAGCCGCCGTCAGCTGTGGAGTTTGCGGAATCGTTATTCGGCTCGATACGCATTTAAGATGGGTATATATGGACGATGATATCGTTGTTTGGTACTTTGAGTAGCAGGCTGTACTTTTTTCGTTTAAATTAGTTAATTCATAAACATATAATCTTTATAGTCATATAATATAGACATATAATCAGGGTTTACTGAAGGTTTTAAGTTTTGCCAGCGTTCCAATGTCCAGCGTTTCCATCTGTGACTAGTAATTGCCAACAATATAGCTTAACATGTAGCAGGTTCGTTTATGCTATATACATGTGTATATATATCGTTATATGGTCGTTTGGTCAACGTATTTTAAATAATGTTATTGGCAACGAAACACCTCGATTGTTTTCGATTTATTTTTATCACTTTTAACCCAGAGGACAAATATGTATTTTTGACTGTCACGGTTTTATTGCCATAGCCAATGAGTGCAATATAAAAAAAATGTATGATGCGTTTTATTCCGATTTGTATATTACCAAAACGAAAAATATGGATGTGCACCAAATATGAAGAGTCACCCGGTTTGACTTTCATTTGTCCTCTGCACAAAATATGGAATTATGTTTTGTTGTTGTATGAGGAGTGGAGTCACAAAATATAAATAATTTGAATATAGGGTGATAAGGCAATAATGTTAAAGTTTTATACATTTACTTTTGTGGATTAGCATTATATTGCTGCAATAAAAAGTCTGTTCTTATCAATTTACTTCTTTACTTTACTTCTTATTCAATTTACAATTTACTTTTATTCATTAAAGGCCTCCAAATATGTGCTTAAATTAACTTATCATTATAGCTGAAACACTTCGCTGTGCCGAGTTGGCATTGTTATGTTACGAAACTCACTTTATTGAGGTGTCGAATAAAAATATTTCTTTCCGTAATTTCTATATAGAGAGAAGCACGATTCGTTGTTTCATAATATCATCCGCCAGAACATCTTTCGTAACTTTGGTTTCGCTAAATAGGTACCAACAAAATTTAGCCGGTTTTTTATTCTTCTGGCTTATAGATGGGTTCTTTTGTAAATAAAGAAGTTTTTACATTCACTTCTAAATCAATCTCTTTTAAAACCGTAGGTGTACAGTTTTGACACTAGTTTTTATTTTTCTTACACTGTTTATCTTACTTAGAACAGATTTTCCTGTATTTTCTACTCAGAGGGGTTCTTGGCACAAGCGTAGTCATTCTTTTGTCTTCCTTAGCTGTTGCATTTCTTTTACGCCCCGTTCCTTTAGCTTTTTTTAGACACTTAAAGGATTTTGGATTTCCAAATTTGGTACATCACCGAATTTTTGGGGCAGTTTGTATCTGTATTATTATATTATTATAATTATTATAATTATTATAATTATTATAATTATTATAATTATTATAATTATTATAATTATTATAATTATTATAATTATTATAATTATTATAATTATTATAATTATTATAATTATTATAATTATTATAATTATTATAATTATTATAATTATTATAATTATTATAATTATTATAATTATTATAATTATTATAATTATTATAATTATTATAATTATTATAATTATTATAATTATTATAATTATTATAATTATTATAATTATTATAATTATTATAATTATTATAATTATTATAATTATTATAATTATTATAATTATTATAATTATTATAATTATTATAATTATTATAATTATTATAATTATTATAATTATTATAATTATTATAATTATTATAATTATTATAATTATTATAATTATTATAATTATTATAATTATTATAATTATTATAATTATTATAATTATTATAATTATTATAATTATTATAATTATTATAATTATTATAATTATTATAATTATTATATTATTATATTATTATATTATTATATTATTATATTATATTAGAATTAACAACAGTATAATTAATAAACTTAATAACTTCTAGCAGCATGGAGATGGAATAATTAAGTTGTAAATTGTTGACGGAAACTAATGCTATTTATTACAGTCTACGGCTAAGAGCAATTAGTTGATTAATAGATTTGGTTTTCAGGGAACCTTTGTAGATTGAACTTGAATGTTGGCGCACTAAAGTTGCTGATTGCTGATAGGAGGTGACAGAATGCAGAATAGTTCATTATAATTGTGATTGTCTTGTGCTTACAGTAGTTTGAATATTGGCTTCTGGGAAACCGGACGTACAATCTAACCAATCAATCAATAGTTATGATCCATTAAGCTTATTTAAATAAAAATTCTAACCCAATTTCAAATCTTATTTGTTGCATTACTATCATTTCAACAGAAATCAAACACAAACATCACAACAAATTTCAACTTTGATTATATTTGATTAAATATATTATAGCAACAAAAAAAAACCCTTATCAAATCATCAAACTAAACCATTTCCCATGACATAAATTTAATCAAATTAAGTTTCTTTTTTGGTATATAACCTTTTTTGCACCATACCACCATGTTTCCACATCTCGATGACCAAAACAAAAATTTCCATTTCAATTTGAAGAAACAACTCAAACGAATTCAACAATTTTTGTTTTAGTGCAATAGGTATAGGAGTAGGGGTGGCGAATGAAGAAGCCAAATTACATTCAATACAGATAAAAAAACGAAGTACAGAAACCATTCCGATCAGGGACTTTGAGAATTTCTTCAAAGCTTTTTTTATGTATTTTTTCTGTTTTCTGGCAACTAGTAGCTCTAAATATATAAAAGCTAAACGAATAATAAAATTATTCGACTTTGTTTATGTGTTCATATACATATGTATATGTGCTCTACTTGCCTTCGAATATGAATCTCTTGACGATACATATATATATATATATATATATATATATATATATATATATATATATATATATATATATATATATATATATATATATATATATATATATATATATATATAAATACATAGACGGTGAGTCCTTTTATTGTTTTTTATATTGTTTGTATGTGTCCTTTGGGACGATAATGAATTCAATTTACTGGCGAGCTTTTTTACTTATATATTTATAAAATTACGTGCAGTCAACTAAAAATGACAATTTATAGTAAAATATATACGCAAATAATGACATCGTTAACATTAAATAAAAATTTAAAGCTTTTGTACAATAAACAAAGTCAAAAAGCGATTTACAATAAAAATCAATATTATATTATAAAAATTATCATCCAAAAAATAAATATTCAACTCAACATACAAAAAAATGCTTTTAGTCTACATCGCAGAAAAAATGAATTTTTTTCTTTTTATTTTAAAATGCTTTAAGCTTTTTATAGTTTTTCTCGGCATTACGAACATAAAACGCTTTAATGATAAAAAAAATAGAATAATTTACAATTTTTATCATCGATAATAGAATTTTGCAACTTATAATCTATATGTATCGAAAAATATTCGCTAGTTTGGGTGTGGTGTGAGCTTTATTCATTATCATGTTTTGAATTATTTTATTTCGGATTTTGTTAATATCTTACGTATGTGTGGCCTTAATCCTTGTATTATGTTACATATGTACACGCTAACAAAACTATATTGAAGGTAAATAAAATATATTGAATAATATTTAAAATATATCCAACTTATTTTATTTATAGTTTTATGGTTGATGTTGTACATATTTTATGGTAACGTATTTTTATGGCCGGATTATTTTTTATGTACGTTAAATACTATTTTGGATTACGTTTTGATATACAGTTTATTGAGAAGGTATTGATTTAGCTAATTGAATGCCTTTAAAGTATTTTAAATTAGCTTTTTTATTCAAGCTTTTGATAAGTATATTAAAAAAGAAATTATAAGCTAAAAATTATACGTTGTTGAATATTTAAAGCAGGAAAAACTTCGTTAAAATAAAGAACATTTAAGAAGCTTTTATACTGCTCAATAGCTTAATTTATCATTTACATTAAAGTTAAAGTAGCCAGTTTTGGTCTGTTATAATTTCTGTCTTTCTTAACTTTATTTAATTCGATTTCACCATACTTTATATCAATTTTGTGGACTCTACAATCGTTTCGTTCATTTTTACAAATCGATAATATACAAAACAACATAAAACACATGTTGAATAAAAATTATCATCATCGATTTGCCTCAATTTTCCTAATTTTCCACTATATCACTCCTCCAATCCTCACTCTGTGTGCTATGTACCAAACAAAAAAAAAAAGCTCAATAAAATCTAAAACATCAATCAAACAATTAAATACTTTGAAAATGTTTTGTGAAAAACCCTTTTTCATTTTTATTGTTGTTGTATTCATATCAATTATTTATCGAGCATGTACCCAACACAATACAAATTGTAGAAAATTGATGGAAAAATGTTCTAATATAGAGATACATGATGATAACGGGCATGATGATGGAATGATATTTTTTTTTGTTTAGGCGTGTACTGTATACGTATAAGCACACAATTTTGTATCAACATCGTTAACTATAAAAAAATTTTAATAATTTTTTTTATTTAATTATTAAATAATAAAAAAGTAAAAATTTGAGGGAGGAAAGTGCTTACCGGGGAGAAAAACTTAGAACTATGTACATACAGGATACACATACCCAAATATATATATATATATATATATATATATATATATATATATATATATATATATATATATATATATATATATATATATATCTTTGCAGAAGCAACAATTTTGTGTGCCGATTAAAAAATTGCTCATGAAAATTAATTTAATTAGCTTTTAATGAAGTCATCATCATCATCAAAGTAATTTTGTGTGTCGTCGTTCGTCTCTTCGGTTGTGCGGCGATGGTATATTGTGCTGCTGTGTGCAAATGAAAAGTTTTTTTTTTGTATATTTCAATAGAAAGTGGAATTGACTCAAAAATGTTAAAAATTGCGTTTTTTTAATTTTTTTTTATTTTAACGAAACGAGTTAATTACGTTAACAGAGTTAAATTGCTGATGAATAAATTTCATTGATATTTAGTCGGGTGCGGAAAATTGATGTGACATTTTTCCCTCGTTGTTTATATTTCTCAGCCGTGGTATATTATGAATATGTTTGTTTTATGACGATAAATTAGAACGTTTTGTTTATTTTAAATGTGGGTTTAATCGTTACATATTTTTTAAATTTAACCGTATTTGTATTGAGCGTGTCAAAAATTTAAAAACTCATTTGTTTTGTTTCTTCATTGCATGGTTTTAAAGAGCTACACAAGTACCTGGGAACATAAATGAATTTATTTATTTAGTAATTTCATTTTCATAGATTGACACTTTTTTAATTAGATTAGATCATCAGTAGGTCATTTAGCCTCTTTCTTTGCTTTAAGCGCCTCACTTTGTCTGCGGTATTCAGCATACTGCGCACCTCCGTATTAATATGTTGAGTCTCTATTTTCAGATCCCTATGCAGGTGATCATTACTTATCATTTTTGTTAGTGTTTTTCATACAGCACCATAACTGTATTCCGTAAGTCCATATCTGTATTCATATTTGTACTGACATTTTGGAGTTTTCCCACAGCAGCCAATACATTTTCTTAATTTAAGATAAAGTTCTTCTAAAGAACGTGTTCTTGCCATCTGACTTGCGCCATTGACTTTATAACGTATTCTTTCCATCTGGGACTGGTATCTAATGTCATCCCCAAGTCCTTATCTGTGCTTGCGTAAGGAATCTGCTGGCCGTTTAATGAAATGAAGTTAAAATGTGTGGAGTTGGGTTCATTAGGCCTGATATTCACTTATTTTATCACAGAATTCTAGTAATTTTACTGTACATTCCGATGTTTTCACCAAAAATCTCAGTATCGTCTGCAAATGTTACGATAGTAGCATCATCCATGTGTGGTAAGTCCCTGATATAGAGCTGGTAGATCATCGGTCCTATAAGACACTTCCTCCCTAGGGAGACTCCTGCTGAGATTTTTAAGCTCAGAGCGTTCCTCTTCATACCTCACTCGAAAGTGTCGGTCCTCAATATAGGCCTTTATGATCATATAAAATTGTTTAGGTAAATCTCTCTGAAGTTTAAATAGCAATCCCCGGTGTCACATTTTATCGAATGTCTGCGCTACATTTAAAAAGATGGCGGAGCATTCTTTCTTCTTTAATGTACTCTCTATACCATCAGGAATTTTATGTACTTGCTCTATGGTTGTACAGGGTAGGCAATCTGTTATTCCTTATCTATTTGTAAATATAACACACGTTTTGGGATGCAAAGTTAACTTTTTTTATGAACAATATCGTTCATATACCCGTGGTGGCTTCGTTTACAGGCCTGCATGACCAATGAAGCGGATCAATGAGCTCAATTTTAGCTCGAATGTTGTTTTTAAGTTGTTTATTTGTTTGTGAATGTGCTTAAATCTTACCTTTCAAATAACCCCACAAAAAATATTCAAGTCGTGTTAATTCAGACTTTTTGGTGGCCAAAAAACTTCACAATTTCTTGAAATTATGCGTTCATTAAATTTTGTTGATAATAAATGGATTGTTGCACGATTTGCGTGGCATTTCGCTCCGTTTTGTTGAAACCAAAGGTCGTTTACACGTAATTCATTCAATTTGGGCCACAAAAAGCCAGTTAACATGTTGCGATAACGTATCCCATTCACTGTAAGGGCATTTTCCTGTTTGTTTCCAAAGAAAAACGACCCAATGATGCCACCAGCCTATAAACCACACGAAACAGTGACTGTTGGAGGATGAAGTTCTGCTTCGTGAATAACATGAGGATTCTCCACTCCCCAAATTCAACAATTTTGCTTATTGACGTACCTATTAAGATGAAAATGAGATTCATAGCTAAAGACGTCGATGATTTAAATGGTCTGGTGGCCTCAATTTTTGAGTTAGTAGGCATATTTTTACACTTTATATTTCTCTCTGAATCCGAACTAATGTTGCGTTTATCAAACAATTTCGAAATCACCGGAAAAAGTGAGATTGGTCGGTATGATTTTCAATCGTTCGGTGGCTTATCCGGTTCCTGAACCATTATTACTTCTGTTACTTTCCATTGTCTGGGTACATATTTTTTTGTGTAAGCCGCATTGATAATATGTAGTAACTTGCATACAACAATTTCAGGTAGATCTCTAATTACTTGCCCTGTTATCAGGTCATACCGTGGAGCTTATTTGGATTTTGGATTGTTGATTTCAGCTTTTATTTCTTTAAGTGTTACAGCATTTATATCCAAATAATAATTTCTTTTAGTCGTATTGCACACATTTTCAGCAGCTGTTTGTCTGATAACTCATCTCCCATCAGTTGTTTTGATTGGAGGAATTTGAATTTTGAATAGTTTTATTCTCTTTCCTGCCTTCCAGGGCAAGTATTCTGTATCCTTTGTTGCAGTTAGAGTACTAAGGAATTTTTTTATTGGTTTATTTTTTCTTCCGTAATGAATATACCTTAAGTTTATTACACAATCCGTTTAGGATAGATTTGTCTTGTGGGGCACGACTCTTTTGCAATTTTTTGTGTGGTTTTATTTTTCCACAAGATCTCTTACTTCTATTGGATATATTAGTGATCTCTGTTTCCTAGCTATACTATTCTTAGGGTGCTTTCTAAAGCTGCCATTTGTATAACAGCTAGAAGTCTATCCACTTCAACTTCTATTTTAGTTTGACTTTTGATTGGCACCTGAAGTTCAATATTTTCTGCTTCTATTTGCTTAAACAGTAACCAATTTGTTTTACTATTTGTAAGTTGTGGTGGATTTCTCCTTTCTATTACACATTTTCACTAATCGTCATAATGACTGGTGTATGATCAGATATTAGACTTTCATCAAATTCTAAATAGACGCAAATATTGCATCTTTAGTAATGAAAAAATCTATTAGATCTGGAACTTAATTTGTATCAGTTGGCAATATGTAGGATTATTATGTGATTAAAATTCTCATTTTATTTCTTGATCACTGCAAATAATTTTTAACGCTTTGGAGAAGTCAGCATTGAGGCCCAGAAATTATTTTTTGCATTAAAGTGCTCCTATATTGAAGTTACCTCCTATTTAAATAAATGAAAGTACTCGTATTTCTTTAGTTTATATCGTGGGAGACAATATATCACTGATATTAAACAAGTTTTGTAGTAACCCAGTTGTCCTTTTATTGTAGTTACCTGCATGTTACTTCTATTTTTAAATCTTCATGGTGTTTAATGTTCTCTCTAATAAATATCGTTGATGCTCTTCTTGCTCGCTCTGCTGGATGTAGCGCGTGGTAGCTAATATATCATTGTAGTTTTGGGTATATGTTGCCCTAGTAGTTTAAATCGATCAAATATCCACTTGCTTAACTTATTTTGCTCTTCGATACTTTTTAGAATTGCTTGAATATTAATTCTCATGGTTTCTGTGATATCATTTCCTGAGTTTGAACTTTGCAGTACTTGTGCAAATGTTTTTCTGTTCTTTTACATATGATAGGAAGCTTCGTTTATTGCGCTATCCTTGTTTGTATCATCCGGTTTCTTGGCATTTTACGTTATTGACGAAAACTGGCTGGGTGCTTGTTAGTTTGCACATTTCAGTTGGATGCTTTCCAGCACATTTGACATATCTTCCACACTCTCCTCCACAATATTTTTGCGTATGAGATTAAAACTTTGGCATTTTTTGCACTGCGGAGTTTCCTTCGAAGCTCTTTTAATTGCTTCTAAATTACTCTTCTTGTTTTCAAAGTTATCAAACGTCAGCATAAGGAAGGGAAGTCTTCTTTTTGTCATAGTTTCAAAGAGTTTTTGTAGTTCCGGCTTTTCCTGCTGCCCTTGGGAAAACTCTGCTCCCCTTTTTTTGTTTATTTTGTTTGGCTTATTTTTTTTTTATGATCCAGTAAGTTTCCCTTTTTTAATCTTCCTCGTCAGTTTGAATCTGATTGTTTCTTTTTGATTTTTTCGACTTTCACTTCTGTATTATCATTTTCGTTCATTTCTACATTCGTCTTCGAATTTCTTCTTTCTCTTATTTGAGTGTTATTTACTCGTTTCATTTCTCGTAATTTCTAGATTTTCTTTTTCTAATTTATGTATCATTTATAACTCTTCTAGAAGCAGCTTGATCCACTGCAGAGTTATTTCTTCTTTCTTTTGAAAGTGATCTCAAAATATTCGTTTTCTTTGAAACTGATTAGAAGTCTCATAATTATGCAATAGCAGGCCTACTTGACTCATTAACTTTAAAATTTATTTATTTTTGTGGTTATAGTAAATAAATCTATCGTTATTTTGACGATACTACAAGCAAATTTTAAATATTTCTGATTCAGTTTTCGAGTTTGGCCAAAACCTCTTCGCTCTTCTACTGATATTTATTTACGAAATTATTCTAATCTAAATTCATTAATTTGTAAACAATAATTTCCACACGGAAAAAAAATTTATGAAAAACCTCGGAAATCGAAAAACAGAAAATCCATAAATTTTCATTCATTTCACCTCACATATATACCGAAACACTAAATACATATATACAAAATAAAATTGGGATTAGGAATGAAAATGGAAAAAATAATAATAAATTTACAAAAAAAAAAATGATACACAATGTACGGGAAATTTTATGGAAAACATAGTTTTCCTCCGGCTCCGACAAAAAATAGCGTATATATCTACCGAAATTAAATGGATGAAAATGTTACCTTTTTCATGTATACAGTATAATGCAATTCGGTAGTTTTTAGTGTATATCGTGTATATACATACAAACAGTGCACACACATATGACGAGCATTACAAAAAAAGCTTTTAAAAGCTATACACCATTTATATATATTATATTAGTATAATAAGGGGGAGGTGATGTATATATATATATATATATATATATATATATATATATATATATATATATATATATATATATATATATATATACATATATATATATATATATATATATATATATATATATATATATACGTTATTCGAATTTGAAAGCTTTTTGCTGTTGGTGTTGTTGTTTGTTTAATAGTTATTTTTGGGAGGGAGGTTCAAGCGAAATGCTCGCAAGTGTAATAAATTGTTATTGATGCAATTTTATTTTATTTGCTTTTGCTAGGACAACGTGTGGATTATGAGCAATGTTGGAACTGTATGTATTTGTGTTGGTTTATTTAGCTGGAATTTAGTTGAATGTGTTAGTATTCACATTTTATTGGCTTATTGAATATAAAGGTTGTCAATTTCAATTAAAAAATATGATCCTATTCACTAGGCTATTTATAATTAACTCAAATTGTTGGATGTAAAAACTTTAAATCAAATTAGAATAATTAATGTACTTACGTCCATATAAATCGTTGTGAATTTTGTGGCCGCATCAAACCAATCCATACCGGTTCCGTAACGTCCAATTCTTTTAAAAAGGCTCGGGTCGCATCAAATTCCACCCCATTCTCGACTGAAAAATATAATAAATTATATAAATACAGAATAGCAAATTATTTAAATTTATAGACTTGTATAAGTATATAAGGTTATAAAAATAACCTTAACAACAACTGGATACGAAAATATAAAAAAAGGATATTAATATTAAATATTAATAGTCTCCTTAAATAAATAATAATATCCTTTTTGTATGCCATACACTAGATTATAATAAAAACTTTAAATAATGGATATTTATACGTTTTTGTTTAATTCACAAAACTATCCAAATCTGTTATTGGACTGAGCGTTCAAAAAGGTTCTTTGTTTTAAAAAAATAAATTAAAATTAATTATAATTCATAGAAGCAAAAACAGATAAAAAATAATTTGATCGATGACAAAAAAAAAAAAAAAAAATTCTCACACTAATCGATTTTTAATTTATGTGCACCACCTGACGCCTCGTATATTTATCTTTAGTACACATCTAACAGTGTCTAACAAAACTTTTAACAATTTTTATTACTGAACATTAAAATTATTTCGGTTAACTATATACAACATATATACATAAGTTTTATGATTGGGTTAATCTATGTTTACTACACCTACACTAGTTTGTAGTAGCTAAGTAGTTATTTACCCACCGTAAATTAGTATTCTTAATTGTTATTAAGTTTTGGGTAGATTACTGTCTGTGTCCTTAAAAATCGTTTAGGACTTGGATTTATATGGAAAGTGTTGATATTTTAATTAATTCCGTTGATTGTTTGTTTTTTGGGATAGGTTAGTTAATAGATTTTGTGTTTTTTGTTGGTTGAATGTGAAAGCTTGCTCACTAAAGGGGTATGATATTTTATTAAAATGTAATTTTAAAAAGTGTATATATATATATATATATATATATATATATATATATATATATATATATATACCATCCTTACTGTGAATATATATATATATATATATATATATATATATATATATATATATATATATATATATATGTATAAATATATATATATATATATATATATATATATATATATATATATATATATATATATATATATATATATATATATATATATATATTCCGAAATGAAATTTTGAGGAATTTGTTAAAAACTACATTTTTGATATTCTGAGTTGAATTTTATGCGATAAATGTCGCTGGGTAAATATTACATATTTTTCCACCGCTAAAAATTTGTTTGTATTTTAAATACATGAAGCTCAAAACTCCTCGGAAATTAAATACTAGCGTGGCACTGTAAAACGAAAGTAAACATACTTCGAGTGCCTTTTGGTTATTTGATTCATTGTTATGTTAAGATAATTAAAAAAATTAGCCCAATCAGATAATGTTTAGAGGTGCCACCAAGCTAATTTCTTATTTTTCTCCTAATTTAAGACATGCATTTTGTTTATATTCCATAACTGAAAAACTACCAACAAACGTGAATTTTCGAAATCATCAGAAAAATGGACCAAATGTGAAATGATTAAAAATTTCCGAGAAAATAGCAGCTTTATAATCCTGAAAATGAACGGAAATATAGCAGCTAATCAGGAAATTCTCAACGCAAACGCTTGAATATCTTGCTATTGAAATTAAATGTAAAATCCTGGAAAGCTCTAACAATATTTCTAGTTTGGTTTTAGAATTTTCGGGAACTTTACTTAGTAGGGGAAAGAGTATAAAACTAAAAAATAATGGGGTTTCTCTTCGACAATAGGCACTCTGAAATAAAACTATATCATACATTATATCTGTGATTTAATAATAATTAATAAATGGGAATTATGTGAAAATTTAAATTTTAAAAAATTCATTTCTTAAGAATTTCAATTCTCAAATGAAAACTGTAGAAATAATATAGAATCTGGGTAATTGATCCTATGTGCTTCTCTATAATTTGATATATAATTTGTTCGTCATTCCCATCGAGAGTTAATATTTTGCTGTCCACTTTCGGAAACGTCATTAGCAACTTTCATATTTTTATTTTTGTCACAACTATCCAAGCATATTTTTTTACTCCTGCTATCAGGACTTTATAAAAAAAAATCAAGTGACAAAATCTGATAGGAGGAGATTGTTAATTAAAGAAAAGCTAATTTTTTTAAACACCTTTATTGGTATGGCTAGTAGGGGTAACATTAGTACTTATGAGAAAAGCATAAACTTATGTTGGTCTGTTGGACCAGTGTCCAGTTCCCTTGAGATATAATGTTTATACGGTTAGTTCATGTGGTTTGATTTGTTTGAGCCGCCTTATTACGTTTGTATTGTCCAGTAGTTATGTACGGCCATAACGTTGGTGTGGGTAAGAATTCTCTTCTTATGTTTTATGACACATTCCCGGATAACGTCGTCTATCAATTGTATTACTAGATCATAAATACACAAATTTGTTAGTCACAAATCGATAAGCGTGGGGGATCATTTGCATTAATTTGTTCATTTTAGAATGATGCCCAATTAACCAGTACATTTGATGTTGTTTTAATCGTATCTGTTCAGATTTTTGTCTCACGTGATATTTCCAGTTGAGCCTTGAATCTAAATGCAGACTAAGATATTTTATCGATTCAGCCTGCAGCACTTGCACCTCATTGAGGTATATGTGTAGACTGTTATTTTTGTGTCGAAGTGTAAATGTCACAAAGGTTGGTTTGAGCTCATTAAGCATGATTTTCCAATCAATTGTCGATTTAGTAACATTGCTCATTGATCTGAAGAGATCTCTGTTAGTAAGGTTTTGCTTTTTCTTTTTCTTGATTACTATAGCGCCTACTGACAACAGTACAGGAATGTGATCAGATGTTAAGTCGTTAATTCCTTCGACTCCAGTGTAACTGGATGAAATACCTTTTATAATGAAGAAATCAAGAAGATCTGGTATTTTTCCTGCATCCGTTGGCCCCCCTGGAGACAGGTATTCGCATTTTTTTCATGAATGGCATTCAACAAAGCATTTCCTTTCCCAGGAGAAATTACCCTGGAATTCCAAGCTGTGTTTTATTCCGATTTTATTTGCGATCGGTTTGACTTTCATTTGTCCGCTGAACAAAATATGGAATTATGTTTTGTTGTATGAGGAGTGGAGTCACGAAATATAAATAATTTGAATGACAGGGTAGTCAATAAGTTGTTGTTATTTTTGTTTAATGTAATGCCATAGATTCTCTATAGGATTAAGGTCGGGGATTTATGGTGACCAGTCTTGGGTTTCTGACCCAAATCTTTAAGAAATTAAGTTATATTAATTTACTTTGGTGTTTGTAGCATTATCTTGCTGCAATAAGAAGTCTGTTCTTATCAATTTACTATTAGTCATAGACTATTAGTCAGTGTTCAGTCATCGATAGTAATCAGTCATAGTAATCCGAGTTGGTGATGACAAAACGACGGGCAGTTCAATAAAATTGTGATTGTCTAGATTGTCTAACAGTAGTTTGAATATTGGCTACCGGGAAACCCATACACCACAAAAAATAGAATATAATTGTGCCGTAATGAACATGAGGTGTCTGAACCCGCGTCTTTTCAATCATACATGGAAAATCATTCGTGTAATTACACGATCCTGTAATATTTATAAATTCGTTTTAAATTACACTGATAAAATATTATATCCACTGATCTTTCGTTACATCTGTCATATATTTAATACTTGTCTGACCAAATCAGTATTTCCGCCCGAGTGGAAAATCTCTATTGTGATTCCGATTCCTAAAAGCTAATGTAAATCCTCATTTAAATTCAAATAAAACTAAAATCCGAATTGTTGTGGGAGGATCATGTCAATTATATCAGTTCAAACATCTATCGGACTTAAACGAATGTCTTAATTCAGGCACTCAATTTTCTCTATCGAAATCGACAACAGGGGTATCAGTGGAAAGTTCGTTCATATTCATAAAACTTGGTTCTAAATTGATATCCACTCATTAAAAGTTTAGCTAAAAGCGTTACCTTTAGTTATTCTATCCGTCTTCTAACCATATTCTAGTACCATTTTTTTTATTGGATTTGACGACTTCGGAATGTTTTTATAATTGCAACAATTAAGCAAATCATAAGATGAGCAAATTCTATTTAAAACAATGTAATCACATGCAGTCAGATGAAATTCGTGACAAATCTGCGTTACATAATTCTTTCGAAACTTTAGGTTTCACATTTTCCACGCATAACCAAAAATGTATGAACCGTAGCACACTCCAGCGTGACCACTTCGAGATACAGAATATTTCCTGTGCTATTGAATGTATGGCATAATCTTTCACCTGTGCATAAAGTGAATTCACATCTTGAGTTCGTGACTCTTCGGGCGTTTCTCTCAAAATTGGTTTTATGGACCATTTTATAGAACCACCGAATTTTTATTGCTCTGATATATCGCCAAGTAGCTTGATCTGTTAATCAAGCGAGTAGGATATTAAAATCGGTTCATAACAAGATTAGGATTCTGTTTAATTCGTATGCAGCTAACACCTTTTGCATTAACTTTACCAACAGATGCGCACCACAGAGCTCTAGTCTCGCCAAGCTTATTTAGTTGATGGAGGCGACTTTCGATTAACCTTGTCAGATATTGGTCACCAATTTTGGTTCTAACATAGATTGATTTTTACGGAATTTAGCTCTTCGAATAATTCGTGAATTTACCTTGATTCTTGTGTAATGTTTTGTCCCAGGTCACCTTTCGTACCCCCCATTGATAATAAATAGGCTTAACAAATTCTGCATTGATAATAAATAGGCTTAACCATCTGAATGGATCAAAAATCCTTGCAGAAATTAATAATATGCTTCGTTTGGAATAGGTTTCGCATGGCACATTCATGGTTTTAAAGTGGAACTCATCTTTCGTATACTTCCAATAAACGACTAAGATCGGTGATATCCTTACCTTGTTTATTATCTGGATAGGTTCATCTTCGTTTTCCTCGATATAATTGAACTTTGCAACATTTGATTGCCACTTTAGTAGCAAAATTCAAATACCAATCATGCCTGTTTATTCTATATTATTATAATATCACCGGTCGTTTAGCAATGGTTAAAATGCATTCTTACCACGAATTCGGGTTCGATACTCGTTATTGATAGATTGTTATAAATAGAAATAATTTCATCTTGTATTGGCTACAGGGCAACCAAGCCAATTCATTACTGGCATAATTTTCCTCTCCTTCTCTCAGAAACAAATACTAACGATCGGTCGCTTAGGTGTCATAACCGGGTCGAGTCTCTCATAACTAACAGGAATGTTAGGAATCCAATGATGCGGTTTTATTATATGTAACAGGGATTTACGGTGGTGCCCGGTTTTTCGAGTTCCTGGTTAATGTGTCGTTGGTCGTACACAATCGTTCGTTTCATTTAACCATTTCGTTCGTATAATAGAATTATTTTCAATAAAGTTTAAAGTAACAAATTGAGGCTTTGGTTAAAGTTATCAATAACTGTATTTCTCATTTTTAAGCTTATTTTAACTCTTTATGCTTTTAACTTTTATGTTTAGCAAACTTCTATGGTACTTGTATATATATAATTTACTGCTTTATAAAAAAGCGCACTTGAAGCTTTTGTATTTTAGTGTTGATTCATAAATAGCAGACATGCATATAAATTGAAAGCTGCCAATGCAATTAATGGGTAGTAAACATCTAAAGTGTGAAGTGTGAATTTTTACAATATTTGCTTTGATGATTTAAATTAAAAAAAAAAATTATTCATTAGAGAGCTTTTATATAAAATTTCATATTGCTTTTTCCTGTTCAAAAATATAAAATCACAGCAGTACCGCATAAATTATATGCTGAATGCATAATAATACCCCATATACTATAATATGTGAGTCCCAACAAAATAATTTTATGGTAATTTAAATACAACAACAAATTAGAAATAATACCTCAATTATTCTGAAAAATGTTTGTCCCGTAAATAATAAATTTTTGACTTATATACGTATTTTATCGTCGCTATATATGGTAGAATGAGAAGTGTTTGTTGAATAATTTAATGAACCTCATCCTCTACAACACCACGATGCATGTTAAATTATTGATTGGTTTTTGATGTTCATCGTCGTTTGTCGAATGAGATCTTTTCGAATTAGAATATTTTATTAATTTATGATGCTGTTCTTTGTACCTTAAACTATATATATGTATAATCGAATTTACATATAATCATAAATTATATGCTGTATACCTAAATATCAGGGTGTGAGGGATACACAATAAAGGGTTACTTATAAAATTTAACACAATAAAAACGAATAAATATGTAATTATCTCATAGTTACAACACATAACTTAAAATATGTACCAAAGCACAGTACAACACAAAAAAATCAATTAATCATATTTTGGACACAACCCAATCCTTTTTACTTCTCTATAAAAGTAGGGCTATCCCACCTCCTTGACAAATTTGAATTTTATATAAATATTTTTTACTATCCAAGTTTTTGTTGGTGAAAAATTTATTTTTTTTTATAGAAAGTTTTTCATCAAACTAATTTATTTTTACTGTTAAATATTTATCCCCCGGCCTTATTCGTCCCCAACCTCCCCTATTTTCTTGTATAATAAATAATAAACTTTATATTATGTTTAGTAAAAGATATTAGTTTACTCGTTATTCATGTTGTGTGTGTGTAGATGTGTGTTTGTTTCTATAAGAAGATGTTAAAGGTCACTTGTCATCATTTCAATTTTTTTTGGATATTATACATAACCTCAAAATTAATTTATAATTGTCCTACGAAATTTTTTTTTGAATTTTCTTTTGTTTTATGATCATAATTAGTAATTGAGTGGAAATATTTTATATTAGTTTCATTATAGTTAATTATCTGCAATGATTTATGGAAAATTGATAAAATATTTAAAATAAAATGTCAAGAATTTAATGTGAAAATTTATTTGGTAAAATACCAAAAAGGAAAGCTTACTTTCTATAGTGTAGTTTACATAATTTGAGTTTGTTTATATTTTCTAATTTGTTCGGTGCTGAAAAACACTTACCTCTCTGTGCTTTTATTTTATCATTTGCATCACTAGCTTTCAATAATAACTTATTTTTTAAAAAAGCTTTCACATTTATAGTATTACTATTTTAAATTCATGTAAAATTAAAATTATTTTTAATGTTCAATTTATAGTTTCTAAAAGCTTTAAGTTTTGTTGAAGAAGCTAATTTATGAAATTGTTTGAAAAATTTTCTTACTGTGTTTTATGAACCACAAAACTTCCGAATTTATATGTAATTTGTAGCAATTTTTACATCTATCATTAGCCCCTGTGGTTGGGGGGCACTGTCCCATGCCTCGTAAAAGACTTTTAAACGAGCATATTATCCTTAGAATTCCACCACAGCCTCCTTGGCTTGTCGTAGGAGGCGACTAAACAAAGGTTGGATCGCTGGACTGAGTATACCTGCATCCGTAAAATACTTTTTGTTAAAAAGTTTAACAAAGACAAATATGGGTACCGCTAAAATTCTACCAGAACCATGGTTATGATAACGGGCACGTAGTTTAGAATTAATTATTGGAACGTGCAGTCGCTAAGAGTGTCGCACCCCAGGAGAAAAACTCTAGCTTAGATTTTTTCTCTTGTATATATAGGATATTCAGAATTAGACCTAAGACACGCCCTTGTAGTATTCCTGTTTTAATTTTCATAAATGAATAATATTGATCTACATATTTTACCCTAAAATGTCAGTCAGCTTATTAGGATTTTAGAATCTGGTAAAACTGTTTTAGTAGTTCTCTGTGCCATTTTTTATCGAAAACTTGTGCTACATGCAAGAAGATACTTGCACATAAGTTTTAGCTATGTTTGTGTTCCTGTGTACCTGTTCTATAGTCGAATGATGTTCTCTGTAACCGAATTGGTGGGAAGGAATAATCCATCTCTGTTCTATTATTAATTTGAGGCCTTTAAGCAGCAGTTTTTCGAATAATAACAGTTTTTCGAATAGTTGGAAGCAAAAAAATCGGCCTATACGTTTTTCAGTCGTTAGGTGGTTTGCTTGGATTTGAAATTACTATCACTTCTGCGACTTTCCAACTATGCGAAACATATTTAAGTTTGAACGCTGCATTAATTATTTAAAGTAGCTTTCGTAATCCTTTTTCGGGTAGTGCTTTAACAATCAAAGCATATTCTGTAATAATTAGCAAGTCATAAAATTAACTGAATTATGTGAAATTACAAAAGTATTGATTTTTCATTGAAGTTAATCGTTGAAAAAATTTCGGTAAATTAATTTGTTGTTTCAGCTTTAATCGACGACAGTCCGGCTTTAACTGTGCATTCTGACATTCCTACGGGTACTGATAATATTCTTGATTCTCGTGCCGTTCAACCGGTTAAATATTCAAGAACAACGCTTGTCGATGACACCAGTACTAATTGTTTCAATACTGAGACTCATAGGCTGATAAAACTTGCAGCCACTAAATCTTCTCTGAATTCTACCAGAACTTTTGCTGAAATGGTTTCTTCGTCTATTTATTCGAGCTCACGTGTTAATATGCCTATACATCAAAAACTCAACATTGATTAAACCGGGCTACTAAACCCATTTGTGGTACCAGACATTTTGCAAACAATTTTGGAATAATGACTGTTGTATCTATATGTTGTGGCTACACTTATCATAATTTGATCCTGGTACGGTTTTGTTAGATGAATATAAATTTGACTTTCTGGCTATAACTGAGAGTACAACAGTAAAATTTCAAATAAGTCGCTTCAAATTAATAATAATAAAATTATCCGTATTGATCGAATTAATAATACGCGTTTGGGTGGCGTTGCTATTTATTTTCGGGCTACCTTAAAAGTAAAAAAAATATATTTTCAGGTACTTTTGGTAAAATTGAAGTTTTGGTTTCGGAACTTAGTGGGTGTTTTGGCAAAACTGTAATCTTAGTTGTTTATAATCCCTCTCCGGTTCGTTCTGACGATATTTTCAAAACGATATTTTCCTAATTTTTATCACATTATGATAAAGTTATTTGCTGCAGAAATTTTAACTCTAACATGTTGATTAGCTATAAGTTTTGTGATTATTTTAGTTTATATAATTTCCGGCTAGATTAGATAACAGTCTGTTGAATTTGATAATTTCATATGAGTTCGATAAACATAATATTATTTCTTTTGGACAGCTTTAGTGTTCCTTCTATTTCTGATCACGATTTAATTTATGCATATTATATTTTAATGCAATCAATTATTCGTTTCTTTTCGTTAGACTAGGTTAATGTTTATTTCTATCCTGATGTTCATGTGAAGCAGTCATGGCTTTTCATGTAAGTCAACTGAGGCAGTAATTGATTTTTCTGCTGATGATATTTTGTCTGAAATCAGTAAACTTAGTGAATCTTTATACGTGTGCTACCTTTACCTGATTTTGATTTGAATAGTTTTGATAGTTATGCTTATGTATTTGATTGTGTTGATGAACTAATGGCATTCGCGCTTTATTTTTAGAATCATAGTCTGATTGATTATATATTGATTTGTTTTTGCCACTTATTACAAACATCGTAAACCAGTGTTTGAGGAAATCAGAATTTCCTAATATTTGAAAAGTGGCTTCAATTATTCGTCTACCTTTAAAAAGGATGTAATTTCCAAAGTTTGAGATATTCGCCCTATTAGTATTTCACCTGCCTTATCTAAGGTGCTGGAAAAAATTATGCAAGTACATATACAAATTCTTGACCATCTTAGAAATTTTAAATTTCACTGTAAATTTACAAAACTGGCCACAGTACTACTACTGCACTTGTGCATATTGTCTATATTTTTCGTGGTTACTTTTTTAACGGCCTACCTTACACCGTCGCCAGCCAATTCAAAGACGCACGAATACAGGTTTGCTTTGTACTGGCATAGACGATGTTTCGGCCCATGGACTTTTCACTTCAACAGCGAATCATAGTTGTGTTCATCGTCAACAACGATCGATAAGAAATCCCCATGCACCGCAGCTTTAACCACTGCGCCATTTGCTGTTGATGATTTATCTACTGATGATTTTATCATCATGCTTGATATTGTTGATAATTTATCCAATATGAATTTTCAAAATGATCTTTTGCCTTTTCTGAACTAGACTTAATTTTATTTAATCCAATAAAAACTAAAATCGTCGCAGAACCTTGCCTCGACTAATCCACCTTACTTTGGTAAATAGAACTTAATATCACTATATTCACTGTCAATTTCAATAAAAAATTCTTTGAATTGTCTGTGGTTTAAGCTCCGAGATGCTCATGCATATGATCACGGAGCAACGACACCATACCATTCTTAGCACCGCTCATTAAAGAGGGCCCGTCTGTAGTTATTCCAACAAGCTTTGACACATTCAAATTATTATTTTTTAAACTGGAAATAGACATTCAAGCATATCTGAACCACTTGTTTCAAGGGATGCGGACAAATTGATGATGGGGAGGTTGATGTGATATCTACTGACTCGTTAGCCGCAAATGAAAAACAAATACTCTCTTGTGTAATTTTTGAAAATTTATTTTTGGTATCATTTGAAATATCCCTCACATGTCTTTGAACGATATCTGTGCTTAAGGATATCTTTTCAACTATTGGGGCACAAATTTTGCAACATAATTTTTTAGACGCAAGACGTAAATATTTTTTTTATCAAATCACTCTCGGAAAACCCTCGATTTTGCAGATCGAGTAATTAACTGCGATATCTCGTAGCTAACTTCTAAGGCTTAAGCTGAGGTTTCATTCCGAGTGGTTTGTAATAAAATGACGCTGCAAATTTTATTTCTTTAGAACATTTATTTTTTGCTGAGTTAAAAAATAAATTATCTGGTTCTTGAATTCAAAGACTAAAATTTAATGTGTCCATTAGTCTTGAAACTACCATTTTTGATCTTCGATCTTCCCTTTTTTTATTTATTTTACTTTAGTTTTATTTATAGTTTTATAATTTTTTACTTATTTATTTTCACACTGTATCAAATACCACCTATCACTTGCATCGTGTTCGCAATCTATTTCTCTTACTAGTTCTTCTTCATCAGTGTAAAATCTTTTAATTGTGTCTAACTCATTGCTAGTCTGAGGAGGCACCTCAGCTTTCCTAAGCTTTCTAAAGCCTTTTTTAATTTTTCGTTTTTCTTTTTAAGCAGCACCACTTTGTTGCTTAGCTGCGACCTTTTAAATTTCGCCTAGTTTTCTTCTTAGTTCATTATTTTCGTTAACTTCTTTAAAAATATTTTAAGTTGAAGATGTTGGTGAACTAGTAAGCTTAGAGCTTGTTGAAAATGGATTATCATCAAGCAATAGTTGACCCACTTCAGAATCCTTTGAGCCGACCTCCGAAGTCCGAAGACCTCCGAAGTTTAACAGTTTAAATGTCAACCTCACCTGCACCGCGTGTGCAGGTGAGGTTGACATTTAAACTGTTATTTGACCTATTTTACCCCTTCTCACCAAATATTTTTCGTTGTTCTAAATAAATTATTTTAATAAATTATATATGCACAGTCAAGCTTACAATTATTTTATCGTAGTATTTTTTCTATTAAAGCTCTGGTATATAAAGTTTTTTCCGTCTGAATGCTTTATACAAGATAGTATATTTACTAGCTTTTTCCATATTATATTCAACAGTATATGTGCAGTAGCAAGTAAATCAATAATATTTTTATATACAAAAGCTCTAATGATCTTATATGAAGTAAGTTAAATTTTCACAATGAATAGTTTATTACTATTCCAGATGGGTTGCCTCGATGTAGAAAACTAATAAAATTTAAATGATCCCCGCGGGATGTCATTTATTTCGTGGAGTATATTAACCCATTGATTTTCGTTTTATTTTATTATAGTATGTATGTTGTTGCTGTTGTTAAATTATTTAAAGAGCAAATTGTATGTTTGGAGTCAGGACCACGAGTTAAGAACAAAATCATAGTCCATGATGCACATATTATCAATTAATATTCGTGTGTAAAACAATATGCTGCTTCAAGCTTTTTTATTAATCTTCTGTCGTATTCATAAATTATTCTGTTTAACATTTCAGCTTTTTGTGATACGACAAAACATGAAAACGAGAAATAATTAATCAAATTTCAAGAACACACACGTTTTATAAAAAAAAAATATGTTGATTAGGCTTTTTCATATATAAACTTATGTATATATTAAAAAAGACAAAGTCATAATCATGATTTTTCTAAAAATTAGATGAAAATTTTCATCACTTAATTTCGAAACCAAAACTAATTTTTACATTTTTATTCGACGCACAGTTGTTATGTTTACAGTTTGTGTGTGCGGTTTTGCAAAACAAAAAACTTTTATTTTTAATTCATAAAAATATAAATATTAAATTAATTAAAAATATAATATTTCCAATTTTCCTCCATCTTCGTACACTCATCGTTGTCGCATAATAATATTTCTGTAAAATTTGTATACATGTTGGTGGTGCCTAATGTAGCTCTTCTCGTTTTCCCACCTTCTCTTTTTCTCGTTTTCCAGAACACACCACCATCCATGATTCAATTTTCATTATAATTATAATTTATAAAAATAATAAAAATTTTCCGTATAATTTTCCATTTTTTTTAGTGCTACATATTTCTCTCCATCTTTGAATTTAATTATAATTTTAATATTTCAGCCAAATGGTGGGAAAATAAAATAACAACAAATAGAAAAAAATTAAATAACAATTTTCTTGTTTGGATTACGATCATTTTTAGAGCAGATAGAATGGTTGGGTTGGAAAGTATTTTGGGATTAATGCAAATATTATTATTATTAGTCCACATCTAATAAGCCACTTAGTTCAGTTCGTAAGATACTAAATTTTTGCTCAATTTAGTTTAATTTAAATTGCATAAACTTATTAAAAAATAACCTAATGTAATGTTTTAGTTTGGTTAGGTTAGGTTAGAGTGGCTGCTAACGCACATTTAGACCGGTGACGGTCCATTGTGATACCAAAGGATCCTACTCCCCTTTCACCTTCATTGGAACCATTCAGAGCTACTTATGAAGCGTAAGATATCTCGCACATTCCAGTTCTGGAGATCTATAAGGCCGTCGAAAAAATACTTGCCCAGTTTTACCCTTTGCCAGTTTGTCAGGCCTGCAGTTTCCCAGAACGTCCGAGTGACCGGGAACCCAGACTATCTGGATATTGAAATGCTCACTCAGCTCGTTAAGAGATTAGCGGCAATTCAATGCCACCACGGACGTCAGAGTAACTGATTTCAGCGACTTGATTGCCGCCTGACTGCCCATATATATTGTTATATCCCTTGTGGATATAACAATATCTCCAGCTCCGACGTTGCCGTTTAGCTTAGAGCCGTCAGTGTAGAATTGAATACTTCCAGTTTCTGTTGTTGACACACGTTTGTAACGAGCGACTTGTTGTGCTCGTTCCCCTGTGGTAAATTTATGTATGTGTCCACCCCAGAATTTTTTGTTTTGTTGTTTAAATTATTTTAAAATTTATTTTTTTTTTATGTTGTATACATACTCATTTCCCCTACATTAATTTTTTTTAAAATGAAGTAACGGGAAATGAGTATGTATAAAAAGCCATGTTTTGTTGTTAATCGGGACAGTTTTGAATCAGAGATGAGATGAAGAATTTTTAATTTGTTATTTAAAAATAAAAATAAAAAAAAACAAATATGTTGTGATTAAAGAAAAAAACAATAAATAAAAACAATAAATAATAACGTGATATTATTTAAACCTAATTATTGTAATTTTAGTGTATCTAATCTAATTATAGTCATAGTGATAGTGTTGATAATATCTATACAGACAACCGTTTTACGATTGAAAAAAGCTAAAAAAACAGAAATGAATTTAAGAAAAACAGAATATACTAAAATCTTAAATAACTTAACTACACAAAATTTTAATTTAAACTACAACAAAAACAAACTTAAATAACTTAAATAAATTCTTAATTAAATTTACAAAAAAAACACAAACTTAAATAACAATACTAAGTCTAACTTACCCCGCCACCAACATAAGCCTTAATATTATAAAATAAAATAAAAATGAACTCGTTTTTTTTTTGTTATGTTGTTGTTGTTGTAGAAGATGACGATGTTGTTCTAGTTGATTTTATCCCCAGGATTCCTTTGACCAGATAAGGGACAGGAAGCCTTTTTCAAAGCAAACAATCGGTATTCTGTAGTCACTATTGGCCAAGTATTCCTTAAGCGAACTGCCAATCGTCGAGTGGCCCAATCGACGAGTGGCCCGGCCCGTCTGTAGACATTTTTACTCAAACACGACAGAGATTTATGCAGCCGTAGTTGCCGCTCTCTGCTTACCAAAGCTGTCGACAGGAAGAAGGAATAGAAGAGCATAGCCTTCAGAGCACGTGTAGGGGTTGTCCTCAGTGCCCCCCTTTTTAGCAAGCAGGCCGTTCTTTGTACCTTCTCTATATTTTTATAAGTTTTCTTGTCTAATGCTGGCCACCACACACTCACCCCTTACATCAAAATCGGTTTGACTACAGCGGTGAAGAGCCAGTGTACCAGCACTGGTTTGAGACCCCATCTCCTACCGACGGCGTTCCTACATGAGTAGGGAGCCATGGTAGACTTCTTTACACTCTCTAAAATATAGTCTTCCAATTTAGCCTGCTGTCCAAAATTATGTCCAGCAATCTTGCCTTATCAGTAAAGGCCAGTGCCTTTTAATGTAGGAGGGGCGACTACCGGAATTTTATATTTCTTGGTGAAAAGTACCAGCTCCGTTTTGGATGGATTTATACCCAGCCCTCATTTGCTGGCTCATTTTGTAATGATTAAGAGCGCGTGTTGCATGACTTCCCTAATCGAGCTTAGGTACCTATCCGAGATCACGATTGCTACGTCATCTGCATACGGTATCACCCCTATTCCCTCCCTCTTCAGTCCCAAAAGTAATCCATTGATTACTATGTTCCAGAGAAGAGGTGATAGAACACCACCTTGCGGAGTTCCTCTAACTACTCGCCTCCTAATGGTGGATTCCGCTATCTTTGCGTTAGCAATCCTGTATTTTAGCATCTGATTTATCAACCTCATTAAGGGGTAGTCCACATCTAAGAAAGACAGTCCATCTTGAACTGCCTCCGTTCTGACATTGTTAAAGGCGCCCTCTATATCGAGGAAGGCTACCATACAGTACTCTTTCGAGTGGATTAGTTTCTCAATTGTTCGCAGGGAATGCGGAGCCGTATCCACAGATCTCCCTTTTTAGTACGCATGCTGAGAAGTCGCTCAATTATTGGGTTTTGTTTTTGCACGTATGTACACGTCAACCAGTCTTTCCAATGTTTTCAACAGAAAGGATGATAGAGTTATAGGTCTTAAGGTAGACCTGTGAATTCTTCCCCGTTTTCGGGATAAAAATCACCCTTACCTCCATCCATTTCTAGGAATACGACGAGAACGACGAGTTTTTTTGCAATTCCACCGGAATGATACCGTCCGGGCCTGCCGATTTATAGGGTCTAAAGCCTTTTAATGCCCTTTTAATGCCTTTTAATGCCTTTTAATGGATCCGTTTTTTGCACACGATTTCCTCCGGGCACCCCGACGATAATTTTTCCCTATTCCTACCAAGCTCCGTCGACACATCCACACTACCTGGGAAATGGGTTTCCAACAGGAGCGCCCCAATGATTCCCCATTAGACGTTGTTCATAGCCCATCTGGTTTAATTAAGTAACTAGGGCTTGTTGGGCTCGTAGATAAGATTTTCCTGAGGCGCGAGGTCTCCGAAACACCTTCCAATTTATCACAGAATAGTCTCCAAGACCTCCTCTGCGCCTTCCTTAATTTCTTTTTATACTTTTTATGTATAAAAAGGAATTTTTTCCTTTTTATACTTTTTAGGGCATTTTGCTCTGTTGAATGCTTTCTTACACCCTATACTAAGGATTCCCAAATCCCTGGACCACCATACCGGTTTCTGCTTCCCCTTAGGTATTTTCTTGGGTCAAGCAGTGTCTAAAGACAAGTTACAAGCGCTTGTGATTTCCTCCACCAGGTAATCCAGTTCCTTCTCTGTGACTGGGGGCTTCGGAGCATCGATCGGTAAAAGTCGTACTAACGCTTCCCCGTATTTGGTTTATTTAGTTTGGTTAAATAGTGTTAAAATTAGAATGTTAGGGCTTTGGCAGACTAACGTTATATTACCCTCACAATGCTGATTAATAAAAATTAGTCTATTAAAAGTTGCTCGATTTATATCAAATTTTATTTATAAAATGTCACAATTGTAACAGCATAAAATCAAAGTCTTATAAAAAAGTTACTCAGTTGGCATACAAAAACTAAAACACTGTTAAATTCCAAATTGTGAAAGGGTCTTGTAGACAGATAATCGAGTTGCCCATAACCCATAAATTCCAAAAACTACAAAACTGAGCTAATATTGTGATATATTTTACGAAAGGTACTGACATATATACCGACCACCCGCTGTAAACAATTTACGTTTACGTTGAGTGTGGTAAACTCTGGGAAATTCCCATGCACATATATACAACAACAATTTGAAATTAAATTATAAAATAAAATCAATTTTCCATTTTTGTTTTTGTTTTATCATGAAAAATTCCGTTTTTATATAAAAAGTAAAATAAAAACGAATTTTTAATCCACTCCCACCCTAGGATACAGTAAAAAAATAAAATTTACATACGATTTTGTTGTAAGATTTGTGTCGGGGATTTTTTTTTTTTTGGTAAATTGGTAAATAAATTGAAACGTTCAACCTTCATTGATATCAAGATTATAGAATGTATATTTATTGTGAGAAACCCTCGGAGGTTAAATTTATGGGTAAATCGTACTTTTTTTTAAAAAAAAGCTCGAAATGGCTACAAAGTAATCTAAAATGGTTTTCATAAATATGTGCGACCGACCAACTCGCAAAATTTTTAATTACATTATGGAAATTATATAATATTTTCCATTAGTTAATCATCATTTTTTGCTTATATCCTGTTTGTGATTTATCTCAGCAGAAGCTAAGCAAATTAATTTACTTTTTCCTTCATCATTCTTTATGTTCGCGTTTTAAATGGGAAAAAATAAATTCTTAATTAAAGTAAATAAATTAGAATAATGATGAGTTTAATTAAAAACTCATCATTTGTCCGCGCACACACCAAAAGGGTAAAATAATTTAACCTTACCCAAACCAGCCACATCATCTAAATCTCATTATTAAAAAAAAAAAAAAAAAAAGTATTAAGCATCTTAATGGTATATCCCAAAAAAATAATTTTTATTTTGTTCCAATTTTAGGAGCACAAAAAGCAAGAAATTAATTTTATAACATAAAACACAAAATAAGATGGTAAAAAAGCACTTTAAGCTTCTGTACAAGAAAAGTAAATTGAGTGGATAATTTACAACGAAATATAAAATGTTTGGGTGGGCAAAAAATTTGTTACTTGCATAACATGTGCATAGCACAGAATATTTGTAATTAATTATGTTTCGGTTAAAGCTTGTAAAAGCCCATGTAGAAATACTGAAAATTAAGAAACCGTTTTTTATGCTATGTTTATAATTCATCATTGTACAGTTCCACCTTAGTTGCATTCATTATGTAGATTTATCGTTGTTGTTGTCACAAGCATATATCTCTAGCATCATCTCGATATTATATACTATACTCGTATATGTACATATTTATGTGCATATGATGAAAAATTATATTTCATTTATAATCCACTTTGCATTATGTATCATATACAAACATTAATACCACACTAAAAAAAGCACATAAAACAATAGAGCTTTTTTTATTTGTATACATAAAATGTATAAAAATATGTTTAAAAAAAACTCACCGGTGTAGTATACGGTATAGTGAGAGATAGAAAAATTATGTTAAATTTATTATGTTGCATAACAAAAACATTTGTAAATGAAACGAGCATAAACTTCCACAGAAACTATATATGTTAATTACTAAAAAAATGTATATTTGTGCACAAAAGTGCTCTTTAGACTTTACATTACAAAGGTTGATGTTGCCATCATAAAAAAATTTCAGTAGAATATTCATAATTTATGGAAACATATTATTTATGTACAAATAATGGTATGATGAACAAAAATGTATTGTAATGTATTTCGAGCTTTTATGTAAAATCTGAAATGTATTTGAACATTTTGTTGAATCTGCTTAAACTTTCGTAGATCTGTTTGAAAGCTACTTTAAGATGAATAGTAAAGCTTTGAAATCACCAAAATCATTTTTTCAAAAAACGGAAGCTTATTGAATTGGTTTGACGGTTTAAAATTTTTATTTTTAATTATAAACCTTTACGTTAGTTTAATGGTTAAAATAATTAAAAAGTTACAACTTATGTGGTTTCTAAAACATAGAGCTAATGTAAATTATGAGTTTTGTCAAACTTCTTTCTCCTAAAATGATTTTTTGAAATAAATCTTTGAAGTTCTGATAATTTTTAATATTGTAAAAGCTCTCTCTAAAATATATGAAATAAGCTTTTACATATTATACTAAAGCAAAATGGAATTTAATTGAGCTGCTTTTCAAAATTATTAATTCACTCAAATTTTTTTAGGCGTTTAAGTAAGACATTTTTCCAGTATTTGACCGTCTTTGAATTTCCTTTTTTTGAATTTTTTTATCAATTTACAGAGTGATTGATCTATACTATTTATACATCCACTCGATTAATTTTCACAAATTATCAACCTCCCCACTTTCTTCCATGTACTGAGTCAACCTGTTTGCGTTTCTAAGAATATTGAATTTGGCTGTGCTGTCTCTGTATCTGACACAATGAATCAAATATTTTATAATAGCAATAGATGTTCATTATCCTCTGGCACCCCGCGTAGACCTCATATATATTATTTTTAACCAAATAGCGCTTACACAAACACTCTTTCCAATTACCATGATTCAATCTGATTCTCTCAATTGGTTTTATTATTCTGGTTATAGAGGATACCAAAGGAGCTTTTTTAAGCTCCTTGAAAAAGGAGTTTTCAGCGGTGGACCGCTCAATTCACTGTACATTTTTTCTTTTATTCTATAGAAATCCTTATATGCGTGTGCCCATTTGCTCCATACACTCACCTGCGAAGTGCATTATAGAAGTAAATGAACAAATTTGTATTCATGTACGCCCTTTGCAAGCATATAGGCTCTTTCATTTCCTTCAATGTTTTTATGGAAAGGAATCCATTGAATGATAATATCATATTCACATACAAATTACTTTCTCTGCCTCCACCATTCTTAAAAAAGCATAATTCATAATTCCGCATAATTTCCAGAGAAATTGAAAAATACTACAGTTGTCCTTTTCCAGTCTTTCATAGCAGGCTTTTAATCAATTTAGCGTTCCTTATATAGATACCTTCATCAATTCATAATTTCATTCGTTCTTTTGGTATATAGTCCTCAAATATCATCCATACGACTAAATTGTGAGGTTAGAATTTCGGACCTGAGTTCCCAATTTAGCGTTCCTTATATAGATACCTTCATCAATTCATAATTTCATTCGTTCTTTTGGTATATAGTCCTCAAATATCATCCATACGACTAAATTGTGAGGTTAGAATTTCGGACCTGAGTTCCCAATGCTCATGATTGCATCGATATTTTCGAGTAATATTCTGGATCTAAATGTGTCTTTATAAATTCTTCCTCTTTGTATTCTGGCCACTAATTCATTCAATAAATCATTTATTCTTATTACCATTCGCACAGTTTGTTTCATAGTGGTTTTTTCACTTTTAAAATTCAGTGGTGAGTCACCCAGCTCAGAATAAAAGGTTTCGATTGGGGTTGAGTTAATTGCATCCAATAACAACCTAGCACATGAATTCTTGATTTTCATTAATTGGATATAAGCCTCTTTCAATCCATCTCCATACACACATTTCCCATATGCAAGTTTGGAGGATATCAATGCCTTTCATTGATATCCTCCAAACTTGATTGATTCTTAAGTCAACCTGCATCCCACTTGACCTCTTAGCTTATTAAACATATTCCATACTCTCTTTATTGTGGTACGATGTGTCATCTCTGACACTTATTTCCACCAATTCTTTGGTTTTGCCGTGCGATTAGCTTTTTTCAATTTTCCTTTCATTCTATCATACAAAATTCTGTTTTCCGCAATCATATTTGTATTAAATTCAGACATTGTCCATTCGCTTTTCTATCTCGTTACTAACTTGACTCTCATTTAATATACATTTTCTCCGAGGACCCCATTCATTTATCTTACCCATAAATTTATCTCACATAAACTTTGTTGTCATCCATGCTCATAAACATAAACTGTACCAAAGTTCATTTAAATCGCTCAATTATTTCTTAGCTGCTTCTTAGCTGCTGAGGCCAAATTGTATCCGTTTTTTACTTAATTCGAGTTGTTTGAAAACCAAGAAAATTCAATAAAACAGCAATGACCCCTCTGTGCTTGCATCGCATTAATGAAATATGGTTTGTCATACGGGATTGATTAGAACCGGAGCGGAAATTAAACATTTTTTTAAATATTCAAATGCGTATATATTGAGCTTTTCTGGTCCATTTTAATTTTCATTTTTTTAAACAATCGCAGTAAGTTCTATAGAAGCAGTTAACTTATAAATCGTTTATACTAGCCCACCATCTCAAGAAATCGTCTGGTTTGTCGAACGTTTGTTGGCACTGGTAAATTCACTATAGCCTCGATTTTCTGAGAATCAGTCTTTAGACCATTTTCTCTGACCAGATAGATAGCCAAGATATTTAATCTCTTCCATCATAAATCTACTCTTCTCGATGTTTATAGCTATATTAACTTTCTGTAATACGTCCGCAAAGAACTCTAATAGTTCAAAGTGTCTTTTTGTGTACCGCTGATAATCGGCACATGAATTGGGCTGCATATTGCACAGTCCAAAAAACATTACTTTCAACTGATAAAGCGGTCGCCCAGGTACGGTAAATGCTGTTTTATCTTTGGCAGATTCTGCAAGCGTTCTCCAAGTCGAGTCCTGTAATGTACTTTGTCTCATTTAATCGTCCTAATAGTCCGTCGATAATTGGAAGCGGGTAGACATCTTTCTGGGTCACCGAGTTCAAGTTCCTTGCATCTAGACATAGTCAACGTTTACCATTCAATTTCTTGACCAAGTATCTGGAAAACCAAAAAAATGTTATTAAATAGTCTTGATTTTTATGGCCTAAGTCATTGCAATTTCAACATATCAAGTGCATGGTGGAGTTGCTCACTGAAAATTGTCCTGGAATTCTGTTTGTGCGGAACGCATTGATGTTTTGCTCTGCATTTTAATTAGTAGACATCAAAGGGTTATCATAATATAAATTAGAAAATTCCTCCTTGGTCTAAATTTCAGAGTTTAATTCTTTGATGTGTTTACGCCTTAATATGGGATCGTGAAAATGTCTCGGATCATACTCCGTCTGGTCACACATTGCTTCATATCTCTGATAGAACTCTTAGCTCGTCTAATGTTTTTATTGAATTTTGGTGTGGTAAAGTCAGATTTTTGAGCCCAGGAATCATATTGTGGCACAATCTGGAAATTAGTCACTTTGCCCGCGGTTTTCGAGAGGAATAAATGTAAAACTCTTGGAAGTACATGTTTTTTTAACCTATCGTCTCGAGGTCTTTGAACTTTATATAAAACATCGTTTCATTGTTCCTTTTATGTTTAGATTTAAATTAATTGTAATTGAGACTAATTAAAAAAAAAAAAATTATAATTAAAAAGTTGCAATTTATGTAAAAGCCAGATAAATTACAACCTTTTAAGTGCAAAAATTCTTAATTAAAATAATTGTATTCGTAAAGCTTAGTTTTTGAAAAGTTTCAACTTTTACATTTAATTTTAGGTTAGTCTGAAATCCAATTAAAGTTTTAGTTAACTTTGAAACCAAAATGCTTTATTTAATTTTAAATAATGATAGCTTTCCAAAATTTATAAAAAAAGCGTCTTTTGAAAATAGTTAATTCGTTCAAATATTTTGTGTTTTAGTTTTAAATTTTTAAAATATAGTTTTGTGTCATCTTTAAATATATCGGTGAAAAGCTTTAATATTATTTAATTACAACAAATAATTATTAACTGTTCTGAAATGATATATTGTTTTAAACTTTTTGTAAGGGTGCAGCTTTTACTTAAATTCGAACTGTCTCAAAATCAAAAAAGGCAAAATCTGTATAGTGATCCAAAGCCCTTTGATTTTTTGCTAATTCAAGTATTTAAAAAAATTAGTGTCAGAAACACTTAAAATAAATAATGATTTAAAATTATCATTTTTTAAAAGCCAAGAGCTTTTTTTGTTTAAAAATTAATTTTAACTATCAAAATTTAAAAAAAAGTTGTTTACCAAGCTTTGATTTTCCCTTAAAAGTTTTGACTCATAGTTTTGATTGTGATGTGAGCTTAATTTTCTTTAAAATAATTAAAAAGTGGCAATTTATCTATCTTTTAAAGGAATTGGGTTTTGGAGGCTACAATGCTTTTAACTTTATGCAGTTTTCTCTTATAAGCTTTGATTTAAAGTGATTGAAATGTGAGCTTACTTTTAATTTAAAAATCATGATGTTTGCCATGCCTAAAATAGCTAAATTTATTGTTCGTCCCTACGTTGTTCAATCAACTATATCACAATTTGACTTAATTTATTATCCACCCATAATTTGATCGAATAAAACCATAAAAGCACACATATATGTGGTGTATATATAAAGTATTTATTTTATATCTAGCACATTAATATATTATAGCACATATTCGAAACATACAATAAAATAATCAAAACGAATTTAATCAAAATCATCAATGGAATAGCAAAATCAAAAGCTTAAAACCATAAATTTAATTAATTTCGAAATATATTTTGTAGCTTAAATTTTGTTGTTGCTATAATAGGTATTATTTATAGCGTATAAATGGATTTTATTCATTCAATTAGAAGTATTTGGTTTTTGAGCTACACGATGAAAAAATTTAATTGCGATTTAATTTAACTAATAATGAAACTCCAAAAGCTTTCATATTATTTTCATATTTATTATAAAAGCTTTTAAAATAATAAAAAGTTGTGGTAATAATATTCTGAATAAAATAAATTAAACATTGTAAATAATTTTGAGCTACTAATTTATATATGGACAATATGTTTTAAGTTTTAATATTGAGCTTAATTTTATACCGCTATCACCTTCTGTTATATCCTATACCTGATTGGTATAGATCGTTTAATTCGTCTCTATCTTTATCTAAATCATGAATTAAGCCAAGGCAACATGAAATATTACAATAACTTAATGTCAAATAGCGTGGAAAATTGTCATCATTTTATTTTTATTTATTTTAACTGCTAGTCATTTTCTTTTTATACTACTGTTCACGTTTAAAAAAAATGTAAATAAGATTTAGTCGTTAAACCAAAAATAAACGGTTCTACACACATATATTTCTAAAAATGCACAGTAGAAGAAGCATTGTAAAATGTTAACGAGGCGGAAAATATTTTATGTGGTATATCCTAAATATATGTTGGTGTAGAAAATAAGTATATTCAAATGAAATTACCTGTAACAAGATTAGCATGATGAAATTGGCATACAGCATCAGCTTCGAACCATGAGATTTTATCGCGAAAGAAACGATAAAAAACTGAAAATCCTTCTTGCGGCAGTGTCCATGTATTACTGATGTTGACCTGCAATCAAAAATAAAAAAAAAATCCTTTTATTAGTCTCGATTTTTTTTTTTTTTTAATTTTAGTTAAGTTTTTGGCATAAGCACAACAAAGAACGATAACTTGACTAATAATAGAATTTCCAATCATATGAAAATAACTCGATGGAAAATAGAATTTTTTTTTTCGTCGAACGAGTTCATTTCGTACGAGAAAAACACTTTTCCAATTTGAATATGTATACAAAATCTGTTGTATTATTGTTGTTATCATCATAAGCGTCGTCATCTCCATCGTTGTCAGCTCGCACACAAATATCTCCTAGTACAGAGTAAAACTTTTTTAATAAAATCATAACATGATTTAAAAGTTTTGTTTTGCATTCAATATTGATTTTCACCATCCGGAGCAGCAGCATGTGGGAAAAAAACTACTTTGCATTTTATTTTTCGTATTTTTTGTATGAAGTTTTGATTGTAGAATTTATGTTGTGTAGTGGGCAGACGGCGGGTAGATAATAAGTTTTGTGTGACATATTTCATGTAAATTATTATTAAGCTTTTTTTTTATTACCAAATAACAACATAACACAAAAAAATCTAAATTTATAAGATGTAAGTTGTGTGTACTTAGATTTACATAAAACTATTTTTGTCTTCATACCCGTGCCTGTGCTCATGATAAATCATTTTTAATTGCCGTATTGTAATTTTAAAGCTTTTAAGCATTTTTTTTTATAAAAGATTTTGTTAACGAAATAATAATACAGTTAGAAATTTTAATTAATTTTAATTAAAAGAAAGCTCTTTGAGATTAAATGGGGCTAATTAAAAAAGATTTTTAAAATTTTTAGTGCCTGAAGAGTTTTGAAATTGAACTCTTACTTATGATTAGAAACAAATTTATTGAGCAGTCAAAAAGTTTTGTGGCCATTTTTAGCTAGCTTTTTAGTATAAACTGGTTTAAATTTGAAAAGCAAACATTTTGAAACATTTATTAATATCACAAAAATGTAACACTTTGAGTGACTTAATTTCTCAAGCTGAGCTTTCCAAATGTTTACTGTTCAGTTTAATAGTTTTCGAAGAAATTAAGGTTTTATTTAAATTTATTATGCCTCTAATGTAAAGCTCTACTCTTAAAAAACTGAGTTTAGCAATAGTCACAGTTAACGCTTAGATGACCTAATTTATAATGCTACTAATCTACCAATTTTATTTTATTTGCCACAAAAGCTACTTTTCAGATGTCTCTACTTATATTTCGTTTTCCTGTTATTAGTATCTGATTATCCTTTATTATTTTTACATCATTATAACGTTCCATAAATACTATGTCACCCATGTGTTATTAATAGTGTAATTGTTTGCCATAAAAGCTACTTTGTCTTCATTACTTGCACCATTTTTATAATTTTTTCGATAATTACAGTTCGTTTCATCATGATTATTTTTTTACATACATTACACGATTGGGTCTTACTTCCATTTTTGAAACAGTTTTTTTAAATAAGACCGCGGTTACCACATTTAAAATAGTGAATGTCTGGGTTTTTATTATTGCTCTCCTTACAAAACCGAGATCATTTTCTTTTTTCTTTTTTTATCAAATTGTATCAACTTTCGATTAACTTTTAATTGATGGTCTGTATTCTCTAGTTGACTTATATTAGTTGCCTTGATTTGTCGAATGCATAATTCAAAAATTGTTCCATCAGCGACTATTTATTTTTGCTTAGTATCCTTTCTATGCCGACGACATTAATATATTTGTCACTATCGCAGGTGTACTCGATTGCATGATATTACAGAGAGATTCGAATAGATTTCGCATCCACTCAAGAAGCAACAAACTGCTGTTGAATTGAATGATTGATCAACCCGGAGATGGCTCTAAGTTCAGCCGTACTCCCATTTTAGATATAATAAAACCGAAGAATATGATAGATTGATTAGTAGTAGTTGAAATTGGCTCGATTACTGACACCTATAATAGGTATAGAATAGTTAATAATTTTAACATTATAACGTCTATCAAATCTAGAACATTATAATATAATTATTAAAATAATTACGATATGGTATACATCAGAAACCTAGTCAAGCTTTTGGAAGTTAAGTTCCAATTAATTTATTGACTAAATGTGCTTCGAAATTATTTCTTCTGAAATTAATTTCAAATTCAAATCTAACCAAGAATTAATTATTGAATCTCTTGATTAAAAGCAATAAACTGCTGATTAATGTATTCAAATCTCTTTTATTATGTCATAATACATGTTAATTCCATTACTGAAATACGTTATGTCGGGCTCTATGAAGGCCACCAGAGAAAAAGTTATAAATATGCCCAAGAACCATTTTAGTACCAAGCAATTCCACTTTTTATATAGGCAAAACAACATTTCAATTTATTTGTATTGCGAAATATGATCTAACAAATGTGGCAGTACTTTTTACAAGCAAAATGGGGTAAGGCTTGTTACATTAAAAAATTAAAAATGAATGAGTGTATAAAACGTCTTCATATGCTCAAAATATATATAAGTCAACAATTGCAGTGGTTTTCTAAGGAAATGAATTGATCTAACTTTGCTCTTTAAAACTTAAAGTTCATAAATAATCCAATGATTTTAAACCTTTGCTGGTCGTTTAAACAATGACAAATTGAACAATTTGGAATCTTTTTGACATTTTACTCATTGATTTAGAGATAGAGCAACAACTACAACCTGAGATTATACTTAAAAATAAAATAATAATTAGGTTTAAATAAGGAAGGAGCAGGAATTTTGCTTCAGTTTTCGTTCGAATCTTTTTTCAGTCAAGCTCAATTCAAACAGATAATCAAATCGGCAAACATGTCTAAAATATAGCTTCTGGATCAGATGAGTTACGTTCATTGAATGTCTTTTAAACAATATAATCTATATTTTTTCGTTTGATTTTAATATAATTCAAAAGATATATATTTTAGATCCGTTTAGATTAGATTTTTACTACAGCCGGTTAATTGGATGTAGCTAAAGCCTGCGATACATTCAAATTATAAAATTTCATAATTGCTAATCGATAATTTCGCTTTAATTGTAATGAAAAAAATGTGTCTGAACCAAAAAAAAATTAATCAACAAATTTAGGGCGAACCGATAAATATGATTAAAGCAAGTGAAACGGAATGCCGCGAAATCCATCCTTAAACAATTTTACTAGCTACAGCTTGTGATTCACAGTATTGAAAGCTCGGTCACATCTTTAATCAGGCCACCCACCCATTTTTCTATTCAAATTTATTTTTAGTTAAAACATCTTGAGTGTTCAAATTTTAGCTCAGTTTCGTTCTGTATTTGTGATAATTTTGTAACTGTCATTTCATCAGGCCATTGCGATCTATGTGTAATTGCTAATTTACGCTGTATATATATCAATATACTGTGTACATGTAGTGTTAGCGAATTATATAAATGTGCACGAAATATCTGAATAATTATATTTTTGTTGTAGCGAATATGCTCGCTCATTTAATGAAGGATAATCTTAACACCGAAAACATTATTATATTGCGTTATGCACTGATCGAATTCTATATGACAGTTTCACAGCTGAATGATCATTTATATCAAAGTTAATAATATTGGTTATACAAAGAATTTTCTAAAAAATATTTTGCCTAACAAAAAATGATCCAAACAACTACTCGAAATCCATCTAGTGTCTTCATCTATATCTACGATTTTGCATTTAAACATTAAATTTGCAAAGACTATGTATAGTCGCACCACTACACAAGGCAAGCTGTTAGCACTTACCAACGATTTGAAAATCATTCAGTTTATAATTATTATGTTCATATAGTCCTCGATCCAGACCTCTATCATAAAAATCAAACAAGGTAACGTGTCCAACGCGTTCAGCTGGCAAACAAACTCATCACAATTAGTGCAAATACGCCGCATGTACTGAAGTTTAAATAAAATTAATTTACCGGCTTTGTTAGAATACAGGACTCGCAAAGGTGTAAGAGAATTAATCAAGTGCTTGGTTGGTTAATTGATCAGGAGCTCCCGGAATGCCAAGCACCACTGGACACCCATGTTACATATATGACGAAAACGAAAAATTGGATAGAAATGTTAAGTATGACAGACTCGACCCGGTTACTGAAACCTTAGCGATAGTTGCAATATTTACAACATATTTACGATTCGGTGTTGGTTAGTGATTACAATTCTATTACATTTTAAGTATATTTCATGGAGCTTGTAATCTTTGATGGAACATTATTGATCAACATTTCACTAATCTAACACCACATTTGCTTTGGGTAAGCCATATTTGAGTTAAATTTCTTAACTCACTTTAAAATCAGTCATATTCAGATTGCGGGTGTATTCATGTCTGCTACATAAATGGTTAGTTAAAATTATATAATTTTATTCTATCATCCATCATTTTCTGTTTAACCCAACACTTTAATCCCCAAAAGCTTTGATCACAAATGATTTAATTTTTGATACAATTAAAATTTTATTCGTATGTAGCTTCATATTTTATTATTCATAAAGATTACATTTTATAAAATTTATGTTGTTTACTTTTGAAAACAAGCAGAAACGAATAAAAAAAAGCTCACAAAATATATACATAAATACAAACATAAACAAATTTTTTCCCATTATTTGATAACATTTATTCTAAAAATGTATATTTTAATAAATTATTTGATTACTATAAAAAAAAAAAATGAAGCAAAATAAATTATTTTATTTTAAATTAGAAATTAGATTTAAAAATTGTGAAATATTTTTAAAGTGATATTATCTAAACGGAAGGTATCAAGCAATTTACATAGAATAGAGAAAACCAAAACGTATATAAACACTTATAAAAAGCTTTATTGGAGTTCAAAAAATTCCAAATAAATTTCAATATTTATTTTTAGTAAATTTGCCAACCACAAAAATAAAATAATTTTCAATAAATTTTATTAAATATTTTTGGTACCGTTTCTTCGTTTTCAAAAAAAAAAAAAAATGGAAATCTCTTTTTTGACTTTGTGGGTGGGAGATGAAAATTTTTGTGTCTTGTATATATTTTGTTCAGAGTAGTATTATTTTAAATATTAAATACATAGAATAACGAACCAATTTTCTAACTAAATAAAGAAGGAGATAAAGAAACTGATAATAGAAGATAAATGGTTTAATAGTTTAATTAAAGTTCAATAATAATAGAGTTAGGGGTAACGTTTGTCTGTTTTATTATTTAATTTCCTATTTTATTTTCTAAATACTTTTTTCGGTCTGTAAATAAATCTTTTGTTGGATTTTTATCGAAGATCCTAATAATATTAATTCGTAAAATTGACTTTTTATGCTCATCATATATACGTGATCAAATTACACAAAGTTCGAATGAAATCTGGTAAATTTAATTATTGTATATAGAATCGGAATTAGTTTAGAACTTTTATTTAAAAGAACATTCTTTGTCATTTTAATTTTTTAGAGTAGTCAACTTTGAATTGTATTTATGTTAAGGTTCACTCTTAAAACTTTGAGTTAAGACTTGTACAAATGTTATCTAAGCTTTATGTTGTTCTTGGTTCAACATTTGTTAACTTATAAAAATTAGAAGAAACTAGCATCTTGTCTACGAATTTGCAATATAATATAAAATTGATACTAATTTTTAGCTAGTACACTCTTTCACTTAAAAAAGCTATGAGGATTGTACCGCAAATTAGTAAAATAATACTAAAATCGATTAATGCTGTCTCAGATATGTTGTGCAGATATCTTGGATCAATTTTTTTCTCTTTGTTGGTAAATGTTGCGTCATTAATTTTAATTGTTGTTAAAATTAAAACAAAATTAAAACATTGTTGCAACAAAAAACTTCATTCCAAATATTTGGTAACTATTTTATTGTATTTCGATTTAGAGCTTTGTTGATTTTGTATTGTTGATTATTATTAGTGATCATTTTGTTTTGGCTTTTAATGATTTTATCCTAAAATGTGGCGTCTAGTGATCCTGCGATCCATTTTCATGCACACCCAGTTGACCTAAAATTCTAAAGTTCTAAAATTAATAGCTCTATCAAATTTATCTGATGAATCAATTGAGGTTGAAATTTCCTCAATTAATATTAAGTTGCTTTCGAAATTAATGAAATAAATCAATTTTTAATTCCTACTGATTTTTTTCCCATGTCCTTTTTTCAATATTACTAATGGGGTGTTATATTTGTAGACCCTCATTGACATTGATTGACCCTAAAGCCAAATACTGGAATTAAGAGACTGTTGTATTACATTTTTGATTTGAGCTTTGTGAATCTGTCTACGTAGTTGTAATTGGGACATTATAATCTTATAATCTAGCCACGGTTTACTTTCGAAATTTTGGTTTATCTTTCGGTTTAATTTGTTTGATGGCGATATAGACTGTATCGCCGAGTTCGTACGATTTTGGTTTACTTTTATTTAAATTTTTACTTGTTATTTTTGTTTCTTGGGATTTTTTGCAGTCGTTTTATCAAGCCGCTTTCATAGAAAAATTCGGCAGAATTTTTCAGTAATATTTCTTCGGCAAAACATGACGGAATTAAATATTGTTTATCTTTTTAAGTAAATTCGGAAAGTGTATACCAACTTAAAATTGAATTTTATTATTTATTACTAAACAATTACTAAAAAAATATAAACATTATTTAATTCCGTCATGTTTTGCCGAAGAAATATTACTGAAAAATTCTGCAGAAATTTTCTATGAAAGCGGCTTCAAATCTTCAATTACTTTATTTTTGAAGTCTACTAGATTTTTATAGTTGATTCGTTGTTATCCCCAAAAAACATTACTATAGGTTTTCTAAGTTTTCGTTGAGTAACCGAATGTATGAACTTATTATAGCAATCTTCAGCCTTTTCACAGTTAAACCTTTGTATTCATCTTGCAACATCTCACAATTTTGATCACAGTGCGGAATGAACCGTTTCAATAGTCCCGTTTAGTTCACTTCGTTTTGACTAGGCATCGACTCCCAAAGCTTTCAGGTAGTCCATTAAGATTGGACTTCGCTCGTTGTCCATCAGTAGTCTTGGTACCGAAAATAGTGTAGTGCCTTGATAATTTTATCCCGAAAAATAATAAGAACAATTTTTACAATTTTTTAAAACTTGTCCGCACAGGATAGGAATTTTACGTTTAAAACTCCATTATTTATCTACATGGAGTACTACATGGAGTATTTCTGGGTATTTTGGAAGCGTCGTCTTCTGAAGTTCAACATGCCTTGGGTGCCTATCATACTTATTTGTATTACAATTATCGCAACCTTGTGTATACTTCTTGATTAAACTGGCCATTTGAGAAAAATAGTAATGTTCCAAAATTTGTTATTTGTTTTCGAAGTGCTCATCTGTAATCTCTTTTATGATTGAAAACTTGTTCCCTTCCTTAATAATATCGTCGATAATTCTTTGAGTTAGTCATAGTTTCTTTTGACTATTGTCTTAGACTATTTTGGTGAAGTTCCGTATGATTGACTAAAAACGAAGTCTTGGGTGTATCACCCAAAGATCGATGGCGTTAAACAATTATTCCCAAGATTCCCAAAAAAAAAAAACCTTTAATAGTAATCCGATTAAGGTCAATGATATCTCTAATAATAGGTCATGTTGAGCACATAAACTGTACCAAAGTTCATTTAAACCGCTCAATTATTTCTCATTTCCGTGTCCGTGTCGCATGGGGAAATATGTTCGTACATCCAATCTTGAAAACCCAGCTTTTATCTGAGTTGGTAGTTCTGTGGTGTTTAATGTAATTATATGTGGTGGTGTACCTTTTAATTCGTTATATATTTTTTGATACGTTCCATTTTGAAAACTTTCTGATTTTCTAACTATTTGGAAATCTCCTCTTCTTTGATTGTTATCAAATCTAAGCTGTATATAACTCTTTTGAATGTATTTAGGAATTTATCTACCTCCACTTTTATTGCAATATCTTTAAGCCACCCTCTTTGCTTGTAAGCACTAGAAAATCTCCATTTTTCAATCGTTGCGTCCTTTTTATACTTGAAGTAATCATTGAGAGCCCCGTCCCAATGGAAAAAGGCGATAATCCATTAAACCTTTTGCCCTCTTCTTGTCTTATTATTATTATATATTTTTCTTTGTTTTATTTTCACTGAAGAAAATTTTCCGACTTTTAAACCGATTTTCGTAGAGTTTTGAATAACTAAATTTCCCATTTAAGCAATGAAAATTGAAAATCTATTTCTTCGCAAAGCTAACGACCACTTTGGGTTTGTTGCATCCAGTTACTTTTTAATTACAACAAATTACAATTGAAATTGTACAAACAAAAAATAACAACTGTTTTTCTTTTTGTACATAGTTAAATGTTTGAAAAAATTTCTATTAAGGTTGATCCTAATCTCTTTTATTAAAGGAAGCTTAAATAGATTTGTGGATCATATTATTCTACTTAGTTAAACATTTTATTGAGATAAAACAATTTATGTAGGTCCTTTTTTAAAACTTAGGTATAATATGGAATCAATGTTAACTTAATGCTTTTATTTGAAAAGTTTTAGGACAGTAAAGTTGTTAAATAATTGGTAGATATAGTTTTTTAGTTTTGAACTCGTATACTGCTTAATGTTTGTAAAAGCTTTTTTTACGTAAATTTTAACTAAACACTAAAAAGCGTTAAGCTTCTATAACAATTAAAAAATTTTTTTTTAGATTATTCATATTTAAATATCATTATATTAAAGTTTAGAATTAAAATTAGTTTGGAGCTTTTAGTTGAAGAAAACTTTTAGTTTTAAATAATCATTTTTATTAAAGATATCCAAAACTTTATAAATTTTTATAAGACTCCATCTTTAGATTTAGTTATTACGGAATTTCTCTACTGTTTGTAAAATATTTTCCCGTTGATTAAACAGCTTTTAAAACAGCTTTTATTATAAAGGATAAAGGAAATTTGTATATATAGAGCTTTTTATGAGTCGTCAAAACTTTAAAACATTTATAGACGTCTTAACTTTTATGTAAAGAACTTTTTACTTAGTATAACAGATGTAATACTAAGCTTTTATATTCTGCTATCTAAAAATGTCAATTCACAAATTAATGACCTCTAAACTTGTACTAAATAAATCATCATCACGTAGTTCAATAATGTTAGCATTGTACATTTTGACATATAAACATATTATTCAAGCTTTAAGCTCTAAATTAGAACTAACAAAACAATATAGCATGCTTTATAACACTTTGCTCAGTCCATAATTTACAGGGCAATCCCCTTTTATATATTTCAGCTTTTTTCAACATTAGACTAATTATAAACTTTTATAAATTATTCTTGCTTACACTCAATACATCTGACATTCTGATTGGTTCAAATTTTTATTGTGCTTTTACATTTTTGTTTATATATAAATAAATTTTCCGTGCTTCTAATCGATAAGCCCTTATTTTTGAATGTTTAAAATTTTCATACACTTTATGTTTATAAGAGCTTTAGAAAAAAGATTAAAACATTTAAGAAAATTTTTAAATAATTCGACCATTAGATTCGGTCAATTTCTGAACTACCATAAATTCATTGGTAAGCTTTTACACATCGACCAATTAGTTAATCTTGATGAAGCAATAAAGCGTGTTCCAACACACTTTATTTAAAGTTTAACATTTTTGCGCTTATAACATCAATCTAATCAAACACAACTAAAAGTGAGTAATAACAAAAACACAAATCCGATAAAATTATAAACATACCGCACATGGAAAAGCAAAACAAAACAATAAAGTGAAAATCTGGTGAATATAATTTCCATCATTTTCCAATTATTATTATCCTTGAACTTGACGTTAATTCTTTCTTCCTTCCAGTATTAAAATTATAACATTTTTTTTTATTACGAGATATTATCACGATTTCTCATGAGTCCTATTATTATTATTATTATTATTATTTTTCATGAAAAAGGAAAATTAACAATGAGTTAGAGTTTTTTTTTTTTATTCTAATTTTCAGTTTTATTTCGTAAACCAACAAAAACAAAAGAAAACCAGAATTATATTTTGTGTCTTGTGGCTTTTTTATATACATACGTATATATATATAGTCGTATAAATTTTTAAGGAGTTTACGACGACTGAAGAACAAAATGATTGAGGTGTGAGTAGTTTTATATTTTTTGGGTGGAGGTCTTTTGGGGTTTTTTGAAAAATGAAAAATTAAATGTTAAAATGATATAATATTTTGTTGGGAAACTATATCTATATAACTTAGATAGATTAAAAGATGGTATAAAATGATTATTTGACAATAAAGTCGGTTCATTTATCATTTAGTCGAGAGTATTGTGTTCTTAGTTATTAGGGTGTTGGATAGCATAAAAAGGGTCGAACTTTTGTTTTGGGTGATTTAATAAATAATAAATGTATTTTTAGGGTTTGGCCTTTAAATATTTTATTCACCACACTGTATACGTTAAAGAATCGTTAACAATCAAACCGGATATTCTAATAGAAAAATCATTTAATTAATCGCTTCGTTATCTAATCAAGATTTTATCTAGCCTATATATAATATGTAGAGCATCAGACCATGACATTATATAGAAACGATCTAGAGAATGCGATTTCATATTTGTTTCGACATGATTTTAATCATACCGTTTCTAGGATTGCTTGGGTACGTGCTTGCGACCAACTATGTATTGCGCTACGAACGTGCCGAGTGTATTTCAAGTGATGATGTAAAAATTATTTTGTGTAAAGCTAAAGCAATTAATCGAACTTTAAAAAGTTTAGAGGTAGATTTTCGATTCCAGAATACAAACGATTTGTCTGTAAGTTCTATGTGTATATGAGTGTTAAGTTTTTACTATAATATTGAGCTAATTTTGTAGCTCAAATACGAAATGTTTTTTAAATATGGAACAATTTATAAAACATTTAACGTCAAGAGTACCGATGATGTATGTGGCTATATAAATGGTACATCAAAATCGGTGCTGTTAAATAATTTTATACCAGCACTCAGAATCAAACATCCAGAACTATATAGCCAATCGTGTCCAATCGATTATTTTATTATTCGTGAATTTTGGGGTGATGTCGCCCAAATGAATCTACCACCACTAGTACCAGCCGGACAATATCGTGTCATAATGTCATTATACAATCGCAAGTTTAATGTGACAACTATAATGTTACTATCGATTAAACCAATCGGAGCAAATCAATTATTAATGGGATAAAAACACTCAACTATATACCGTATATATATGTTGTGGAAACCTTGTTGCAATGTTTTTAAACTAAATTCATAAAATTTAATGGTACAATAAAATGTATATTCGTGTTTTGTTGTTGGTTTAGTATCTGAAAGTTATGGTTAAAATTGGTGCTGGAGAAATATTTGATGTAAAATCAATAATAAGAATTCCCAGGACTTAAATATTTTTTGTTTCGAACATTATCATGACACGAAAATCTAAAACACCAAAACCGACATATTTTTGTTCGTCTCATTGTTCTCCACAGAATATAAGAAATATATATTGTGTTTAAATATTTAAAAGTCGAACGTCATTTTGAAAGTTATAATGGGTGGCATCATGTCAAAATGATAAAACTTTAATGTTTTTGATGGTGGGAAATTTATCGGACCTATTGTTTCTAGAATAAAGTTTATATAATAAAAATTTTATAATTTTTTCAAATATTTAAAAATTTTTATTATCAATAAAACCGAAGCAGGTATTTTTAGTAAAAAGTGATAAAAGCGTCTTGTGGTAAAAAAATGTTAACATTTAAGTCGAATACTGTAACTACAATTCTCTGAAAATGACAGAATATGACGCTTTACCTACTTTTATTTTTAAAAATCTATAATCATTTTTATTTTATTACAATTTAGTCTCCTAGACTGATGAACAATTTGTTTCTGACTTAATTTACTAAGATAAATTTATCTTTGACTTTGCATATAAAATTGATGTAGTTTAAGAGCTGAATTGCCTCCATATTCACATGTTGCTGGATTCCTTCGTGTCTCTATGCATTTTTTGGATTTCAATTGAAACGAGATTCACGTTATGGCCTCTATGTAGGTTACCATTTCTAACGTATCATAGTGCATCGACGATGTTCCTTAGTACCCTCATATTGGTTTCAGTATTTGCTTATAAAGTAGCAGCTTGTTGTATCATTTTTCTTCTTGACGTGTACCTTCCATCTAAGTTTAGCATCCTTGATACTTCGCTGGGTTCGCATAAGTTATACATCGATTTAATGAAACCGTTATATATTCAACTCGTTTGTTGGGATAATTTATGAGTACTGATTTAGTTTCATTTAGCTTAATTCGCCATCTTTTAGAAATTTTTGTGTTCATTCTTCGTTACTTTTAACAGCAGTGTCAACAGCGAAAGACGCCACGGTGTTGCCCTGTAATTCAGGTAGATCATTAGTATATAGTAAATATAAAATCGGCTTTAATACACTACCCTGTGGTGCCACCTGTTTTTATTTCTTTCAATTCAGAACGGATTTCATCCAATTCTGTTCAGAAAAATCTATCTTTCAAATATGATTCCAGTATTTTAACGAATGGCATTGGTAAGAGGTTTCTTAATTTGTGGTTAAGCCCTTTATGCTAAACTTTGTCAAAAGCTGGTACAACATCTAAAAATGTCGATGATTTGAAATTTATTCCTTCTGATTATCGGATTTAATCTTTTAATTAGTAGTTTCTCAAAGAGTTTAGACATAACTGTCAACATCGAAATTGGTCTATATAAGGCGAAGTTTCGTATGGTGGTTTTCTAGGTTTTAGTATCATGATTACTTCTGCAATTACCCACAAACTGGGTCAAAATTGGATTCTAAATTTCTAGTATTCTTCTAGTAACTCTTACCAAGCCATCATTTCCACATATTACGTCAACAACTTAACCCATAAGCCACTTTGTCATGAACTTGAATATTATTTTTTCATTGAATCCTTTAATAATGAATAATAACTTGCGTTTAATATTAATTTGAATAAATTTTGCAGTTCCTTGTTAGCTCCAATAAAATTCTATAAGAATTTCTCAATTCTATAAGAAAGTAAGTTGCCCAACTGTTAAATCGAAGTTGCCCAACTGTTAAATCGTTGGATTTTGATTTATATTAAATCACGATACACATACTATTTTTACCACCTTTACCATATCCCTGCCACGAATGAGCCAGTACTTCTGTCTTAACAATTCAAGAAATAATTGTGGAGCAGCTTGGCATGAATTTTCAATGGTAATCTTCTACTAAACGTTTAGCTAAATTATTTCTTGTAGGGATGATGAGTGGATGTTTCACACTTTTTGGTACATGAACATTATGTAAACGACCCCCTCCCTACTCGTACAACATCTTAACCGTTAAAAAGTAAATTTAGAACTTTAAATTTGATTTAATTGGCTCTAATCGTCTAAAAATGATGTCTTTTAATAATCCGTTCTGCACGTACCTTCAACAAACTAATTCGGTCTCACTCATTCCATCTTGTGTTAAAAGACCCATTTTGGAACTTTCCTTGTTGTTTGACATTGCATTTTTAAATAAACGTCGTGCTCTACCTTTATTATAGTATGGAATGATGAATCTCACGAAACCAAATCTTCCAACCAATCGACCACATGAACACATAAAAGTGCTGATACTTTATTCTTCACTGGTTTTTGTTTTGGCCAATCTTCTTTATCTTTAAGCCATGATGACCCATTACACCACAATGTATATGATTGACTAAATCTGTCGGCATTACCCCTCGAGAAGCGCAATCAGTGCCTCTGCGCGTCTCATGCAATTTGGTTTCACTTGAAGTTTCAAGCCATCTAGAGATTCTTATTGCTTTAAAGTCTTGCATTTTAGTACAAATTCAAAGCCAATCTGATTCGATCGTTTCAGGTAACGGATCATCAAACTCAACTGGTTATAGCCAAAGGTCTTGAAATAATATTTTGATTTCAATTATCACTGGCATTAACCTTTCCAGCGGATTAAATATAACTAAGCACTTATCTATTGGGTTCCATTACAGCCCCAATACCTTCGTTGTATCTAAATCATCATCTGCGAATTCCTTTGTTAAATTTTCTCTGTCACATTCAGGAATCATTTGTGATATTTCATACCCATTTTCTTAACCTCACACTCTGCGCTAGCCAAGACCCTAACCAAGTCAAGCTTTTTCTTTAAGGAGAATACTGATCTTTGTTCAATCCAGCGAGTAAACTCGAGTTGCCATAGCAATTTTGAAGTCTGAGAACCGTATTATTTCGTACGAAACTTGTTTTATTGGACCCGCACTTAATGCTTCGTTTAATGAAACCTCACTTGACGTCTTGACGCGGAAGCATCAAACACAATACGCAGCCTTGTTGTACTGCGCTCGACTCATTTATAACACCGTGGTGTGGTAAATAGTTTTTTGACGTTTCCCTGCTACATTGAATCATATATAACCTACATACTCTTCCATAAAACGTTTATATGCTAGGCCAAATGATTCGTCACGAGTAAATTTTTTATCCATGGACGCCAAATTTAACGATGCTTCCAAGTCCTCTGCGTAGTTTCCTTGAATATGGCTTTATACTTATTTTCTTCATCAGTCAATCCCTTGAATTCTGATAAATTTTCTATCTGCCGGAATTTTTTAAGAAGTTCATCATTACCTTGAGTTTCTCCTAATCCATTAAACACCTATCCAAAAATCGTGAAATCGCACTCCTAGTATCACATCGATTTTGTGTGCTGAGTCGTATAACGATCTTAATTTTATGTATACTTCATCACTTCATCGGAAGACATTTGTGATGTAGAACCAAATGATTAAATATCCGTGTTAGCCCTAATTGATTACAGAACTTCTCACTAAACAAAGATGACATGGAACCGAAACTAACAACACTCTGCTTTAATGTTCCATACCATCACCCATTATTTTCACCGTTGAAACAAGATCTTTTAGCTTTAACTCAATTTCGACGTTCACGTATTAATAAATTCTTAAATTAACCATAATTTGATAGGTAATGTTCCCGAAACATAGCCAACATTTTATAATGTTTGTTGAAATGAAGAATTTTATTGATTTAAGGACTTTCTTGCTAAAATAGCTTTCGTGGCTTCTTAAGCATCTGAACAGTTCAACAGGAATTTAAAAAAAATCATCCAAGGTTGGATGATCCAGACTCACACGAATGTTGTGCCCATACAATTTTAGTTTTTGTTCCATTATATATAACATCGCTTGATCTTGACATCTGCCTAAGTACTTTAAGGCGTGGATGGTCTCATCCAACAATTTGCTGGAGACATCCAACAATTTGCGAATGCAAATTTTGGTTGATATAAAAAATTCGGATATGATTCTTCCTTACAATTCGCCTCGGTAATCAAAAAATGTTTAATTAAACTGACAGCTTCATAACGTAGATATCCTTTTAAGTACGTAAACTTCGGTACTGTAGTTTAATTACTAGCATGGAGTGTTTTCATAAACACGAAATAGAATGGTTGTCATTGTGCAGTCTAAAATATCAATTAGTACATTGGACATAGACATTAAATTCGTCATTGTAGCATTTAGATCATTTCCTCCTTATTCGGTTGATTTACATTATAAATTTAATAAAAAGTTCAGTAGCTCAATTTAATTTTTAAGCTTTAATTTAATTTTAGTACATTAAATGTTGGCTTAGTACATTTAGTGTTTGAATTCATTTGATAGCTTATTAAGCTATATACACCATGTTTAAATTTAAAAGCTTTTGAGTTCCGCTATTAATCAATTTTGATAGCTTTTTAAGTTAAAAAAAATGTAAAAAGGTAAGTTTACATTTAGTGAAAAGGAAGCAAATAAATTGATGTTTTATTTGTCAATAAGCTCCCCATATTTCATTTCTTTGTATAGTGTCGTTTTTTTGTTTTTATTAATATTTCAAATAATTTTTTTATTGGTAGCTTTTCCTCATTGTACACCCCATTCGAACTCAATGTTTTTTCACTCTTTTATAGTACATATTATTTTTTAAATACAATAAAAGCTCCATTCATTTTGAAATTTTTCGAAAATATTCTGTGGTCCAGGTATTATTATATCACACTGTGCAACGGAAATAAATAATTCACAGTAAACAAAAGCACAATATTCACTGAAATAAAATCAAATTAAAGTATAGGGATTGAACAAAAAAATCACCATGGTTTGGTATTAAAATGTAAATGAAGTAGAATAAAATTGAGCAAAATATTATATTTATAGGTTTTGCTTCTGCCTATATAGGACCATTATTATATGTTTCGTTCCATGTCTCCTGTCTGTCTTCTTAACTATGTATACGAGTGAAATAACACACACAGCATAAGCCATAATAGCAAAAAAAAATCGGAAAACTTTCAATGGGTGGATCTGGATGTTTTCCTTTATTAAATTTACTATAAGAAGAATACGTCAACAACGAAGACAATTTATATTGATAAAATATTGTTTTTCCAGCATAGCACACACACATACATAAAAACGACCAAACTAAAAATTGTAATAAATGATAAAAATGATTTTCCCATATTCTGTCTTGTTATCATCTTATTTTATTTTTTTTTTAGTTTTTGTGTCGTGTAAGATGTTGATAGATAAAAATGATTTTTATATTAGGTATCATTTGGAAGTTAGATTAGATTTTCTATTATCGGTTCTATAGTTCGTAAATATTTGCGTTGTCATTTAATCTTTGTTTGATTTATTTAATTTTTTGTGTATTCAACCATCCTACCACTCCCATTCAATCATCACCCAACGCAATTTGTAATCAATATAATTTCATTTCATCAATGTTGTGGCCGGCCCTTCTCAAATAAAATGTCAATTATTTATATTATTAATTATGTTTAATACTTAATTTTCATAATTATTTTTGTGATAAAAATAAAAATTGAATTTTTTCCTAAAAATTTCATTATCATCAATCGCAACTGATCAAATTTATTACATGATTGACTTTTGTTGAAAAATCAATAAAAACATTTTTATTTTGATAACATCACAAAATAATGTAAATTAATATTACATAATTTACATAGATTATGAAAAAAAAAATGTTTATTAATTAAATTATTAATTAAATTTTATTTTTAACTGTATATATACATCAAATAGAGACTATATTGAATGAAAATTGACTGGATATACGATAAGCTAACATAATACATACATATAAGAATTTTTAATTATGTTATGGAAATTGATTTTATAATTTTTAATTAGATTTTATTTTGCATATTTTGATGTTGTTGTTCTATGTACTTCATTGTTGTAATAGAGTACAGACGTAGGTTAATTTCATGCTCAAACGATTTGCTGTTTTCCCCTTAAGCATAAAACATTTTGGTTGAAATATGATATGAGTTAATTAAATTGTTATTAGATGGAATGCTAGGTTCATCTACTTTAGCTTGGTTTTAAATTTGAACGGTACTTATTTTACAGCGTTTGATCGGTCTCACTATTTAAGAAGTTCACAGGAAAGGTATTAAACAATTCATTAAATTTCAATTTACTGAAAAAGCCCAGTTTAATAAAACTACCGTGTGCACGAGGTGATGCAGAAGCTTTCATCTCGTGGTTTTCATATCTTAAATCTGTATTTAAGCTGAAGCCCACAGCTTTTAAATATACAATCGAATTCGTAAATTTGCAAAGGCTAAACCCTTTGCTATTTTTTTTGCAAGTTAATTATTTGTTGAAATATATATATATATATATATATATATATATATATATATATATATATATATATATATATATTTATAACAATATTTTATAACAGTATTTATACTGATGACCAAAGCTTTTGATTAAGTTATCATTTATCAAAATCGGGCCACTTTTATGTGTTGTATCAAATATACAATCATTACTAGCATTTCTAATGACATCCGGTAGATTATTAAAAGTAAATGGTCCAATAAACGTAATAGAATTTCTACCATATTTAGTTTTAATTTGAGGACATTTAAGCGTGTTTGAATTTCTGGTTACATACCCATGATTAACAAATTCAAATGTGATGTTAGATAACGTTAATGATTTATGCAAGCACTTATACATGTAACAGGAAATATAAAGCACAAACAATGAATTAATTGGAAAAATATCCAATGCTACTGTTCGGTATGATTCAGCCAGCAGTTGGGAACAAATGCGGAAGTTTATATATCGCTTATCAAATATTACTCCAAGATACTTAAAGTTATCAACTCGCGCTCAATAATAAAGTTCGATGTTTGAAGTAATGATAAATTACAATGTGGCAAAAATGGAGAATGAAAATTTACCGAAATTCGATTAATTCTAAAAAATTCTAAAATTGCCTCAAAATCTTTCTTCATATTAGAAAAAGCCAGTGTACTTTATAAGCAAGTACTTTATAAGGTAATCCACGAAATCCATAGCAAAACAATTTGTGGAGCAGCAAATCGTGATCTATACAGTCAAACGCTTTACGTAGATCCAAAAAAAGTCCAAGCAAAATCAGTACTTGATCCTTGCCGAAAGCCATACTGATGAGAATAGAAAAAAATTGATTTATGCAGGAACTCCAACATCCTATTTGGAATTATTTTTTCTAATATCTTATCAAACACGGATAACACTGAGATCGGTCGATAGTTATTAATTAATTTAGGGTCACCTAATTTGAAAATAGGTGACACTTTAGCTAATTTAAGACAGTCGGGATAGATTCCACTCTCTAAAACTACATTAAATTATTTTGATAAAAGATGTGAAAAAAATAATGAATTGTGTTTTAAGACAATATTTGGTATGTTATCATATCCTCCACATTTTTTTTATATCCAAATTGTAAATTAGATTTTGAAACTTCAATGATAGAGATTGGTAATAAATAAAATGAATTTGCACAAGGAATAATTGTTTGAAATTGATTAATATTGATTAGGTCAGAGTTGTTATTAACCTTGCATCGTTACTTGCGTTAACAAAAAACTCATTAAAAATGTCAACAATGAACTTATGGTCCTTGTATTAAATAACATTGGAAACAATAGAATGGATGCTATCACGAGAATTTATTTTTATAAACTGATTGATTTGTTTCCAGATTTCCTTTTGATTCAAATTGCTGAATAACTGTTCAAAAAAACGTTTTTTGCATAATATTTACCAGATTTAATCTAGCTATAAAACAGATTTAATTGATTTCGCAGATCAATGTGATTAGGTTTCTTCTTTAAGTTAATGAGTGCCTAACCAATCAATTTCCTAAGATCATATGTCATCCAGGGACAAATACTGGAAGTTTACCAATATCAAATGATGCTGAAGAAAGAAATTCACTAAATAGCTCATTAACTTTAGTATTGTTTACAATTATCTTTTCTAACTTTCTTGTGTTGTATTTTGGGTTGAAAATTATTTTAGAAAATACAAAACTGTGCACTAATACTTGCTTCACTAGTGGAATTCAGAATACGATCTATATTAAGAAAGCTACTTACAGCGTGATCGAAAATGTTTTGACTCAAAGGCCTGAGAAAATGTATTGGTAACAATCATGCCATAGCTAAGTAATGTCAAATTGTAATCTGAAGTTAAAGCAAGTTTATTATTAACAGGAATGTTTACATCACCCTCTATAATAAAATCTGAATTTACGTTATTGTTACAGAGTAAATTATCCAGAAATTCCAAAAATTGAGTAGTATCAGAATTGGGTGGTCTAAATATTGCACAGACCTTAGTCATACTAAAGTTTCGAAGCTGAGCACAAATATACTGGAATGGTAATGATCCATCATCAATATTCAACACAGAATAAGATATATCATTCCTAATGTACATAGCAATTCCACCACCTCTGCGATCATCTCTACAAGAGAAGATGCTCGAATAATTTTCTACCATTGAACGCAAATTTATTTGAACTTTGAACATAAGTTTCTGTTATAACTAGTAAATGGGTATCAGTTTGTAGACTTTTAATGAAAAGTAGCAAACTGTCAAACTTAAATAAGTCAATTATAACCCAAATATTGAATTGAAGTAAGTTCAGATAAGAGGAGTTTGTTACACTATGAATTGGCTGCATCACAAAATCATCAACATTTGAATAATATTCATTAAAACAATTTCAATATATGCTAAAAATAACATATAGCTAAAAGTTATTAAAATATTAAAATAAAATTCTATAAAACCGAAAGAATACTAATACCTTGATTGAAAAGGTTTAAATGGTAGAATATTATAGTGTGATAAGAACTTTAAAATAATTAAACAATTATATCGCAATAATACCAATTATTCGTAAATTTGCAAAGCCTAACTCCCTTGCTAATTTTTTTGCATACAAATTATTTGTTGAAATATATATATATATATATATATATATATATATATATATATATATATATATATATATATATATATATATATATATATATATATATATATATATATATATATATATATATTTATATATATATATATATATATATATATATATATATATATATATATATATATATATACTGATGACCAAAGCTTTTGATTAAGGTATCATTCATCAAAATCGGGCCATTTTTACGTGTTGTATCGAATATGCAATCAAATTCGCCTTTGCTAATTTTTTTTGCATACAACTTTTTTTTTAAAATGTTTATATATTTTATAACTGTATTTTATAATTTATACTGATAACCAGTGCTTTTGATTAAGGTATCATCCATCACAATCGCTATCTGTCTTCCAGATAGTGTGGCAGTTTTGTTCTTTTGTCTGTTTACTTTTCGTTTGTTCAAGACCCAATCTGTTTTTAATCTTCTTCGAGATTAAGAATCCTTTCAATTGCAACTCCTTTATTGTTAAGTAAACTTCCTAGTATCGCATAATTTTTTGCAGAGTTCATCATTTATTTTCGTTTACATGGTTAAAAATATTTTCAGCAATTATCTAGCTCATATATACTACCTATGAATTTATTGTTTTCTTGTATGCAGCTAAATTTTAAATTTTTTTATAATAATATATTAACCAGTACCAGTTGATAGTAGGTCATACATGGTAAATTAATTTATCAGGTTCTCAGTGGTAGTATATTCTGCTGGAATATCTACATTATTTCTGTACGTTATTGCTATTGTGAACTTAATCAGTTACAAAAACCTAATTAATCTTTTACAAATGGTAGCTTTAAGCTACTTGATTAAATTTTTTAATAAATAAAGAAGGCAACATTATCATTTTATTACATCCCACACCAAAACCTAATTTACAATTCTCTGTAGGGGAAATACATTTAAAAAGCTCATTCCACTCGCACTCCTATATATACATATTCGTTTTTCCATATTGTGCGTGTCATTAATCGATAAACGATATCAATAATCATAATAATAAAGTAAAATATATATTTTCCATTCATTCGTTATCGCAATGAAGCGGATTGATCTTAATGTTGTTACAGTATACAGAAATAAAAATAAAATGATTACCGAAGAATAACATTATTTTGCCATTGTACGATAGAGATACAATATGTACAATTCTGTAGATGGGGAGGTATCTTTTTCTTTTCATTACACAGACTCTCACCGAGAGTAAATATATCTAAAGATGAATTAACCTCCGGCCAAAGATCACCAAAAGTATGATAAGGAATACAAAAGATAATAACGAAAGCAAGTCTTTTTGTTTTTGTTCTTCTTCTGACCTCAAAAATATACGTTATACATACTTTCTATAATTTCACTAAAGGCGTGACATTTTATGACAAACCAAATAAATGTATAGAAAATATTTTCATTTTCTGGGAACATTTTCTCCTAACATTTTCCTTACGAAAATATTTAGTAAACGAACTATATACACATTATACACCGAGTGAATTTAAATTAAAAGTTACGAAGAACAAAATAATAAAACCAAGTCGTCGAAGAAGAAGAAATATTTAAGAAATAACTTTTCTGCGGAAAAACCAGCAAAAACTTTTGTTATATTAAAAAAAAATTCTGTTTACGGTAAATCAAAAGGTAGATTCGGGTTGTTTGTTTGTGTGTTTTTATACTGTACTGAGTTAGAAAGAAAATTGTTTATGATTAGAATGGCAAACGACGACGGCAGTACATAATCTCTGTTTTATTAAAAAAAAAAGCCGTTGTTTTTCTCGGAGCTTTTATGTTATTTTTGTGTAATAATGTTAAAAGCTTTTTTGCGAAAGCGTTTAATCACTTTTGGTGAAATTATAATATTCACAGAATGCTAAAATTTATTTTATTTTAATTCAATCGATTCTTGACCCATGAATAATTTTAAATGTTGTTGTTGTTAACTCGAAAAAAAATATTCTCGTTACTACTGTTTTTTACTCGTTACTACTGAATTGCAGATTGTAACATTTCCAATGAACAAGACTAAAATCAATATGTGGAAGATGCATATACATATAAAAAGGATGGTGTATGTTCATAAAAGCTTATTTTTATAGTTTTTATGCTCAGATTGGGTTGTTATCTCAATTCGATTGAATTATTCATAATTTAATTAGTGTTCGAAGTCAAGCAGCATGGGTTATGTATCATATACATATAAATATAGTTATCCCGAGATTATGTAGCTTAATTATGTACATAATTGAGAGCGTATATAGACAGAAATCCTGGCACCAAACTTTAATGTCCCACAAACTTAAAGTTTTCCATGATTTTACTGTGTTTTGCCTTGTGTCTCGTATAAGTTTTTATCGTATAAATATACAAACATATATTCCCAAATAAATATTGAAAGTTTTGAGAAAAATAAATAAATCTTTAAAGGAAACGAGACCGAAAAACGTCTTCACAAAAATAACAAAAAATCGTAGTAGTGCTTTACATTTCTATATTTATTCTCTAAAGATAAATATTTGGTTCGATATCTCTAGAGAAGAAATAAAGTATTCCTATAAAAAAATATTCCTTCTTACAAAATACTATATATGTAGTATATATATACCCGTAGAAGGCAAATTGAAAACAGGAAATGCCATTTTTTTATTTATTTATTATAAATTCGTGCTTTTCCAAAATAGCTATTTTATTTTCATACATGTATGTATATATGGCAATTGGAAAATGGCAAGAAAATTGTAAATTTTTTGTTGAGTGAAATTGAAATATTAATGTTGAATGTAACGTGAAAACAAATATCGACAACAACAACCATTTATATATATATATATATATATATATATATATATATATATATATATATATATATATATATATATATATATATATATTTATGGATAATTTATTCAGATTTTCCACGTATATTTCAAGGGAAATCCGCTCCTTCCATCCTACATTTCATATCCAAATGTTATTGATAGTTTTACGTATTTTAACCAATTTTTATATTTTGTTGTTACTCTGCTACATTTATTTATATAAAATTAATTTAATGTTTTATTTTACTAGATTATTGCATTCTGAACATGTAAAATCATTCGTTATGTAAACATAGATTTGTATCATGATAAACATTATTATTATTATTCTATCGATTTTATGTTGCTTAAAGAAAATTTTAATATTAAATCCAAATCTAATTCATTGACATCCAAGATGTTAATAAAACTATTATAGAGTAATAAACGCCTAGATATTGGCATTGTTACATATTTTTTTGTTTTATAATGAATTATTCAAACGTTATAAAAATATTGAGCTAAGTCGCCTAATTGTTTTTAATATATTAAATGATTTAGTTAAGTTTTTAACCAAATCTTTTGTTGTTGTTGTCAATCGAATTTGACAACAACAACTAAATGGAATAGAATAAAATATATATATTTTTATTTATTATTTTAACAATATTATTATACCAATTATTTATTACAAATTCGTGCTTTTTCCAAATAGCTATTTTATTTCCATTCATGTATGTACATGCAATTGAAAATGAAAAAAATGTTTATTGCAATGGAACAATATCTTGCACTTGGACATTTCGATCTAAATTCGAAATGTATCAAAATTAAAAAAGCCAAAATTTGTGTCCGATTGGGGTAAATAATACCTCTAAGAATAAGTTTTGTTGAGTACATAAACTGTGTCAAATTTCCAAATTTAAATCGCTCGATTATTTCTTAGAATACTATTTGCTTAAATACCAAAGCTAAACCTGCGGACTTAGTTTTTACTGACCCATGATTTATCAATTTTTTTTTTGTTACAACCACCTGCAGTTTGTTGTACTTTTAGTACATGTTAAATGTATATCTGGCTCTTCCTTTGTCCCATTTGTTTTACTACTGGGCAACCAAGGTATGAGAATTCTTTTAAATCGATTGGATGTTGTAGATATGCATTGCTCTGGTTATTTTCGTATTGAAACTCTTCATCTGACTTTTTCTAATGTTTATTCCGAGATCGATTGCGTTAGCTATAAATTTGATAGCTGGTATTTTTTGTTGCATGTTAGAGTGTTTCTGAGTAAGCAATAGTAATTGCAGTACCAGAATTGGTAAATCCGGAATTTCGGGTGATTTTCAGATTCCAAAATCCCGATTTATAAGCTAGATCTATTATTTGAAAAAGCATTTTTTAGTATAAACAATTCAGTAACCAATAAAAACAAAAAAAAACTGTTGTTCATAATGCATAATTGCTCGAGCGTTCAATGTGATCTGATCTTAACCAGAAGCATTAACACTTATATTTTATTACTTAATACTGTTAAAAAAGTTGGAAAAATTTGCGAAATTTTCAGGCAATCACTAAAAATGGTATCCACAATGCAAAAATGGAGCACGGTGGTAAAGAACTGACATGTATCATGGATACCAGAACGAGGTGAAAAACTTTTAGATATTATGTGTTAGTGTTTTTGAAACTGAAATCCTGTATTTAAAAGGCGCCCATTGATAACAAATCTTATATTATAACATGAGCAGTTGAATTTCAAAACTAACATTTTGATTGGATGCCAATCTGCTTACCGTTAATACTACATAAACGTTTATGTTCCCATTTGACCAAAAACTTCAAACCGTGTTGGAAAAGCGAATCACAGAACGACGTAGTGTTATATCTGGAGTACTCCATACTTGTCCATATTTGAAGTCAAAGTATGTTCTAGCTACATGCTCTATAAAGTTCATTCAGAAGTAAAATTGTTTGAACAAGATGGTATAAGAGGTACAAATTTGATTCTAGAATATAACTAGCTCAACGCAATCCCGCCAAGGAACGTGAAGGTAGAAAGGGCCTTCTCAATTACAAATCAATTTGGCACAAAATACGGTCTAGACTCAGAGATGATTCTTTAAATGAATTACATGCATATGGGATCTGCCTATTTCTGATAGTCCCCATTGAATGTCGTTAGGGGATTTGGGGAAATTTTTGTTATCTAGTTTTCGCAATACATTTTCAAAACGACCAGATAAAGCATTGTTGAGAGTACTCATCTTTCCATAGGCCTCGAGTGTTTCACTTTGTTTTGCAGTATATCTCACCTGTTCTTGTATTCTCTTATCTTTTTGGGTGATTGTTATTGTCAAGCATTTTTGCGGTATTCAGCCAGAATTTTTCACTTGAGAAAGAATTTAAAAAAAAAATTCGTTTATAATCGTTTTTAATTATAATTAAATTCGGTAATTCGTTTTCTTTTGTAGATGTATTCCAATTATTTTGTTATTTTTCTTATTGATGAACCGGTATTTGAAATTGATATTGTCGTATTACCTACTATTTAATTGCTCATCAAATTCATTGACATCCAAGATGTTAATAAATAATTTTACTTTATTAATCGCCTAGATGTTATCTTTCAATCAAACTATACATTTATAGCCTAAATGTTTGTTTGTAATATTTTATATTCAAAACTAATAAAAAAAATAATCAAGTCGCCTTAATGTTGGTTTTGTATTTATCATATTTTTATCCAAGTTTTAACCCACAAATCTATTGTTGTTGTCAATCGAATAATTTGACAAAAACAACAATCGAATTTAAATACAAGACCATCATTTAAACACCTAAATCTTAAATGGTTATACCCTTTTTACGACTTAAATAAAAATGTATCTGCTTTGAAATTTTAAAAACATTTTTAGCTCTTATATACATTCCGAATTTTATTATATTGCGACTGGAAAATATCTTTAAACAAAATTTGAAAACTCAGTAAATAAATCACTTGAAGTAAAAACCTTTTGCACTTGAATAACATAAAATTCTTGTACATATTTTTTTTGTTCGTTTTTGCTGATTTCATGTTGTTGATTGTTATGCTATGGTATACAACATATATACACAATTTCTTTAAGATGCCTATTGTCTATTTTTTTCTCCATTCGTTGTGTTCACAACGTTATTGTTCCACAAAAGAAAATGTTTTATATACGAGAAAATAATATATAAAAGTGGATTTTACGTCGATCTATTATTGGTTATTGAATGAAAAATTATTGACAAATAATCATATAATAATAATAACAGACGACAGACATTCGTTCATTTACTAAATTTTTATAAAAATCAATATAGTCGTTTCGTATATATATCGATATGCTGATTGAGTATAATAGAAAATGATTTTCAATATATTAAATAGCGAACGAAATCATCATTAGGACCAAAAAATCTAATAACAATTATCGTTTAGAATCGAATCACAGTTGTTGTTTTATTCTTATCGATTCGAAACATTACTGGTCGCTGTTCTTTAGATCATCGACATTATTTAAAAAAATAAAAATCAGATTTTCTAAGTATATGGTAAATGGTGAGGGAAAATGTAGAGCAAGGTAGTTTATTTATACTCCATTATTTAATTGTTTCGCTTTGCTCGAACTCAAAGTGGATAATTAGACCGTAACGTAAAACGTTTTTTCAAGTTTATTTTTTTTTATTATGTATTTTCAAGCAAGTAATATACATACATTTCTAACTATAGACATCATGGTGTGGAAATTATTTTCATTCTAATGATGGTAAAAGAATGTAGAGTGAAAATACATAATAACATAAAATTACAAAATTTTCCATCATTAGAGCAATTAGAAGGGAAAATAATGAGTGTAATTTTTATTATGTTCGTTGGTATACGGCTCGATGCCATTTTCATTTACAAACGATTAATTTGTGATTTTATTTAAAAAAATTTTTATTATTATGTTTAATTATGATTGGTGCTTAAATCGATTAATAAATGTTTTTCTTTCGTTTATTACTTGAAGAACATTTCAAGTTCATATACATCGTCTGTCCATATACCAAATTGGAGCAAACGAGCTTTTCTTAAGATTCATGTATTTGTAAGTCGTATCTATAGGTGTAATGAATATTAGTGCCTTGATTTTTTTTCTGACATGCTATTACCGTAAATTTGCAGCATCACTATATGGACAAACTTTTTTATCTAAACGTAAAAAGTAAACAGAATCGATTCTTGAATTTGAAATGATTTTGCAAAATATATCGATTACCTGGGTCGATTTTCACTATATCATATATACCAAAATGTGTATAAAGTTAATTTAAAATAAAATAAAATGAAAATCTTGTTAAATAAAGTTTTCTTGGTATCTAGCATAAGCTTTAACCATCGAACATATTTTTGTTTTATACCAGGATGTTTGGTTTAATGTTCTTTTTTTTATCGTCTTCATCGTTGTCGTAAACGGAAAAATACAATAGTATATACGTCCATAAATTTGCCGCCTTATTTTCCACTTGGAACTATTTAGTTATATGTGTCCACCCCCCAGATTTTTATTTTTGCTTTTAATTCTGAATTAAAATGTCTCCTACTCTATATATATATATACCACCCTCTATAAGTCTTACAGTAAAAAGCATTCATAAAAATGTTTTGACCAAAAATGAAGCTTTTTTGAAATTACCACTCCCATTTCTCCCATCATTCACTTTCATAAAAGTTCCATATCGTTTTATAAATTAAGTTGGTTATTCTCTTTGTTGGGTTTATTTGCTATAGAACGTATATACGGTCTGCTTGTATATTGGTACACCCTAAATAAAAGCTTGTTATGCTTTTAATGTCGAACCACTGTTGTTTAAGTTTTGTTTTTATTTCTGTTTATTTTTATTTATTGCATAGTTATTAGATTTTATTATAACTTTCTATTGTGTGTGGAACTTTTTTGTTCGGGTTGCTATTCTAGGATTTAGTTCAAAACATGAATATTACAGTATAAATTGTGGTTTTGAGCTTTAATACGAGTATATAAATAAACATATACAGCCTTTTGCTTTTTTGATATATATATATATATATATATATATATATATATATATATATATATATATATATATATATATATATATATATATGTATATATATATATAATATATGTATATATCAGTTTAAATTTTCATATAATATAAAGCTTCCCGACTGGAAACATAATTATTCTTATGATATTGAACCCTTGTCGACAATATAGGGTCGAGTTTTTTTCATTGGTGTAAAAGCTTTCCTTATATAATGTTTTGTGTGTATCGTCTTTATTTCCTTTATTTTAGAACAAACTTTTCATTCATGCTGTACCGTTTCCTTATTTATATTATCCTTTACCCCTTAAATATAAAGAAAATCAACCTTTCTAATCTTTAATATTGGAACAACGTCAAAACAAAAATGAGTCAGTAAAATTACATACATGCATATATGTATATGTTATACAAATACATTTTAATTAACTTTATCTTATGCACAAAAAAAGCTTCAATTACATGCACTCAACAAATTTTCTTTTAGTTTACCACTTTACATTATGTTTGCCATAATGATGATGATAATGATGGAATAATCGTGAAATCGTTAACACATGCAAATTATATTTAAGTTGATAATTTAATCATAAAGCGTTTATTTTGTTTATACCAAGAGAGCTTTTCAAAATGAAATTGAAAACTTTTAGTGTGGAGTATAAATACAACATTTTTTTTATTGAAAATGGAATGCTTTTATATTAAATTAGTTTTTATCAAAGATGAAATAGATATTTAAAAGCTTTCGTCGAGCTTTTTTGGATTGAAATATTTTATTATTTAATGAATTTATAAATACACTTGTTGTAAATTTATTTCACTTTTCAGGAGCTTTTTTAAATCAAAATACGATACAAGTTGGATTCTATTCCTTTTTTAAATTTATTTTATTTTTACACAAAGTTGATTTACAATATGTCCTTAACCTCTCGGTTTAACGTTCGTTTTTCTACTGTTGTGGCGCTACCGGCGCTACATTTGTTTTATTCTTTATTTTACAAGGTGTATATTTTTATTCAAGGTGTATTCATTATATTTTGACCTATTCTGTTTTAAACTATTGTTATTTTCTTGGTTCCCGCACAATCAAGATCAGTTCCGTTCAATTGTCTTTAACTTACTCACCGTGGTTAAAGATATAGAAAATTTATATCTTTAACTACAAATCTGTCATTATCCAGAATTTTATCATTCACATTAGATTAGACCCGGTATAGACTGGAGTCCACCTATCATAATATCATCGTTTATCTTGATCCTTTACTATTATCTCCGATACTCTCTGAAAAATGACCTCTAGATATTTTCCTACTTCTCTGTTTATGTCATTGATCTCACATGTCAATGGATTATAATTAGGTCCATTTAGAACATAGCAAAAAATTACGTTAACTTTGGTAATTTTTTTTAACCGGTGAACTGAATTATTCATTGACCACATAACATCCAAAAGCACATGTTGAATGTCATAGGTCTTTTAGACATTTCTAAAAAGGCTTTTCCAATAAATGCACTCCCTCTATTTGAATTTATACGATTTGGTACGCCATAACTAAAAAGAAATTGGTCGTTTCCACTGATTCAGTCGTTCTAACTGCTTTGAGCCAAGTAAACTTGGAAACCCTATTGGCAACGCATAATATATATTTCCTCTTTTTTTATTACTTACAAATCGCCCCAAATAATTCATATGCATCATAACAAATAGAGTGTCACCATTGTCAAGAAGATGCAGGAATCCCTGTAGTTTGCCAGACCGAACCAATCAATTTGGAAACCTGTTCTCTCATTTTTATAATCTACCCTTATAGATGGTGTATTTTCTTTTCAAATCTTCATTCGAATCTAAACCTTCCTTAATTTGTTCTATCTCATCATACTAGGAGTTAATTTTCCTTCTTAAGACTTCCTCCGTCTTCTTTAGTTTTCGAGGAGATTAAAATTTGATTCATCAGTCTCTGATACATCGCTGGTGTATTACAAAGCCATTAATTATTTTTACAATTTTTTGTCTCATTTTCATTCTTACTGGAACTAGTAAGAATCGGAATTACGGATTCTCCGTAAAATTTGCAAGAAGGACCACTGAACATTTTTCAGTTCAACCAAGGGAAAAATTTATGGAATATATTCAACCCTTGGTTGAATATATTCCATACATTTTTCCCTTGGTTGAATATATTCCATAACTCGGTATAGATGTGCCATTTTCTTGTAAGCACTTATCTATATGTCCATCGAAATCTGTTGTTACATGAATGTTAATCAAACAACCATCAGATATCACTGTATTCTCCAATCTGTTTCTCTTCCTTTTGCCTGCTAATATTTTTGAACTCTCTTTCTTGAAGAACACGCCCATCAGAATCATCTTTTGGAATTCAGGATGTTTTGGAATTCTTTTGCTTACACATTGTGCGAGTGGTAACACCGACAAGCTATAGTTCGCCACCTCCATACACTTTCAACGATACCAAATTGTTGTTTTCATAGAAAACAGACACACCGATGCTCAGCAATGTCACGTCTTAAATCCGTGCAACTACTTCCAAGGTCAACACACAAATCTAGGTTTTTACCGCACAACTCCGCTTTCTTAAAATACTTCTGGTGCGTATTGCACATGGAATTTGTTTGATTTTCCCTTTGGTTCTCTGGAATTTGAAGAGGATACTATATTATCTCCACATTTTCTAGCGAAAGTTTTTATTATTTAAAATAAATCAAAAGCTCGGAAAGTTTACTAAAATTTCGCAGTGGCCCTAAAAAACTTCGATAACGGCTGTCGTGTAATCCCTTCGTGATCCCAGGATTGGTCCTTAGTAGTGGCTAAGAAAAAGAGGCACCAGAATTGTGATTGGTGACTTTAATGCTAGAGCTGACAAAAAATTAGACTGACTTATGTGAAAACATAGGTCCGTATTTCCGACACGATCATACACAATCAAGCGACCGCTAATAGAGAAAGAATGTTGTTCTTTGCGATTGCGCATGACCTCACTGTATATGAGCACATTCTTTTCTCATAAAAATATTCACTTGGAAGACATGCGGACACACCCTCGTAAAACGTCCCGCAGTCAAATTAACCATGTGTTAATAACTAAGGAAAGGTTCTCGGTGATCCAAAAATTTGAGATCATTAGCTTCAAAAATTTGAGATCATTGCGAAGGTAAGATGGCAGTTTTCGTACAAGTTATAGGAATTATAGGAAAATGTAACTTACGTTTCAACTTGTAAGCAGTAGCATTTTGGAAACCAACCACCGTTGTGATGACGTGAACGCTCTTTGGGAGGTATTGAAAACTTCGGTTGTAAAGAACCTATAAAGAATTTGTAGACTGAAAAAGCCTGAATTATAAAAGGCTGAAGTCCTAAGTGTTAAAGAGTACAACAACCCAGCAATGATCACAGTTTTCGTAGTTTCTTTTAAAGGAGGCACCGAGACCAGGATGGAAACCTCCATGTTAACTTCGATGCACCGCTCGATACTTGAAGGGATCACTTTTCTGATTTACTTAATGATCAACAAGTGTCAAATGCTGTATTTGAAAGTTGTCAAATGCATACTGCGGAGACCCATCCTGAGACGAATTCACACTGGCCATGCAGAGACTAAAAAGAAACCTTTCCTCTGAGGCTGATTGCCACAATCTATATTTTCCTTAACTACCCTTGACTTTATTCGATTAGTATTATCGTTGTATCCCATCCTTAAAAAAGGAGATCGCTCCAAATTCGAAAATCATCACGGCCTAGCTCTTCTTTGCCAAGCAAACAAATTACTGTCTTACATAATATTAGAAAGAATCACTCCATTGGCTGAAGAAATTGACTACCAAAGAGGATTTCGTCCAAATCGGTAAGTCACTGATCAAGTTTTTTGGTTGAGGATGATTCTTTCTAAATATTATGAGACATCTCTTGACGTACATCGGGTGTTTTGGATTTCCAACAAGCCTATGATAATAACTCAATCCATCGGGCTAGCTTATGGTTTTCTTTGCGATGTCTGGGAATACCTGGCAAATATGTGCGTTTGTGTAAAATGAGAGTAATGCAGTCATAATGTTGTTTCAAAGTTCGGAACAAGCAATTAGGATTTTTTGCAATTATAGCTCTGAAGTATGGTAAGGAGATGCTCTGCCCTCGATACTCTATAATCTCATGTTAAAATTCACCTTTCGTAAAAGTGAAACACTCCAGGATAATATTTTGTACCGTCAGTCCAACCAAAAAACTACTGGATCCACTTGTACGATTCCCAGCTCAAAATTAATGACTCCAAAAAAAATATATGATCACTGGTTTTAGAGACCAAGACGCAATGAATTTTAGTACACTTTAGTAGGGATATGGTGCAGCGATCTATGAGAGGAGGGCCGCCATTTAGCAGGCGCAGAGTTCACTGTCATCGACGATGGCTCGGGTTGTCTAAAACAATTCAAAGAACAAGCTCGGGATCGAATCCGTTGGAGCCAGAACTAAATGTAAATATATTATTGAAAACATCATACAAATTTGTGAAGTTGTTATTTTGGGATCTTTACACCGCAATTATATTTATGTTTAATATATTTTTACCGCACGAATATTATCTCTTACATAAATTGCAGTTCTTCCAATCCTCCATATCCATCTTCCCTATTACAAAAAAAATGACTTCAAATTGTGTAGATTAAAAAATTTATTTTCATTTTCGACCAACTCATATTTCGGTCACTACAAAGATATCGCAAATTTTTTGTTCGGCCATGTTTTCAATATCATAGATCTTGTTTTGCACACTACGAGCGTTGACATAGATAATATTCAAATCTGCAATATCCTCTTCTTTATCACAGTTGAAAAAATTTTGACAGCTACTAGTACTGCGTCTAATTGAAATTTTCTAATTGGATTAATAGAGGATATCATAAATACATAATATATTATATTATATAAAACCAGCGGATGCGGAAACAACAAAATAATACGATTTATGAAGATGCATAAGTATATAATAATAAGATGCTAAAATGGAAGTTCAATAAAACTAAAGTGTAATCTTTTGTATTTTGTTTTAGGTGTTGACCAGAATATTCTATGAATTCAACAACTATTTGATGTAAGTGATGCAATTTTTTTTCTTATATAATAATATGCATGAAGGTTATTTGATTGTGTTATTGAAATCGTCTGTCTATCTTATAGATCTACTATACGCATAGTTCTCTCCAGAAGTAGTTTTTCAAATATATTTTTGTTTGGCTTTATAATCATAATCACTTCTGCTAACTTTCACTGTCTTGGAGTGTATCGTAACCTAAACCCAGCATTTATTATGGGTAAAAGTTTGTTTAGTGCTTTGTCTGGATTCTGGAAGTTCATTAATAATTATTTTTTTATGCCCGCAGTTATTAAATCAAATCGAGGAGGTTTTTTCGAATTTAAATTTTTTATTTCCTCTTTTGGTCTGTGTACAAAATTCGCAGATTGTCTCGGTACTGGTAGAAACGTTTCTTCGGGGTGTCTCGCAAACAGATTCTCTATTTGCGTATTGCTACTATCCCATATCGTTATAATTTCTAGTAAGTGCTATCGAATTTTCCATAGAGATTGTGTATTTTGACCAGTAAGTGAAGATAAATATGATTCTATGGTAAGTTCTCTTACTGCATGTGGATAATTGTTATACCTTATGTTGTTTTCAACTTGCATGGCTTTTTTTATTGGCATTTGAAGTTTGATTAGTTCACGAAAAAGGTTCCAATTCGTATTCTTGTTGTAAAAACTTGGTGGTATTTCTTTTTTAATAACAGTTTTACTTAATGTCATGATAACAGGAGAGTGATCTGTATGTAGTTGTTAGATATTCCTTTTATTACATTCCCAAAAAGTGTTTTTTGCGTCACCGCCAATAATGAACCATCGTCTCAAGGAGTGAAAAAGTATTTTTCTTTTCCAAGTTATAGCGTGGTGGATAATATATAGCTGAGATACTTACATTTTTGTTCTTGGTTTGAAGAGATTAAACATGTGTAATATTTCTAGCTCAGGAATATGATGGGCCAATAGGTTTCAATTTGTCAAATAAGTTTATTTACTTCAAGAAGTTCTTGTCAAGTTTTTTATTTTAACTTGGCCAATATTATTTCGAGTATTTGCAATTTTTTAGCTCCTTCACAACCACGATAGTTTGGATACTACTGAAACTTGTCAGAGTTAAGCTTCATGGTTAGTGTTCGATATGTTTCTGAGTTCCTTTCACACATCGTTGTTTAGTGCCATTAAGTAGCTTGCAATCGTTATCTGCGATAATTTTCCAAAGGGTATTGATATTAGGGTAGTTTTTGATACCAACTATATTAATAGATGGTGGTTGATTTATCTTTTCTGGTTTAGGATCTTTATTGCACTAAGTTGTTGCATTACTCAAGTTCGGGTTATTTTATCAATATATTTTGGTTGCTTTTAGTTTTCATTATGCTAAGTATCATTACTCGTGTTCAATGTATGCTGCTTGTTCAATGTATTCTGGCGATGATTCTGTTTTCATTTCTTTATGGGCTTGCTTTGTCCACTGAGAATCACTTTCAGGTTTCTTATCTAGATGGATTTCTCGCTCGAGTTCTTCTTCATTTCTGTGGTATTCGATGCTAATCATAAGGATCAGCTTGCATGACGCGTTTCAGTTTTCATTTTCTTTCTTTATTCTCTATGCACTCGCTCTATGCTTGAAGTAGTTTTATCTTCACTATCTTTTCTTGATGAATATGCTTTTTTAGTTGTTCAAAATCTTAAGAATTTATTACCTCTCAAAAATGGGTTCTCGGGCTGTAGACTGTCAAATTTTCGATTTTTTTTTTCGATAAAATCATAAATTCCTTTACGTATCTTAGACTATCTAGATTCGTCTTAACAAGAATATATATGTCACTGTAAAAACCAATCTAGACTGGTTTTTGACGAACTTACAGTCATTTAAAATTAAACAAAAATCGAAAATAATTTCCACATATTTTGCAAAATATGGAAGGCTTCAAACTATCAAAAAACGATGACAAAGAGCCCGCTTGCGCATTCTTTCCATCTGCCGGCACTGGATCTTCGTTCCCTGCATCGTATGTTTCTTCCTTATTTATTTTCTTCGTGATGGATTATCACTTTTGACCATGTTAATTGTTTTTGCCAATGTAATCACCATCAATACTGCTTGCAGTCGTTTTTTACAATATTTTTATAGTTAATAAGTACTAAACTCTTCACTGAATTCATCAGCAGAAAACTTGGAATCCAGATTAATACTTCTACTACTATAACCAATTTTACTTAGCAACTTCCAAAATTTTCTCTGTGGCACTTGGTAATTAAATACTCGATTTAAAGAAGCAAACATTTAACAATATGTAAGCTGGCTGGAGCTTTTGTAGGTTTAGACGATAAATACAATTTGAAATGAAATTTTGTTTAAAATTTGAGCTTCTGAAAATAAGTTAAACTCAAATATCGTTGCGTCTTCTCAACGCTTAATCTAACTCTCTTATCACACTTTAATCAAATAACATTGTTTCATATTGTTCCTGGTCTCAAATTAAGTATTTTCATTTCCAGAAAGAACCGAAAATTGGATGATGTTTATCGAGTTAAACATCTAGATGTACCTACATACATGCATATTTTGAACCCTATACATATTTAATTTAACCATTTGGTATTTACATTTCATTTTACTCAAAAAAAAAAAAACATGAAACGATAATTTAAAAGGAAATCTAAGGAAAATAAATTTTTTTTTGTTGTTTTGTGTGTTAAGGAAATACACAAAATATAAGAAGGATGTTATCATGAATCTAGATCAAAAGGAAATAAATTATGTTTTCTTCTTAAATGTATTTGGTTTTGGGCGAGAATGGGGAATTTGGTTACAGCTTAAAGGAAGAGGAAGTCATATACACAGCAAGGTACATACATGATATAAGTATGTAGCTCAAATTGAATATGCATGTTGCAATTGAAAATACTTACTCAGACTCTTTAATAATCATATCATAGCAAAATTCACCAAAAACTCACCTGAAATGTTAGAAAACAAAAAATTCTACATTACAAATAGACAAAACTATATGTTATATGAGATTTGTGTTATTTTTAAGCTTTTAGAATTTATTGTGTTTTCCTGTGAGGTGCTGTAAAAAAGCAACAAAAAATTTATACAACTCTAGGCAAAATTTATCCAAGTACGAGTAACACATTTTCTGTTTGACTTTTTTTATTTTATTTTTTTTAACATTATTGTCTGCTGTTTGCTATTTCTGTTATTGTTTAAATCTCATAGGGAAATGTTTGGTTTTTAATTAGTTTATACATTTTTAATACTTTTGCTTACTATACTAAAAATATTTTTTTTTTATCATTTCAGGCATAGGTAAAACACATTTCAGCGTTCAGCGATGGATCGATATCAGACGGACATTGATTGAATGTGCTTTTTGAACTATTTGATCTAGACTCTAGAGTTACAATAAATAACAAAAGAGTACCAATGACATCCAACTGCTGTGATTTATAATATATCTAGCACCATATATAATACTACTTTAGTACATGTCGGACTATACGGAGCATCTCTGTTAATAATTGAGACAAAGAAATCAAACGGTGAGTTCATTTGTGTTTTATTTAATTTGGTCCAACCGTTATAGTTTCTTCATCCTCTCCTCAACGTCCAGTATAACATCATGGTATAACATTACCTATTTCACCATTACCATGGTGGTATTTATTTCATCAGTTTTTACACTTCCTGCTTTATTTAATTAATTGAAATTTGCTTGCGATAAACGAAAGCGTCGTTCATCAAGCAATCTGAATACATTTTGAACTTAAATTGTTTGACTTGATTCCTCAACTATGCAATCCCATTCTAACATCCAGTGTAACATGGCAAAATATTTTTCTTTACTTCTTTATTTTCTTTATAATATTTACCTTCGCTATCGCACTCTGTTAATGTCAGTAAGTCACCAAATTTCAAACTTCATCGTTTGACCCCGCGGCACTCGATTGAATTTTCGTCAGATAAACGAAAGGTGTCAATCCCGATTGTTCTACAACAATCAAACCAAGCATACATTTTCCTTCTTTGTTCCTGAACCCTAACCCTGCAATCTTTTCTGGGGCTACAAGATTTGGCTGGTGACGGGGTGACGGTGTAAGGTAAAAGTAATTTTTTAACGTCCTGCCTTACACCTATTCAATTTTAAATCCATCTGCACATTACGTTGCTCCCGTCAGCCTGTACTGACATGGACGATGGTTCGGCCCATGGATTCTGCACTCCAATAGGGGGTCATAGTTGTGTTCATAGTCATCAGGTGATGACAAATCTCTTTTGCAGCCCTTTTCCGTTGGGATGCCCTTTTCCGTTGGGATTCGAACCCGGTACCTCCCGTCCCAAACGCCACAGCTTTACCACTGCGCCAATTGCTCGATAAGAATACATTTTGTTCTAAGATGTATTCGGGATGAATTTAAAATAAAAATCGGACGAATCAAAAAAAACCCAGAAGGTCTTCAAAACGATTCGAAATCAGAAATAAAATCTAAATGAATCTAATAATTTTGTAACGGAAGGAATAGGCACCCAGGCGAACATCTTGTTCATAGCTAACTACATTTTTACCATTTGCTTCGAAACTTACCAAACTCCAACAAGTTTACTAATTTACCAAGACAGGAATTAGTTTATTTATTTTCCATCTCTTTATATAGGTATCTCTCAGACAAGGCGACAAAAAACAACTCTTTAACGTATTTATCAACACATTCATATATTTCGAATTTATCAACACATTCATATATTTCTGTTACAACCGTTAAGTTGTAGCTATTAAACTCAACTCTGTTACTGTGTTTTTCATCCGGTTTCGGTTTGTTAGAATTAAGGTAAAAGGTACATGTAAAAATTAGATTGCGGTTTCGGTTTGTTAGAATTAAGGTAAAAGGTACAGGTAAAAATTAGATTGTTCAAGTCATCTCAGTCAGTTTCGTGGTAAAAATTAGATTGTTCAAGTCATCTCAGTCAGTTTCGTGGCTTTCATTAATTTGTTGTTACCTTCCTCTTGGCTTGTAAGAACCAAAAGATCCCTACTCCGTAGTGTTTCTTTAATATGCGATGTAATCATCGACAAACATTAGCTTTTCCTCGCAAGTCTGTCCTCTTAATTACCACATAACATATTTGTGTCTTCTTTGTTGTCTTCGAAGTTTTTGTTTGCTTCTAGTTTAACCCTGTGCGCAGTTGCCTTACACCCAAATATACGGTGCCCTTTCTGCGGCGATTTTGTTACTGTTCGCTGTCATGCTGTCATTAAATAAAAATCTTTATAATTTTAAATTGTATTACATTACCTTGAGACCATGGCGAAATTAATGGCGTATTCAAATATGATTCCCAGAATGTTCCTATTCGATTTCTAACTTAAAATGTAATACAAATATAGTACATTTTACAATATATTGTCATAAAGAACACCTTCCTTGCTCATAGCTGAATTATAGAGCGAATCTGAGTCACATCGGGAGGTATGATAGTATAATAAATATATTAGTATTTTTGCAATCAGACATTTCGGAAAACTTCTATATATTTTTATTCCAGCATAAAATAGAATGTTATTACAATTTATTATAAACATTTTATTTCTTTATTTTTAGGGTTCATATTACAGAAGTATATAAGCAGCATGGATTAAAGTTCCGAGGACTAAGGTTCTTAAATGTTAAAGATGCCACATATTTAATTGACCAGTAGTACAGTTGCAGAGAGAAGAAGTTTGCCCACCAACCCTAAAATCAACATTTAGGAATCCCTAACTTTTGCCTATTATATGATTTTGGCCTTGTAAAAAAATACATTAAAGTAAGCCCAATAAAATTGAGAAATGTATGCCACTATTTGAAAATTTTCACAATTTAGAAAAATAATAAAGTAAATGAATCCAATAAGAATCCAATAATCAAAATCGTGTCAATCCCTAACGTTCTACAATTCAACCGTATATTGACACAATTAATATTATATCAATAATATATGGGCCCTATGTTTGAATAATTGTTAAATCTTTAATTTAATAAATATCTAATAAAATAAATAAATCGCTTAAAGTAAAAAATTATTTTTTTGTTTTTATTTTAATAAAGCAAAAACTACTTCCTGAAATACAAAAGGTGGATTGGCTCAGTGGGTAAAACGGGAGTTCAAATCCAGGCAATGGAAAAAGATTTTTTTGCCATATAAAAATGGCAACTACGTCAAATATGACGATAAACTACAAACTGAAAAATTTATTAATTATTAGTAAATGTACAATTTGAAAGGTAAAATTACGTTTCATACTAATGTTACCACAACAGAGTATGGCAGAGTGGTTAAAGCCTGGTCGATTGTGTTTATGGCTCGTAGAGATCGTGGTTCAAATCGCGGTTGCGGACAGACATCTGGAATTTTTGAAGTATACGAAAATATTAAATTTTTCTTTCAAAATGTCCGCAAAAAATAATAAGTCGTGCGTATTACGGAAAAAGTTAAAAATCAGAAAAAATTAAGTTGGAAAAAAGCGGATTTTTTTCATATTTTTTTTATAATGCCCACCTCTTTTAAATTCTCCGTGCCTGTTACAAATCAGAAAAAATTTAAAATTTTTGATTGCATTAAAACCAGCATCCAGCATATAAATACAAAAAAATACAAAATTTGTGTGAAGCCTTATGGTCAATGAGGTAGAGCGTTGGACAATGGATTTGAGATTTTAAGTTCAATGCTCGTCTACAACACTTTTTCATTTTTTTTCCAAAAAATCAAAATTTGTTATAAAATAATATTTTTGTAAATTATTGGCATAATTTATGCCGCGAACCGGAATGACCATTAACCAGCGTCGAACCCGGGATCTTGCATCCATCTTTCATCGTTCTACTCCATCAACTACCAACCATTTCGGCAAAGTTGATTTTATTATATTATTTATGTTGAAAAAAATAAAAGAAACTTGGCTAAAAGTTTTTTGGTTTGATTTTTTGCTAAACGTTGTATTATCACTAAAATAGATGTCGCTTCAAGTCTAAAAATTTAAATTTATCATCGCACTATCGTGACAAAATATGAAAAATATTTTACTGTCTCGATAGTAAAAGTATCATGATAGGAAATGTTTTTAAGAAAAATTCGCAAAATTATTTAAAAACATTTACTGTCGAGCTATCAAGCTGAAAAAAATTTTACTATACGCTATCGAGCTATAAATAATATTTCTCCCACTTTTTTCCAAATTTTTATTTATTTTTTTAAAACCATACCATGCGCGACCATTTTGAAAAGACCTTACTTATTAAATTAAATACTATTTGGTAATAAAAATCCAATTGCCGAAAGTTCGTTTCGAACCCCGAATTTTCTGGCACATGTACAATACATATGACGACTTTAACCACTCGACCAATCTCGATATTTATTTTCGAGTATTTATTTAATTAAAAAAACGAATTTTATTTAAAAAATTAAAAGTTACAAAGTAAAAGAAAAACTTTATTGTGAAAAATCAAATTAATTTTTTTTTTGTACATATATCACTTAATTTATTGAATCAAATTTTTGTGTACACGGCGACTGCCTGCGGGCAGGATGCCAGTTGAAACAACAAATAGGTTTAACCCTCTAGTGATCTCGAGGGGGTCAAACCAATATCCGACAATACAAGAAAAAAATAAGAAACGGAGATTTAACACAACTGATGAAAATAATTAGGAACGGTACGTTATTGTTAAAAGGACAGATTCGGAAAATAGCTTTAAAGGTGTTTCACCCTTTATTATTCAAAAAGGGTTAGCAAACATAACAAATAACATTAAAGAAACGCAACGATTAAGGAGCGGTGATCTTTTGGTCCTAACCAGCAATAATCAAGGCACAAGGGCCTTGTTAAAAACCAAAAACATTTACGATATGCCAATTTTAGTAGAAGAACATAAGTTTCTAAATTTTTCAAAAGGAGTCGTGTTTAGTCACGATTTAATGTCCGTGACAACGGAAGAGATACAAATCGAATTGCAAGATCAAAAAGTGATAAAAGTTGAAAGAATCAAAAGAAAAATCAACGGAGAATTAAAGGAAACACCCCTTCACATTTTAACATTCAATTCAACAATTTTACCATCCGAAATTAAAGCTGGGTTTTTAAAATTAAACGTTAGACTTTACATCCCAAAACCAATGCGATGCCATACTTGTCAAAGATACGGACACACCAAACTGAGGTGTTTAAGAACTCCAATATGTGCTAAATGCTCTAAGCCAATATCCAAAGATCACGTAGACGCCGAATGTTTAAATACCAGATGCGCAAATTGTAATCTAGAACACACTACGTTTGATACCAAATGCCCAACGTTCCAAATGGAACAAGAAATTATCAGAATAAAAATTATAGACCGAATCAGCTATTTCAGAGCCAAAGAAATTTACATTAGAGAAAATGCCAACACAACTGGAGCATCCAAATTAAATGTAATTAAATCTTTTAGTGAAGTTTTGAAAGATAACATAAATCCAAGCGAAAACAACAACAATAACAAAAAAGAAAATCAAAACAACATAATTTTAATGCACAAAAATAATAGCAATAACAACAACAATCAAAACAAATATACGAAATTTACAGAAAATGATTTAAACAAAACTATTGAAATAAAACAAACAACAACAAAAACAACAGAAAAGAAAAATGAAGAAAAAACAATAGAACCAATGAAAACACCAATAAAACCAGAAAATTTTTTATCAAACAAACATCAACATGAGTGTAACAATAACAACGCCAAGAAGTATACATTTTTAAATCCAGCCGAATTAAACATTGTAATGGATTAAATGGACCAGAGTTCGTGAGAACATCCTGGATTTTTGAATGGCAGAACGAATGGTAAGATCCAATGAATGTATGAGAATTAGTCAAATAAATATCCAAAGCATATATGCCAAAAGCGATATGCTTCGGAATTATCTGGCTAATAATTGCGTGAATGTAATGATTATAAGTGAAACATGGGAACGTGAACACAAGACGTTTAGGATAAATGGGTATAATTTTTTATCAAGACCGAGGGCCGATGGATTCGGTGGTGTAGCAATACTGACACATAACAGCATCATGCTTAATATAGTAGACGTGCCTAATTTCGAACACATAGAAGAGTCATTGCTGCCAAAACTCGGAATCTTGACAGAAATTTATTAATTGTGAGTGTTTATGCAACTCCGATTAACTGTAAAAATGATAAAATGTGTGCACTGAGAGATATAAATAAATTATTTGATTGGTTGCGAGGAAAAAGTGACGTGATTCTGGCGGGTGATATGAATGCGCATTCGAGAATATGGGGTTGTGAAAACAACGATGCATGTGGCAACCTGTTGGCTGACCTCGTTCTGGATTCCGATATGGTTATCTTAAACGACGGAAGGCCAACATGGATGGGGAATGTTAGAGCCAAGGCCAGTGCGTTAGACATTACTATAATGTCTAGTGGACTGGCTGGCCAAGTCACTTGGAATGTTTCAGATGAGAATCTAGGTAGCGATCATTACTTGATCGAAACCGAGATGTATGATGTGCGTATGATTTTTGAGAAAAAGTTTTTAATGAATGGAAAAAATGGGTCAGATGTATGAATCAGATTCTCATATCGAATGAAATAAATGATATATACCAACTTGAAAGTGAAATTGAAAGAGTGAATGAAATGTGCTCCAAAAAAATAAGCGTGAAAGAACATAAGGTACATGGATGGTGGAATAAGGAGATCCAGTATTGGTATGATCTTAAGCGGATAGCTTTGAGAGAATTTAATAGGTGTATATGTAGAGAATGTAGAAGTAAATATGAGAGAGCGAATGGACGATTAAAAAAAGCTATCCGTAGAGCAAAAAGAAAATGTTGGCGGGACTATGTGTCTCAAATGACGCATAGAACTACAACTAAGGATGTATGGGACAAATTTAATAGAGTGAGGGGTCATAAAGCTAAAGGCAGAAATGCCGTGCTAGATGACCCAGTGAAAGGAAATCAATTTTTAAAAACGATTACGAATGTTCGGAATAATTTAGGTGGCAGTTATGAATGTATATTACCTGATAGTATGAATCAATATGTGAATGATGAAATGTGTATGAAATTTGAATGGAGTGAATTTCTGGCGGTTTTGGATCAATCAATTTCCACGACCCCAGGAACGAATCGAGTGAGTTACAGAATGATTGTACAATTGGAATTCGAAGCAAAAGAAACTCTGCTTCAAATTCTCAATAGTGTATGGATGAGTATCAGAATACCGGAAAAATGGAAGGAAAGCCGGGTGGTTCCAATTCCTAAACGGGATCGAGATGTGAATCTGACAATAAATTACTAAATTACTGGGTTAAATGATTTGGTGAAAATTGTGAATGGTATGTTAAAAGGTAGAATTGAAAAATTCATGAATGAAAGAAAATTGTTGCCAGAAACCACTTTCGGTTTTCGAAGGAATCACTCGGCAAACGAATGTTTCGAAGGAATCACTCGGCAAACGGAAAAGTTTGTATGGGAAATAAGGAAAGAAAATAAGAAAATTGTGGCGGTAGTTTTGGATATTGAAAGAGCGTATGATTATGTGGTACCAGGGAAACTGTATCAAGTTCTTCTGAATTTAGGTTTCCCTTCAAAAATTTGCGAATGGGTGTATGTGGCAGAGATTATGAGTTGGAAGGAGAAGTGAAAATTGGACTTCCGCAAGGGAGTAACATTTCACCAACTCTTTTTAATTTGTATACGAGCTCGGTTTTGCAAAGCTAAAAGGGTAAGCAAACTGAAATAGGGAGCTCATCCTAGTGTGACTGATATAATACTAAAGGCGCTAGTATTATCCAAAATTATGTATGGAATGAGTGTGTATGGAGATGGATCAAAGGTGGGGTTTGAAAGGTTGATGAAAGTAGAGAATGCTTGTGCTAGAGTAGTATTGGGTGCGATAAATTCAACCCCAGTACATCTATGGTTAAACCCATCTGAAATGGGTGATTCACTTCTCAATTACAAGAGAGACTGGATCACCATACGTGAAACAATGAGAATGATAACAAAAGGTAATGTGTTGGTGAATAAAATGATGAAGAGATTGCGAATTATCGAAATCTACGGGTACGGAATATAAAAAAACACCGAGATCTGGATTGATTTTTGAAAATATTAACTTATTTTCCAAAATCAAAAAAGCCGGTTTCAGCCACCCTTCTGACAATCTCATAGTAAAATTGAAATTTGGTGATACAACAAAGGCGAGTATGAATGAAGTATCGGTTAAGAGAGAATTTAACAGAATGTTTGTATTGTATGTTGTTTGAGTACCTAAGTTTATGTGGAAGTGAGGTGGTTTTTCAGTGGATACCTTCACACCTGCAGATCAAAGGTAATGAAAGAGCCGATATGCTTGCAAAAAGAGGTTCTTTGAATGAGGATGAATGAGAATATGAATATATGGATGCGTGAGATGTACTTTGCTTATTTCAAGTGAATCTGTGGAGCAAATGGGAGAATGAATTTATGCAAAAATCTCTTGTTGTATGGTTGTAAACACTAAGGTGTATCGAAATTTACTCTATTGTGCCTATATTCAGAGCATGTTAAGAGTAGATGTTCGAATTTAGCTGTAGATGTTAAGAATAGATGTTCTTCCTGAGAATGGAAAATCTCTAATAGAGTTATTGCAAATGGGTAATTATGTATATAAGGATATTTATGAATTTAATAAAATTAAAAAATAAAAATAATAATAATTGTAACTAAAAATTAAATTAAATTTTAAATGTAGTTAAAAAAAATGTCAAATTAATGAATTCAGGGCAGATGGCTCCTTCCTTGGAACTAAAATAAAATAAACCTAAATAAAAAAAAATTATAATTTAAACTTTAGTTCAATCAATATTTAGCGTTCGATGGGTTAAAATCTACATTAAGGTTTTTGTCCACTCGACTACGTATCGATTGAATAATGTGGTTTAATACTGAATATTTCTGTTTATCGTTTTTTTATTAGATTATTCATGATTAATTATCAATCCAGATAATTATATTATAATTTGTTCGTACCATTTGCAAGGTCTGCAATTCTCATTTCTTATTTTTTAGCGTTGTTAGAGGTTAACATTTATATTTTTTATATATAAACGTCTTGATCCTGAATCAGCTTTTTTCTAAAACGGAAATAGGAAGTGTAAATGTTGTTTACATTCAAATAATGCAAACGTTGGTATGTATTTATACTGGTAGTTGACATAATTTCCATAATTTAATAAAACGATTAATTCTTAGTGGCTTAGTGGGCTTCTCGTTTCCAGTTTTGATGAACTTCGTTTCTTTAATTCCAATTTTTACTTCAATTTTATTTCCAATTTTTTTGTTATTAGCTGATATAACTATATAAAGCATAAAATTTGATCTTTGATCACGCAGCACGTCGTACACAGTTGATCTAAAATGCAAAGTGAATAACATTATTTAGTGTTGGGATTAGTATTGGTGCGAATATTATGCAGCAGTATTTATGCTTATATCGATAGCTTGCGATTAACGTATCACTATATGCATGAACTGTGCAATAAAAGAGTTAGCTCACAAAATTATCAAAATACATAAATTGTGCAATAAAGCACGTATTAGTCGGCCGATTTTGATGATTGATTCCTTAATTAAAAGCTCTCGATAACAACTTAAATACTGCTGCAAAATATCCATTCATTTGCATAAATCATTTTTTAGCCCAAAATCAGGCAAGGGGTTAGCCCACAAAATTATCAAAATGCATAAGTTATGCAATAAAACACGTATTAGTGGTCCGGTTTTGATGATTGATACTTTAATTAAAAGCTTTCGATATCAGAATAAATACTGCTGCAAAATATCCGTTCATTTTCATAAATCATTTTTGAGCCCAAAAATCAGGCAAGACGTTAGCCCATAAAATTATCACAATGCATAAATTGTGCAATAAACCACGTATTATGGTCAGATTTTGATGATTGATTCTTTAATTAAAAGCTCTCGATAACAACATAAATACTGCAAAATATCCATTTATTTTCATAAATTTAAACATGGTGATTCGATGTTGGTAAGGGATACTTTAATCGAAAGATCTCGATGTAAGCAAAATACAAAATACTCCTGCATCCTTACTTAGAGTCAAAAATTAAATTTTGATAATAAAATAGAGAAATCGGATTATCAATTCTGAATTTCGATCTGCACTAGCACAAAAAGGAAAATAGAAAATCAAATGAAAAATAATGTAAATAATAATATAATTTTCTTTATCTTTGTGATTTGAATTATTATGAGAGTAACAACAACAAAATAATAAATATATTTTTCATCGGAAAAATCGGAAAAATAACAACATGGCTTTTCGTTTTTTTATTATTATTATTATTATTGAAGGATATTAAGTGATATATTTTTGATAAATTGTAATACATTTTAAGGATATGTTTGTTGTTGTTGGATGTTATGTGTTATTTTGGCGTCAGGAAGTCGAGAAAAGTTATATCCAAAATGTATAGGAAAAATAAGGAAAATAATAAAAATCAATAAGACTTTAGTTAGACGATATAAAGTGTAAAAAATATTCTTAAAGAGGACAAACAACAGTTAAAAAAGGATATAGTGGGGTGTGAGGTGAATTTGGTTTGGATTAATATACAACAATTTAATTTAACAAAATTGATTTGGTGAGCTTTACGGCCCTACTAGATATGGTGTGGGTAGTACGTGTCTAGAAAGGAGTTCAACGAAATTTAATAATGTTATGTAAGTCGACAAGGTTAAGCCGATTTAAGAATTTTATATCGTACTATAGTGGCTATTGCTGGTGTGTGATTAGAGTTTACACTCTTCCTGTAAAATATCGTTAGCATTTAAATTACTTATAGTTGCTTAAATGTGTAGATTAAACGTTATCTAGGATTATTACTTTTATTAATTCTTAGATATTGTTCATTACAGGGAGGTAAGCTTTTAAGGCATAAGACATTTACATCGTTATTGAAATCAAAAACAAAATCACGAAAAGTTACAGAAATGAGTTAATAGTAAAGTTATATTTAACTTTTTTGAAAGTCTAAGTCAAAACCACGCACATATTTAAATAAATTGTACTACGTTATTTAGATGATGGTGTTGATGACGACAATTTAAATCTAATTTGTAGAAATTTAAATTCAAAACACGTAAAACTGTTCATTTATCATTGGCACCAGCAACATCCTATACATTTTCAAAAATCAAATGAAAATATGTTGACAGTATATATATCCTTTTATTTTACTATTTTCAAGTTTGTTGTTGTTAATATATATCTTCTTATCTGCATAATATGGTTTAGAATAATATTTATGGATATAAACATTCACCGGTGTCTGTTGGTTATCGCATGTATATTAGCACAACAAAAATATTTAATACATTCACAAGGCAACACCAAATATAAAATGGGTTTCTTATCATTTTGTCACGAGCCGATAAAAAGAAGGAGATGCGAGCATGTTCTAATGTACGAATACGTATGTTTGCACGATTTCAATTTTAGTTTTTGTTGCTGCTACCTTGTTACAATCCTAAGCACAATCGTACTTGAGTTTATTAGTTGAATACACAACACAAATACAGCAACGAATTGAATTGAAACACAAATTGTATTTTGTGTATAAGATATTAAAGGGTACGTAAGATACAAGAGTTTATTCCTTTGCTACCTTCTTATACAAAAATGATACATGATAACAAAAAAATTTGCATAATAAAATGATAAAAATGGTGTTGTTGTTGCTGAGTACCCAAGATGATGACAAAATGTTACTGTTTCATGTTGAAATTTTTTAAATGGTTTGATACTCGTACATTTTATAAACGGGTGCGAATATTTTCTATACATATATATATATATATATATATATATATATATATATATATAGTTCCGACAAGATACTGAGAACATATTACATGCTCATGAAGATGTTGTTTATGTATATACACGAAAATTATGTAAAAGTTTAACACTAAGTAACTCGTTGATTTATATTTAGACGACGACAAATTTATTCAATTTTTTTTTACTTTTTATAAAATGGTGGTATAACATAAAAAGCGCATCACCATTTTTCTACTACTCCTCGTAAGTATATACCGAAAAAATTACGTTAAAATTGTTAGTAAATATTCGTACTTTTCCAATTAAGACAAATGGTTAAAATAGAATAAAATAGTACATAAAAAAGTTTATTTTCATTAAATATATAAAGCAGTCAAAGGTAATTAATAAATAATTAAATTAAAAGTAAACTTTTATTGTGCTTTTGGTAAATTAACATAATAATGTTATAAAAGTTTACGTTTATATCGTAAACATACGAGTTCAATAATGTACTGTAGATTTATGATCGTAATTAATCGAAAATGTAATTAAATTGTTCCCATGTTGGGCGCCATGCTGTATTTTCCTTAATTACGCGATAAATATTTGAAAATTTAAAAATATTTTTATAAAAAACTATCGTTCAAATCAAAGACTAATATGATGGTCAATTCATTTTAGCATACATTAATTAATAAAATAAAAAAACAACGTAACCCCATTTGGGGTTCCATCATCTAAAAAAATAACTATACATGTGGTTGAAACACGTAAACAATAAAGTAATTGACATGTTGTGCGCGTTCAACATAAAAGTTTTGCCCTGCTTATATGTATAACAGCATTATATATAAATATAAATAATGATAACAATCTCATTATCCTTTTTATTATTTATTATTGTTATCCCTGCAATACGTTTTTTTTTCAAGTCGTTCGATAAATAATCATTAATTTTTTTTTCGCCCTGATTATTCGTTATTTCGCACTCTTTCACGTTAGAAATTGGTTTTTCGAAATATTGAGGTAAATATTTACTTTTGTAAGTCGTGATATATCGTATTCAATGTTTGCTCAATGTTGCTCAAAATTGTTATTTATTTGTATTTCATTAAAATGTAAGCAATTTGATTGTATATCGCGACGTTTGCAAACCAAAATAATCATTAAAAATTAATGTTATCATATATACATATTAGGTATATAGGGTTGTATACGTGTGGTAGGCAGGACTAAAACACGTGTACTATACTTTGTTATGTATCTAATAAAATAATCATAATAAGACATCAAATCATCGGAAGTGTAACATTTATTATTGTTCCGGTGTTATTTTTTGTTTTTATTAGTACACATTTTGGAAAGGTGAAAAACCTAAATTTTCCATTTCCTTTTTATGTATATGGATACGAGTATATATATCTCTGCATGTGTGCCATATCCTTTTTTATGATAATTTTTATTCTAAAATATGTATATGGATACAAAGACGAAATGTTTTGTAAATTTTTTTATTTTATCTGTGTAGCATAATACATAAATTTATGTTACTGTTTTTGTGTTCGAAACATTTCAATTCAAGCATAAGGAAAATCATGTGAAAATTTTTAGGATCAGGATGTGTATATGGAAATTTATTTTTGTATTTTTTTTGGATAATATTTATCTTTGTTGCCTACATATGAAGCGGCAAAATAAGTTATACGTATAGATTTACTGATACAATTTTAGCGTATAGAGACGAGATGATAAAAATTTAGTTTTTTTTTATCTTCAAAATAGTAAGAAACATAATTTGCGTGATGAAATCTGACGCAGGTAGAGATTGAGGAATTTATTAGGAATTTCACGCATATTTTTACTTCGTTGTTATAATTATAGTTTAATGGTTTTTTATTAATTTGATGCCCAATTAACTTAAGAAATTTTCTTTTTCCCTTTTATTTATAATACAAGGTATACTAGTTAATCAGTTTATATGATACCTTTGGCTGAAATCGTTAGTTATACAACCCTTTTTGGTTGGTTATTTAAGTTAACACACAAATATTAATAAATATCATATTACAACATAACCCAACACCATAAGCACGTTGCAAATGCATGGGAACATCCGTTGTAAAATTAATGATGATTTTTTATTTTAAAACTGAAGCATTTATATTTTAAGTTAGAAATAAGGATAAGGATAGTTATCAATGCTAACCGAAATAGCTAAAGAGCAGAATCGTACAGTTCATGATAACTTCAATAATAACGAGACTGATCAAACTATAAATCCAAAACATATCGCTGATCTGTACGATTTAGACAAGATACCAGATGTAGTAAAAATTCTACGGACATTTTCAGGCCAACTTGGAGAGTTTGGGACATGGAAGAAAAGCGTGGAATGCGAATATTAAAAATGTACGAACACTTAAAGATACTCCGAAGTATTATAGTATCCTTAATGTTATTAGAAATAAGTTAGTAGATCTAACTATAGGTACTCACGTCAGGTAAACTACCAGAAAAGGCTACACATAAACAATATGGCTAATAGACCAATTTCAACCCAAACACACCTACCGATAAAATATCAAAATATGGAACACGTAGCGAAAGATTGGCAAAGATTTTAAATTTCTCATAGATACGGGATCAAACCTATTTTAAATGTCAACTATTTTTTGGTAAATTCTTGAGCTGGTAGCGTTAAAATAACTCATCAATGCTATACCTTTTAGGACTCTACAGTTAAATATAATTTTTCATTTTATCAAAAATAAAATCATTTGACGGAATAATTGGGAATGATATCCTTATACAGATCGGTGCTATAAAACACACCAACGAAAGTCATATAATAAAGAAATAACCAAACTTTTTCTTTGATCGTGAGGAAAAACTAACTTATACGACCAAAGTAAAAGAAGAAATTCGAACAGTAAACAGCAAACCTGCCTACTCCCGACCATATCTTTGTGTGTCCGAAAGAGAAAGTTGACAAACAAATAAAAAAAACTACTAGAATATGAAATAATTAGACCGCCCAGATCCTTTTGGATCGTACCCAAGAAAGAGTAAAAATATTATTTAGGTAATCGATTATCGAAAGCTCAACTCAATCACAACTTCCGAAAATAGTATTATTTGGGCTTCATAATCTTCGAAGATGGCATAATAACCAATAAAAATAAAATAAAATCAATATCATTCCTTTATTCAAAACAGTCAAGGAACTCGGTCTTTTTTGAATCCTGTCAAAAAAGAAACAAGTCTTTACAAAGGAGAAAGAAATAATAATCTTCAATAAAATACAATAATCACTTGTTCCCAATGAACTATTATTATACATTCCAAACTTTGAAAAAGAGTTTCAATTTATGCTTGACGTAGAAAAGTTGAGCAACATATTTTAACTAACTAAATATGTTAGCTTTAAATTGAGTAACATTCCAAAATATTAAAATATTTTAAAGATTTCAAAATGGAAAAAAAATTGTTAAAAATTGGAAAATTTAGTATACATTAGAAACTAAGTAAAATTAGCAAATGGTCTATTACAATTGAGCAACATTTTTAATTTGTGCTTAGTGCATATTGATCTAAGTTGTAACTTCTCTCTTAACCGACATGGGTTCGTCACATACCGCACCAAGTCAATCTAGAGTTCTCCCTAACTACTGGTTATCTACGAGATCGCGATGGCTTTCACCAAGAGTAGTTAAGCTTCACAGAAGCACTTTATATTCTTACAGTATCACTTTCAATTCAGAGTAAGAATGAGAAATACCGACCTTAATATATTTAATCAAAATATTGAGCAATTTATGCTTCAACACTAAGCAGATTATGCTTTGCAAAAATGTACGACTTGGAGAAACAACGGAGTTTAAAGGCATATTTCAAATTTAAACACTCGAATATTTTTTATTCCATGTTCAGTAAATACTGATCCTGCTAAAATTAACGTTGAAACGATAACCTTTTTTAAAAAAAAAGGTTATCGTTTGAGAGTGAATTTATTCGAGAGTTATATAATCTTTTAGTGCTTCAACCAAACATTGGGACATGGGCAAAGGCTCTATTCCATTATAATTTGGTATGACATCTTGAGTAGAATAAACGTGGTCTGTAACAACAACATGATGTGAAGTTGTAACCTGGTCCTTTGGTAGAGGTCGCGGCCAGAAAAATTAAGCTACAAGAATTTTGGGTCATTGATCTAGCTACGGGGTTCACTATGTGAGAAATACATTTTACGTCGCAACGTGCGATAGATAACACAAAATATCTTTCCACGCTCGGCAGGTAGAAAGATTGATGACTTTCTACAGAACTCACCAAAGGACTCTACAGAACCCACCTGTGATGGCCGACCGTCAGAGGAGTTATGGTTCATCTGAGCACTAGCCTTAAATGATTTTCCCAATCAAATAATTATGTCATTGTGGGTACATAGGACTCCAGTAACTACCACTACGTTAGATTGAGTAGAATAAAGAATAAACGTGTTGCTCAAAATCTTTTTAATATTATTTTCTTTTAAATAAATTGTGAAATTGTTGAACAATATAAAAGATTTTGTAAGATTAAATTTAATAAGTTGTCTCCCACCATTTATACTTTAAAGCATCTGATGTAATTTAAGTAGGTAATTTTTATTTACTATTTTTAGTTCAAAAGCAAAAAGGGAGCCTAAAAAATACTTTCATGGGGCGCAAAAAGACTTAGAGGCACTGGATTAGAACATAGTTTATACTAATTAAAATTTTACCAAATAAATTTAAGCCATACTACAATTTTTTTTAAATTTAGCACTTTTATATATTTAGTTAGCTTAAGTAAAGATTTAAAACTGAGCTACGCTATTCTGATGTGCGTTAAATATGCGTTTGCTCAATACTTTAAGTGTTATTTTAAGTGATGTATTCAAAGTTTTGAATTACATCACTTAAAACCAGGGATGTGCCTCGACACGTATTCAAAGTTTTGAATTACATCACTTAAAACCAGGGATGTGCCTCGACACGTCAACAATTATTGTCGACGTTGACGCGTCAACATAACGTCGACGTCATCTTTAAGTCGATAATGACGGAATGTCGTTAAAAAAAATATTTCGATAATTTTTTTGTTATTGTTTCCTCTTTTTGCATTTTCCTCTCTAATTATATTCTAATTTTCCGTTATTTTTTATTTTTTTTTACATTACAAGAGTAAGATCCATAATTTTAAGATTAATGGGACAACCAACGACTCCGTAACAACTTTAAGTAAGCATACGATAGACTGAATTCGCATGTGACTGACTAGTGGATTCTTTAAGAACTGAACGAAACTGTTTCGTGTAAATGAATTATCTTTTAACAAAGTTAATAGAGCAAAAAAATACGGCACAAACTGAAGGAAATGTCAAATCATTTTATACGCAACCTACGGCAATTGGTTTACGAATTTTATTTTTGTATAATTAGGGGAATCACCAGGGGAATAGATTTGATTGATATTAATATAAACGAAGATTGAAATGCTATCGAAACGAGCAAATCCCGTCACCAAAGAAGTTCTTCGTCTTACCTAATACAGAATGTATTTTCCAACAGAAAGTTACGGCGGCAGTAAAGGCTGGTTTGAAAAATTTAAAACGCAACAAAATCTTCATAACATAAAAATGAAGTTGCGTAAATGAGACTGGTGTCTACTGGAAATATATACCAGACAGACTTTTATTTCGAGAGCAGAAAACTCGATAAAAAGTTTTGAAGTGGCTAACGTGTGTTTAACGCTTTTTATTGAAAGTAATGTTTTGAGCTTTTAGAGGTTAAGATACATCTTTTTTACAAATCATTTGGAGGTCCAACAAGAAAGCATAGGAGACATCGAGGCCTAGTCTAAAAAGCATTTATATCCTTCTGTTAAATCATATCTTTAATAGAAACCACTAGATAACAAGTAGTTGGATTTGTTGGACAATGCTCCCGGTCATCTTCTCAACTTTGACGATTTATCTGGTAACGTAAGGGTGGAATGTTTACATAAGTATACTACAGAATTGATCGAGTCAATGGAACAAGAATCTTAAACAAGAATGATCCTGTAGAGGAACGAAGTATGAAAATGAATGAATGGTTCCACATCAATTACTATACTAAAAATACAAATCATAAACATTTGGATTTTGATGAAGATTTGTAGGTAGATCAGAGTTCCAACTGTTTATGCTAGTAAAAACCAACAGTGTTAGGCATACATAATGTGACCCAAATGCTCAAAAGTATACTAAAACTTCGGTTAACGAATTAATTCGTTAAGCGAGGGATTGGTGTATTTATTGATTATTTACGGTGAAATTGTTATTTTAAGCTGAGCAAGTGACTAATTTTATCTTATCACAACCACCGGACTGATTGAGTTGAGTGACTTTACAGAAAATAGAACCATTTTTAAATATTTAAAGTCGTAAATTATTTTTGGAACGTGAAAGCTCCTGTGATTTCTAATTTGGCTAGAAAACGTTTAAAAATTTCAGTCAGTTCCGGACAACTTGGAATTTTATTTTTCAACTGAACCCTTATCCAAAATTAAAATAAAAAGAAACTTACTTGATTGAAAAGATTGTAGGGATTAAAAATTAAAAAAAAGAAAAAAAGAATAAAAAAAAAACAAACATAACTAATATTTTCTTTTTTTTTATTGTTGACGCGTCAACAATTCACGACGGAAAAACTTGTTATTGTTGACTCCAAAAAACCCGTCATCAATAATTGTTGAAGTCGATGTTTGTTGATGTCACACATCCCTGCTTAAAACCATTTCAGGTTTTACAATCTTTGCGATTTCTATAAATTTCACTAATGATATTTTAATTCTCAATTTGTCATCAAAACTTGACGTGCCATAAAACTAATTAATGTTTTCTAAATTTCATTAAATGATAACCATAATTAATTATAAATGATAAACCTTTTTGCGAAACTATATATATCCGTATAGATTTTATAAGTACCTTTCAAACTTCCTTAAACTGTAAGTGTTATTCGCATATCTGTGCCACTCTCGTCATAAACATAAAAATAAAAACAGATAAACACAAACATAAATAATATCGTGTCGTATATAAGAGATCATTAAAGAAGTGGCGCAAAAAAGAAAATGCAGAGAAAACACTTTACGGTTGGTAAAACTTTTATTTTTATTTTTTATTTTTTGTATACTTTGAATTTTAATCAAAAGTTTTTTGCCTCGTTTTTCGATTTTACTCCATCCTCTCTCGTGTGTATGCTTTATAAATATATGACATCGAAATATAATCATAAATGTGTCATAAATTAATTTATGTTTATATTTCCAAATAAATAAATAAATAAATAAAAATATTTTCCCCAAAATAAAATATGAGACTTTTGGAAAATGACGTAGAAGAAGAAGTCAAAAAAGTCATAATTTTTCCAAAAAGATATAAATCTTTGATGAAAAATTGGATTTATTTATTTTGATTTGGAATTTATATAAATATATATTTGATGATTGGTATAGGTGTGAGAATGGGTGGGCAGGTAGATTAGGTGTATAGAACTTTTTTCGATTTAGTGATTTGGAAGTAATTGGTATTTTCGGAATTTGGTTTTGGTTTTTCTCTAAACACCTTATAAATATTTTTAACGTAATGATTTATATTTTTGTAATAAAAATAAGAGTGTTAGTGTTGTGTTTTCATGTGTTACACATTACAGGTCATTATATGTGTTACAGGTTACCAAAATTGTAAATTGTGTAAATATCCTAAAATAATAAATTTGGTAGCAATGCGGGTGGTCAAATATTTTTTTTGTGAAACAAACCGAAACGTCTCTTATATATAAATTTACGACTTTGTATAATGTTAAACGTGCAAAAAAATGTATTTTTAATCTTTTTAAGTAGCGTTAAATATTATTCGTTTATTACCCTCATTATTGCCGCAACTATCAACAATATTTCGACGACAAAACAGCTTAATTCTAACTTAAAGAAATATTTTTAGTTATCAAAATAAACTTTAAAATATTGACAAAAATAAAATATTTCGGTTGGTATCATGATGATGTAGAGTAGTGGAATTTTAATACTTAATTTAGTTTATCATAATTCATAATTAAAAAAAACGCGGCACGAGCGTTGGCTTTATTGCAGACGATAGAGCAAAAAAAATGTTGATACTTTTTTTTTGATTACCACAAATATAAAAAAAAAATTCAACTTTTAAAAAGATTTAAAACTATATAGAGTAGTAAAAAATTGGTTTTTATGATATTAAAAAATTTCAAATATTAATAACCCCGCGGTACGATAAAAATGTATTCAGCTTTACTTTAGATAGATACACGGAAAGCTTTTATCGGTCGAACAAAAATAAAATATTTTTTTAATTAATTTTTATTTTTTAGTTTTTTTTAGCAAAAAGTATTTATTGGCAAAGTGCCAACAGATTTAACCAAACAACAAAAATTGATATATATATATATATATATATATATATATATATATATATATATATATATATATATATATATATATATATATATATATATATATATATATATATGACCTTATCATACTTATATTTTGAGAATGTGGGTCAAGTTTTTTATACAAAAAATAATAATGATACAAAATTCATTAAATACATAATAGCAAATGTATCCGGGACTATCGCACAACGTATTGATTTTGCAATAAAATCAGTGTTAACAAAATAAGTTTCGAATTTCGAATCAACAATACACTCGAAACAAATAAATTCCACAACTCAATAGACATAAAAAAATGTAATCCAATCTCTACAAACGATTCGATTGGAATTAAGAATGATAAGACAATAAATTTTTGTATTAAAATTTAATTGAACAAGCCCCACTTTAATTTAACTACAAGTTGTTTCCACATCAAATTTAAAATTTGGTAAATTACAACAGTAAAATAAATAGGTTCCACAAATGTTTTAAAATATAGTACTTTATTGCAAGGCTGACAGTGTGCAAACAATAATAAGCAAAATGGTAACAAATATATTTTTCAAAACAATTTAATAATGTTCGACACATCCATATAGACAAATAATTTGAAACATTTGTCAGTTTTTATTCAATATAAGTTCAACATAACCGGATTCAAAGTGAATTGAAACTATAAATAAGTACAAAAATTTCGACAGGCGTCTGCATTTATTTAAAGTTTAAATTTTTGTTGGAATTTCCAAAGCAACACTAAAAAAAATATAGTAGACGCGACAATCAGACGACTAAATAGATTTAAACTATAAAATATCATAGTGTTAATTTATACGACATCAATTAAGGTAATAAATAACTAAATCATATCGTAGAGTACCAAGTGATCAGTAAACAAGAATACAATATCCCGGATACATCATTAACATATTTTAAATATTTATTATCATAAATTTTTATAAATACTCTCGTATGACCTGTTATCAATCGACGAATATAAACCGGGTACGGATTAAGTCATTATTTTATGGATTTTAAGCAATTGGCTACTGTATTAATCGTATATACCGCACATTAAAACAACAAAAAAAAGTTGATGGCCTCACTAATAATATAACTATAATCGAAATTCCATGTTAACACGATATAAAAGCGTCATCGTAATTATCTCATTTTCTCTCTCTCTCTCTCTCTCTCTCTCTCTAATCTCGTTAATTTAAAAAGCACACCGCCAAAGTGAAGTTATTTTGTGTTGTGTCGCCAATAAAACAATTTGTTCAACTGTAATTTTTGATATGCTGGTTCACGATATATATATATATATATATATATATATATATATATATATATATATATATATATATATATATATATATATATTTATATATATGTATATATATATATATTTATATATATATATATATATATATATATATATATATATATATATATATATATATATATATATATATATATATATATATATATATATATATATATATATAGATAAGCTTTAGCCTGTTTATAAAACTCATTTTTTGATTTTATGACGCTTGAAATTATAACATATATTTCCATAAAACTACCAGATATGAAAAAGCTTTCATGTTATTCACCCTTCATAGTATAATCTCTGCGCTTACATTCGTTTCGGTCAACTCAACATTGCTTAGAAATTAAATAAGCGTATATCTACATACATAAGAGTATATTTATAGGATTTAATCTAGATCCACAAACAATAATAGAATTTTCTGATTTATCTTCAAAAGACTAAAAAAAAAATAAAGTTAAGATTTCAAATCTCCATCGTTCTACAAGATATACAATTTATATGTAAAAAAAAAGTTTGAATGTGAAAGCTTTGGAAAAGTATTAAAAGTATATTAAGGCAAAATATATCGGATTTATATATATATATATATATATATATATATATATATATATATATATATATATATATATATATATATATATATATATATATATATATATATATATATATATATATATATATATATATATATATATATATATATATATTGTAATCCTTCTATATAGGATTACAGAATTACATAAATTTAATGTTGACGATGGAGACGGGGAATAGATTCAGGTCATATATAAGTTTTATGTATACATCTTTGGCTGGTACGGAAATTTCGATATTCAAAATATTGAATACATTTATTATTTTATAAAGATTATTTAATTTGCTTACTTATAAATACTATGGGCAACTGAAAATTCTAAAGCTTTTTTTTTTAAATATAAGATATTTAAACAGATAACCAACCAAAGAGGTTCGTGACTACGTGCGTGTTTAATAAATAAAAATAATGAAAAACTTTTTAGTAATAAAGGACTGTAGTTTATATAGTTAACATTACGTATAACGGTTATCACTTATTTTGAAAATGGTTTGAGCAACTTAAATGTTCAATTGTAAATTAGAGTAAAATTAATTGTTAATTGGGCATCCAGTATTTTTTTTTAAATTTTTTTTTTATTATTTTTATTTATAATATATATAAAATTTACATTGCATATCCTTTTTTAAAAAATAAATACATAAATAAAAATATGCTAGTTGATCCTGATACCACAGTGTGGCGGATCAACTAGAAGAAAGAATAAAAATAAAAATAAAATTTTTTTAATTAAAATAAAAAATCGAAAAGCATCAAAATACAACAACCACTCGTTCCCACTGTAAAATAAAGAAGATGGCCAAAAATTTCAAAGCTCCTTTAATAAATATAAAATGTTGCACGCTTTTAAGATTGATTAAAAATGTTCATAAAAGTGAAACACCTCAGGGCAACATCTTGTACCATCATTCCACCCAGGTTCTGGCATATGTAGATGGTATCTGTGTAATTGGATTGAATAGCAACGATGTCAGAGAACTACTGGATCTACTTATACGATTCTCAGCTGCCGTTGGTCTCAAAATTAAAGAGTCTAAAACCAAATATATGATCACTGATTCTAGAGACTAAGGCACAATGGATTTTAGTAGTGGTGGCCACACATCACTCATCATAATTGTGTGGGAGGGGATATTAAAGCGTGTCTTGTCGCTGGCAACTGTGCTTTGTATGCCTTACGTCTACTGCTAAAGTCAAAATACGTTGCAAAAAGATGGTAATCGATTTTAAGGATAATTGGTTTGAATAATATCAAACCGAAGTCGAAGAAACTGACACACTGGAGAATGCTGAATGGTAAATGGTAAATATAGCAAAAGTAAATCAATCAACAGCAAGTGTCTCATCTATATATGACAAAATGCTGAGGAATTCGAATGCCACATATAGCTTCCGATACGTGGAATAAAACAAAAAGCAGCTCTTTAGCAACATTTTATAGCCATTATTTATATCAAAAATCTACTATACGACTGTTCTTAATGGGCCCGGTTGGATGCGATAAGACATTCAGAACTAGATTGATTATGTAAATTCTCAACAGATTCGCGGTGACTAAAGGATATGCAAACGATTAACTAAAGGATATGCTTTAGTAGTTATTAGAGGTACAACTATTCATAGAAAATTTAGAATCCCCAAGAGAAGCCTCCAAATGCCTCTATCTGTATGAAAAACTTGTATATAAGAGTTTCTAAACGGAGCTGAAATTTTAGAATAAATGGAAGGAGGCTTAAGGAGATAACGGGAGGAGTTAACTTTAGAGATACCCCAATTTATAAGCATAAGAGCAACGGATAAGTGGGGATCGATTGTTTATTTTGAATTTTAAAGAGCTATAACCGTGGTAATGAAGCAAGAAAATGGTTCCAGAAAATCTTTCAGGCAAAAACAAATGGATGTGCTTTGCCCTGATAGAGTTCTATTATTCTACAAGGGAAATTGAGTAAATGCATATAACATCAACATATTAAACGAGAACACAATCGACTTTAATTGCTGATGAACTGTAGAACCAATCACGATCAAGACCGTGTATAGCTCGTGAGATCAACCGCGAATATTGATGTTGCTGATGGGTTCAGTAATGAAAATAAAATTGTACTTGCGTTTGGATAATTTTCTATGGAGATGTCGGTTTAGTGGCGGGTTTAGTGGCGCATGCCAATACCATTTGTTAAACTGCTTTACAGGTTCCCTTGAATCGGAATACATCTATTAAGTCAGAAATAACTTACTTTACTCTAGAACCCGGGTGTGCTGTGCCTATTCACTGGTCCTAAGGAGGGACATTTGATGAAATTGTTTAAGTACAGCCACAGTCATCCTCAACCGTTGGTTTATGAAGCTCTGTCGAGAGTCACAAGTCTTAAAAGTCTTTAAATTATTTTTGCTGAAAATATTTCAGAAAATCAGAAGAAATTTTGACATAACCAAAAAGACGTTGGTGATGGAATTGTGCTTCTAAGAAACAAATTTGCTCGACCCGCAACTGCATTCGACCCGCAACTGCATGTTGGAAAACAATTGATCAATTGATGCTTGAAAAATGAAAAGATGAAACGTGACCGGTTTTTTAGTCAATTGCCATATTATGGTAGAGTGCAATTCCAAATTTCAATTGCATTTTTCAACACAAGAAACGACAGTTGGCTAAGTTCAACTAAGAGAATTGGGAGTTGAAATTCACAATGAGAGATTAAGTGACGAAATTGTACAGACATTATTAAGAAACGTGCTATCGGCAGATGCATATTCTACACAAGCGGTACGCAAATGCACCGACGTCTAAAATTTACCCATTTAAATTGTTTTGGAGGACGTAAACGATAATATTGATAATAAAGACAAATTAAAGAAGAAATACAAGGTGGGGGATGCTGTTTTAAGTTTTAAGATTTGCCGGGTGTGGGCTCAAAAAAACGAAGAATATATAAGCAACCAAATATAAGTGTTTTGAACAATTATTTTGAAGCAGTGAACGAATTGACCTGGTGTAAATCGGTGTGATAATCTTCTTTTAGTTTAACCGAACAAAATTTATTTTTGACTAAACCTGGATCGATTACAATACATTTGGAGATAGTTCAATATTGCAGCTTCAGTAATGGAGAATCTCCAGCAACAACTCATTTTGACCAAGAGGGGAATATTATCAGAAGCCAGTAAACTTTTCGATCAAATTGGATGGTTTGCACCTGCAACTATCACAACCAAAATAAATAATGCATCAGTTAGATATGAGGTTAAACACTCAATTATCTTGCCAGCTTTAGACCATCTCATCATTTATGAAAATCACCATCGACATTTACATACATGACCAACCTTGATAATAGAAACTCTTTGACAACAATATTGGATACTGGTCTGCAGGAATACAGTACAGTACGAGATGAACTAATACGATAATTTTTTAAGGTGGGAAATTACTACTTTTTGTGTATTAACCAATGAAGATATGGACGCATTAACACCAGCACACTTCCTTATTGGCCAACTAAAAACTCAGATTCCTTCTGAAGACGTCACAGATATTAAATTATCAAGATTATCCTGATGACAGATCATTCAAAAAATTAACCAACAATTTTGGAAGAGATAAATTTTGGAATATTTAACAAACCTACAACAAAGACATAAATGGAATCAAGATCAAACAAATATCAAAATTGATAGCAATGTTGTCATAAAAGAACCAAATCTTCCTCCTTCTAAATGGCTATTGGGTAGAATCGTTAAACTGTATCCAGGTTCATACCATAGGGTGAGGATAGTATCATAACAAACAGCAACCGGCTTAACATTTCATAAATTGTGCGTGTTACCCGTGAATTAAATCATTCGATTCAAGGCGGCCGAAATGTTAACGAGCATAAGGTACATTTATTAAGATAAATTAGCAATTATGATAATTTCGATTTTGTACAACCTCTTTTTCATCGAACTATCGAGATGATTACATCGCAATACAATTAAAGATTAACTTGAGAACCGATAAAATTCGGAAGAGCAATTCGTACGGTTGCGAAACGATATATTTCTCTCAGTGACATGTTGTTTTGGGCTCTGTAATAGTGTACTCACGTTGTAAATATTTTCTAAAATTTCGTATCGCTCTGGTTATTCACAAATGAATTTAAACGATCTAAATTTAGTCACGAATGATTCAGTTTTATGTCGAATTTATACTATATACAAACGAGTGATAATTTACGTAAACTGTTTAGTTCCTATTACTTTTTTTTAAATTTTTGTGAGAATGGTTGGCCGTCACTGTGCGAGTAATACAATGCACTCAAAGACGGAACGGCCCTGGTACATTTTCAAGTGTAGTTTAGTTCATTATAATAGACTTATTGTTCATAATATTGCATTGTATTATTTTTTTTCGTTTTTCTATTATTTTATAATTGTTATATATTATATTATAGCTAATCCGGCAAACGTTGTTTTGAATGCTATTCCTAATATAAGATGATTTAATGCAGGCCTTCATTCCATATGTCCTCGTTCCATCCATGGGGAATAACCGGCAGCGTCTATCGAAAGTCGCCGGCCAACACCATAGTGATGCCTCCCATTCTGCCATTGTTATGTCTGAGATCTTTAACTGTGACATCAGTGCTTCGATATATAGTACATATTATATCCGTCTCAGATGATGAGCTTGCAACTATGTAGTAGCTTGGCCTTTGCTGATTTTCTTGAAATGTTACAAGTTGAAGTCTCAGTGCTTGCCAGATTCAATGGTTATTTGAAGGATGAACGACCTGGCCTCCTTTGTATGAGAAGTGAAGTGGCAATGCCGGATGAAGCAATCACCAGGGTAATTTCGCTTTTTTTCAAACTTTCTTCAAAAGAAAAAACTGCTTTGTCGAGTGCTTTCTTTTGATCTTGGACCAATTTTGACTCATTTTCCTCTACGTATCTTGTCAGCAGATCCGTGTCATAATTTGTTTGCTACATTTTTTCACTCGGTAAGCCAGATTCATGTTTGCGACGTGGTTCTGGAAGTCCAAAGCTTGTCAGCTACGATGTAGTTGGACTTGGTGTAGTATGGCTTCTGACCTGTTGTCCTTGTGGTTCATCCATAACTGTAGCGGAGCAGTCATCGAGCATGTTTGCAGCATAACAGCAAACAGGTTAGGACGCAACATCTTTGGAGATCGAGAGGCAGCAGCTTTTTCCACTGCTGTATCCCATTGGTCATCGTTCTCTGGTCTCAAATCTAAAAATGACTTTGGACCTCTTACTTCATGCAGAAGGAGTTGTAGGTTAAAGCATTCCGAGTTGTTTGGATGAACGGTGTAGTCCCGGACGAGTGCGTCGCTGGACTTTATTCCTGCTTGTTTTGGTACAACTCGTTGTTTTCGGCGGTTCCAAGTGTAGTATGAGTACTTTGGAAGTTGGTTGTAAAGTAGTGTGCTTGCAAACTCATCATAGGTGCAAAGCTTGAAGAACAATGTCAGTGTTGTTTCCTGAGATTCGTGTGTACGTTGAGCAGCATTTTCGGTCGTGAAGTAGACTCTCTGTTCATTGTCAAGGTGAACGTTTAGATGAACCACTGTAAGGTGACACTGAGTAATCTCCATACTGCTTCGTTGCTGCTGATGTATATTCCCATTTTATACTGATGAATTCCATCCATGTCATTTCGTTCGCTGGTGACTTTGAACCCTTGCCATAATAGGAGTGGAGACTATAGGGTATTGTAGGACATGTGCGTTGTGAGAATTTTTTGGATAATGCCGCTACTTTTTTCAAAAACTGTGTCTCTAGCTCCATGTACATCCAACATGATGACCGCCACTTCTGATGCTCTGCAGTTTCACCCTTCCACTTCTTTGCCTCACTGTGTTGACATGTCACAGACATTGATCAAAATGATGCAATGATCAGAGGCATAATCTTCTGATGGGTCGTAATTAAAAGCTGTATTTTGTAATTTTCTCCAGATACGCATTCAAACAGCACATATACTAGTTCTAACTCACTGCAGTCTTGATTCTCTTTCGGAAGTTGCTTCAGCTTGTCTTCTTTGATTGATTTTTTTTATTTGATGCTGTCTGTATTCTTTTACGGAGGTGGCCTCCGAGTTTTTGGTTACTTGATGCTTTTCTATGTATTGTATATATCTGGATTTTCTTTCAAGGGTGGCCTCCACTTCATTTCTCTGCTTTCTTTTCGTCTTGTCGTAAGTCATTTTTTTCTAGGAGGCTGTGGCATAATTTTTAAAATTTTCAACTACCAAGGTGATAAAAAAAATATAGTACTCAGCTAATATTTTCAATTGAAATCATTTTGAATGTGACGTTATACCTTGTGCAACTAGTATTGCCCCGACTAGTTACCGCAAACAATATGTTGCAACAAAAAAAATTGATAAAAATTGAAATGATATGACATTTGCGTCATACATAAGTTCGCCCTTGCAGTCTCGGCACCTTAAATACCTTGCTCAATATGTCATTAAAATCGGAAGTAAACACCTAATAAATTTACATATTATATTATTATAATTGCCTAAAGCATCTCTTTATTTACAAATCAAAAACGAAACCGGCTATACAAGTCTTCGCTAAAATGAATCATCGTCTTATGTGTGATATTGGGCGTGCTTATACGATTTTTTATTTAAACATCGATGATCATTTATAATTTACTATCGAAATCCTAATCATTAAATCGATCGCAGATTATAATTTATGATCAATTAAAATTGTTGCTGTATATCGATTTAACATAAAACAAGCAAAATATACTTATAAGATCGACGAAGAGGTTTGCACGTCAGAATCAAGTTTCGTTCGATTCTTTTGCGCTTCTTCTTCATTGTCGATATGTCCTTCACGTTTCTATAAAACAACTAAGTTTTGTTATATTTGTGTTCAGTTAATTCTGAGATATTGTCTTAGATCGAACACTTATTTTTAATTTTAAATTTTTTTAACCATGGTAAGTTGAAGTATACTATATTAAAAAGTGAACGTATTTTGTGTATGTGAAGATATTGACGACGACGCGGATCTAATAAAATGTTCATTAACAACGAAATATGTTAATTCGGTGGATCTATTTCCTTATTGTGAATGTTATATTTTATTTATAAACCATCTCATATGACCATCGTATGTGCTACGTACGTGTGTTTATGTGTGGGTGTGTGTGTGAGTGTTAATATTAAGTGCGTAAACAATAGGATGTGACCAAACTATCTAACACAATTTCTAAATTATCGTAATTGAATTAATTGTTCATTTGATATACTGAATGTGTGTTCTATGTACACATGATGACCTATCCCATATGTCATAAACGATATGATATCCAATATACAATAAAAAAATGTTTTTGGGAGCTTTTTTTTTATTGTTGTTCTGTCTAATATCCAAAATGATGTGTATTTGTTTGGGGGATGTTTACATTCGTATCACGTCAATCATATATAATGATGGATACAAAAACTTTGCACCCAATATTTATGTCACGTCTCAATTTTAATGTCAACAATCCGATTATATATTAGTAAATTATAATATTTTTCGATTGACGATAATGATCAGCAATCATATATGATTGTGTAAAAAGGTTTAAATATCGAATTTTATGTCGAGATCACATCATCTAATTTGGTATCATCTAATTTGATCGTTTTATGATCGATATATCGAAGTACTTGATTTTGTGTATTACTATTCATAACTCCAGTGTTTTGTTGACCTGTTTACGATCAAAATGATCGAGAAATAATATTCACATATCATTTTAAATATCATCGATTTAGGTCTAAGTAAAATAAAGAGTATCAACGTTATAAAGACTTTGACCTATATCAAGTGAACAAATTTAAATTTATTTTCGCGCTAAATTTTAGCACCGATATTATTTAACATATCGGTGCTAACTTCTGCTAACCTAATAAACTTTACACCTTACAAACCAATTCAATGATCTTTAGTGCATTACGCAAAATAAATAGACTTCCGTTTCAAATATTGATATGATGCTGCGGCATGAAAGTAGTTTTATATTTACAGTTAATTTACATAAATCAGGTTCTTAAACAAAACTTGATTTATTGTCGATGTACACCTGCTATATACACGAACAAGTTTTTCTTAGCCAAATAGTTCAAGTGAATAGTTTTATTTTAAAAGATTCTAACTCGTTTACTTTGAATATATTTTCAGAATTTGATCATAACAACATTAATAGTAATTGCGGCAATAATTACGACCGCTAAAAGTGATGTCTGTCAACCGTTTCCGTGTGGCACGAATGCAGTATGCACAGCACGAAATAATATTGCGGCGTGTGCTTGCGCTAAAGGATATGGTGGTGACCCGTTTATAAATTGTTCACCGCAAGAATGTGTAACAGACGAACAATGTAGGTCGGATCACACATGTATACGCGGTACATGTATTGATCCATGTATAAAAGCGTGTGGTGTGAATGCACAGTGCCAGATAAAACAAATACCAGAACGTGTACCGTTGTGTACATGTCCCATTGGATTTAACGGTGATCCGTTCAAAGGATGTTTTTTAGAGAGTAACGCATCGCTATGTAATCCATCGCCGTGTGGCGCAAATTCTAAATGTGAAATTATAAATGATGTTCCAACGTGTAGCTGCCAAAAAGGATATGTCGGATCGGCTCTTAAAGGATGCTACCATGAATGTGAAACCGATGGTGAATGTGCTGTGGGTAAGGCATGTTCACAATTTCGATGCATACGTTCGTGTGATAAATGTGCACCGACCGCATCATGTAAAACTACCGGTGATCATACCGTTGAATGTACATGCCCGAAAGGATTTAGTGGCCATCCGGAAAAGGTTTGTAAACCAGAGTGTCGCGAAAATAGTGATTGTGGTGGTGATCGACCAGCATGCTATTATGGAATATGTAAACATCCGTGTAATGGAACGTGTGGCGTAGATGCTGTATGCAGATTACGCGATGGCCTAGTTCCAGTATGTAGTTGTCCGAAAGGAATGACTGGTGACCCGTTTGTTAAGTGTCGCCCACTTACCGATCGAGATTTATGTACACCGAACGTATGTGGTAAAAATGCAAAATGTTCTCCGGGCCGTGATGATATAAAAGGTTTAATCCCAATTTGTTCATGCGTACCCGGATATTATGGTGACCCAATTCGGGAGTGTATCAAAGGAGAATGTGCTTCAAACCACGATTGTCCTCAATCTCGTATATGTTTAGGTGCACGATGTCATAATCCATGTATTAACCAGTGCGGTGATGGGGCCGGTTGTGAACCACGAAATCACACTGCTGTGTGTTTTTGTCCACCAAATACAACCGGAAATGCGCTTTTAGCATGTAATCCAATACCGCAGTAAAACTTTATCTCAATAAATATTTATTTTAAAATGTTATGTTGTTTCATTTTAATGCTTATGTTGTCGATGGCATCAATATATTAATTCAAACTATAAAATATGCTCAGCCAAATGCTGTATTTACATAAAAAAAATATTTTATGTTGTTAAATCGAAGTTGTTGCTTTACAACCGCACATATAATTAAAAATTTTTTTTTGATTTTTCATGAAAGATGGGCAGGGCTAATAATTTTACTTATTCTAATTAGCATAAATATTAACAGCAAAACATAAAGTAACAAATACTAAATTCGACGTTCCTTAAGTAAAATGTGAATACGTTCTACAGCGTAAAATTATAACATTTGTTAGATCTTTTCTTTATTTTCTAATGTTAAAAATTTGAGATGTATGACATAAGAAAATTAGGACTAAGATACTTAATAATATTAAACTTTTACATTTTCTAGTGGATTAAGGTTAAACTATCAATCATCTCCTGTTACACATTGTCATGCTTAATAGACAATAACAGTCACATAATAGAAAATAATGTCTTAGGTAGGTTTTTTATCGCTAATATACGATCCATAAACGACAGACTATTAAATTTATTACTCGATTCCGTCAGATAATTGTACTACATAATCATAATCTTCAACAATTTATATATATATATATATATATATATATATATATATATATATATATATATATATATATATATATATATATACAAAGAAAATGATTTTTTCTAGCTAACCATACAATGTGTAGCCCCGAACTGTATGAAGGCAATAAAAACCCTTTCCATCAACAATTGATAAAAACATATCAGTTTTTTCTATTGTATACCATTGTACTCATTTTTACTCAACGAATTGCGAATACTCATCAATTTGACCCAGCTCCTGAAAATATCTAAATCTCAGATCACGTGCAAAGTGTTTACCACCAAAAAAATATAAAAAAAAAATACGATTCGTGTATGGGATATACTCATAGTATTACACTTTCACATGTATACCCATTCAACTCACAATGAGAAAAAAAACTTAACGGAAAACTTTTTTCTTCTGATTAATTTTCCCATTGTTTTTCATTTAGATAAGATACAACAAACAAAAGAACTGGAAAAGTAAACATAACGAACTTTCCTTTATGTTGTGTAGATATTTGTACACACACACACACTCAAGTAAAATACACGATACATAATATATAAGTTAAATTAAGCTTTTATATATTTCCCTCACTCTCTTTAGATTACATAAATATAATTTAAAATAATAACAACAACAGCAACAAATTGATGCCGCAGCTTCGTTAAGAAAATTGTGTGACATGATTTTGATTCTTCTCAGGTATTGGTGGTAAGGAGGGGAAAATAAAATAAAAAGTTTTACGTGTAACATGATCATATGTCGGGGTGCTCACGGGAAAAGTTTTTTAATCAATTTAGGTAAGAATGTAAAAGTAGGTTTATAATTTTAAGCGTGGGACGTAACTGAATTATAAGCACATCATCAAATTTTCAAACAAAAAAAAATTTTCACTATACATGTGAAATTTTATATAAAACTTTTTTTTTTTTTTTAAATTGTATTCCCTACCTGGGAACGACTGCCCACATTATGAGCAAAGGTAACCTTTATACAAAAATTAAATTTGAAATTTTATTAAACTAAAGCAAAACAACAACAGCAAAAAAAAATGAAAATCGGGGTTGTCAAATTCCCTTGTCGAATCAAATGTGTTGTTTGATGCAGTCTGGTCAGTTACAAATTTGCAAATTGACCCAAAATGTTTAATTACATTTAGCTTAAACTAAATTTTATTATAGACAAGAGTGTATATAAAATAATTAGGTTCCACACATTATTATATTAAATTTTGGTTAAACAAATCGTACCTTTTCAACCAAGTAAGGAAATATTTGTTAAATATGATTTAATTTTATAAATCAATTAGGTTCCACACTTTATTATGTTCAATACTTTAGAAATAAATTTGGCGTTAGAATAAAGACATGTTTCTAAAATTAGAAAAAATAGATGTATATATATATATATATATATATATATATATATATATATATATATATATATATATATATATATATATATATAAATATATATAAATATATATATATATATATATATATATATATATATATATATATATATATATATATATATATATATATATATATATATGTCTCATATTGGAAAGCCTTCATATCATTTGTTAAAATACGTGATTATGAATACCATGCTGTTCATTCAGGAGGAAAAGTAGAAAGGAACAGTAATAGTAAGAAAAAATATTAAACACTATGAAGAACCTAGTATCCAAGAAGTAAGCATACAAGCTAAAACCATAAAAATTGAAACAAGTAATAATAAGGAGTACGGTATATTATCTCTATTTGCTGCCCTCCATAATTTGATCTAAACAAAAAAGTATAGTTTACTCTTTAGTTCACTAGGACCCAATTTTATTATTGGTGATGAATTTAAACTGACAATCTAAACTTATAACTCATAAAGGAAAAGAGGTTTTTGAAGCAGGACGCATAAATAATTGTGAATTCTAATCAGCAAGCAAACCAACATATTGGCCAACGGATACAAATAAAATATCAAATCTCATTAATTTCTATGTAACAAAAGAGATTTTTGAGGATTATATGTGTATCGAAAACAGTGATGGGATATATTCTGACTCACCTGTCATGACTCTTAGCACAATGATAACTCATAAGAGTTACTTGCTTGAGCTTACAAATTGTAAAACTAACTGTGGCCTATTCCAGGGTAAAAATGAAGAGCAAATAAAAAAACAAGCACCAATACGGATACCGATACAGTTGGAAGTCGAGCTCGAGGTACTAAACAGTACTATTTAACAAGCAGCATGGATCTTTTATAAACCACAATGAACCTCGTAGGAACCAAAACTATCTTCTTGAAATCAGGAAATCAGTGAGAGATAAGTGGAAATATTTAAGTAAATTTACTGAACATAAGGACACTGACTATTCTCTTTGAAGAGCAACATAGGTATTAAATAGAGCCAATATGCATATGCGCCTATTAGAAACGACGATGGAGCAACTTTAAAAAAAATTGATGATCATAACATACAACCGGTAACACTACAGGAATTAAAAGATGAGATCAATCGTAATTTACGTGCGGAAAAGGCTCCAGGATGTTTTAACTACTGGCCAAAGGCCAAACTGTAAAAACCATTGCTGAAATGGTTGAATTCTTCGAAAAATGGTTCAAATAATCAACGTAGCCTTTAGACTTTAAAGTCAATGGAAATTTGCGGATGTAATTATGACACCAAACCAGGTAAACCCGCAAACGATAAAAAATCGAATAGACGATGCAATAATAGAATATCGAAATTTGATTCCATCACATCATTTTGTATTTAGAGAAAATCTTTTTATGATTTTATGATCACTGTATTCGCGAGTCCTTGGTTTGGCTAGTAATGGCGTAAAGTAGGACGTTAATTTAACCGCGAAAGATTTGGGAGAGCTTCGGCCCCAAAACAGATTGCATGAAATAAAAAAAAAAAAAGCTTTCGACAAAGTTTGACATCAAGGGCTTGAATATAAATTGCAACGAGATTTACCTAATCAGTTCTATCTACCTAGTTTCCATGTAAAATATAGAGTACGGAGAGTACTCTGAATTAAAGAAAATATCAGCTGGTATACTATACAAGTACCGTGTCTTTATTTTTATTTTTGAAAGACAAATTAATTCGCAACCATAAGCTCCAGTACAATTTTGAACAGAAATAACAAAATATGCAATTGTCGTCTCGCTTCTATAATTCGTTCTATGAAAATCAATTTTCACGAGTATGCGAGTACGTAGATTTTTAATAGGAGCTTACAACTTTAGGTTACTTAGCAAGTACGCACTCAAAATATTACCGTTAAGTAAATCGGAAATAAAAAATCGGAAATAAAAATAGCTCCAGCATGCCGAGGACGAATTACAAGTAGCTCAATTTTCCAAGATGTAATTTCTACGTTTGAAGGTAGATTCCTAACATTTTCCTACCAGAGTAATCGACGGTCAAACCCACTAGTTTTATATGTATAGAAAATGAGAAACAATTTTTGTACTGATTCAATTCTTTTTATGTGATCATTATAACGTGGAGACCATATGCATGATGCAAGCTGAGCGTACAAGAGATTGATACAGGCAAACAAAATCTCTAGGAATATTAAACACTTTCATACTACGTTTATACTACGTCGAAATGACGATTAAATGATATTGTAGAAGTAAATGTAATTCTAAGATCCCTTATTTCGTTAACACGAGTCAAATTGTTATTGCAATGTTGTAATTCCTAAAAATATTTTTATAGGTCGTCAGCATATATTAGACATCGGGAAAATGTTATACTTTTTAGGAATGGTTGACAATAACGAAATACCCCTATAGTTAGAAACATCGCTCATATTACTAGATCTAAAGATCGGTACAAAATGAGACGATTCCCAGATAACTATGGAAAAACACATTTCAAAAGTGAATCATTAAATAAAATTGACAAAGGCAGAGCGATTTCATTACTAAATTGTTTAAGAAAGTATGAAGCAATACCATCTGGGTCACATCCATCCTTAAAAATATGGAGATATTTAACGATATCCTCTGGAGATATGAAAGGTGTGTACAAGCAAGAGTTGGTAAAACTACGCAAAAAATGTTTGAGCCACAAATCGTACAAGGGTTACATTCATGAATTACGTTCCACAAAATGAATTATATTCTATTTTATCTAAATAAATTATTTTATCGCCTCATATATAGAATAATGATGTGACTACCATACCAAAGACTATAAAACGATATACATTACATAATTTTGTTAGAGTTGGACCAAGCGTAAGAAACAAATTGGTAATTAAGTTTATAAAATTACCATCAATATTTCATCCCAAGAATGTACCATGTTAATTTATTGGCGTGTGCTGTTTTTAACGACCCATTAAAAATCCCATTGAATCAGCTGTAAATATTCGTTCGTCTGCGTTTATAACGCTGGTCAACATAATACCTAATTTTTTATGTATGCTGTATACATAAAAAGTGTATATTACCATTTTTATCTACATGCTATATATGTACATACATACATGATGGAAAAATCGAAAAGTTGCATGTTGAAAATTGAAAACATGAACCGTGAATGGATATGAATCATTATAACATCAGCATCATTTTCATTATTGATACTGTTAGGTACATATTGGAGTAGCACTTCAAAAAGTTGATTTGTTACTTTTTTCTAACAAAAAAGGGGAGCGAATTTTTTTTTATAAATTCGATTTCAAATTTTCAGTACCTTTTAAACCCATTTGAACCCTTTTTGCCAAGTTTTTTTAATGACACTTGTAATATTTTTTGTAATATTTCAGAAGTAGCAAAAATACATCTACATGAATTCGTATTATTGGCTTTTGTGAGTTAAAATGTAAATTGAATTTTATTAGAAGGTTATATCTACTATAATATCAAATAAATTTAGGCAACAGCTTGATTCTCTATAGAACAATGAGCAAATTAATCAAATTCTAAATCTCTTATAATTCTTTACCACATTTGAAAAAAAAAAATCTTCAAAATATTAAGTAAATTACTACATAAGATCTTTATTAGATATCACACATTTTCATTGTATTGTTCTACTTTCAAAAATTAAAAGCTTAAACAAGAGAAAAGTTATTTATCTAACCATAATATACCACAGACACACATACACACAATGATATGTAATTTGTATACATGTGTAAATATTTTTTATACTTTAGGATCAATGGCCCAAAGGTTATGAGAAATATATAGATTGCCATTTGTTTTATTAAGTCGGTAGTATTAAAATTCAGTCAACAACTGGCGTGAAACTTGACTGTATTCAGTCTGCAAATTTTTCTTGAAAGTTTGTAATATTTATTTTGCTGATTTGCAACTTGATTAATATGAAAGAAAAGTAAAATGGTTTTTTTGAGGTTTATATACATAAACCAACATCTGGATATGACATTACGTGTATCTTTTATCGAGTCGTAAAAGTGATGACAGTGTAAAAAAAATTTTCTTTCAAATATTCACATTGTGCTAAATTACTAAGTCGTCTACCTTCATTCCATCGTCAAATACCGAAACATATAAATTGTGCACCAGAAGCACAGTCTCCTTTTTATTACAATTATTATTATATAATTTTATCAAATAAAAAAAAACTTTTTCCCATTTTCCAAATTAAAATAAATGGGAAACAGAAAGGATAAGCATGATTTTAACAAAAAAAAATTACATATACTACATAAAAACTATGTGTATATATAAAGTAATTTTAAATGTAATTAAATTTGCAGAGAAAGAAAAACTCTCTAAAAAACTATAACTCTATATAAAAGTATAAAAAAACTACTTTGAATTTATTACTTTTGTAAAATAAAATAAAAAGTTTTGGTATCGTGTGCGCTTTTTATATTTTCTTCCATATTATAACGGAATAACAACGAAATGAATTTTCGTTTCATTTTACTGTACTGAAAAGCTTATGAATATTTCTGGATTTTTTTTTTAGAACATAAATTTTGTTTAGACAATTTGAAATTCGGGTTTATGCCAGGTGTGTACGTGCCTTGAATGACAAGTTCGAAAAACAAATAAAATGGTATGTCGAAATAACTATAATATATATATTTCTATGGTTCATTAGCCTGGTTGTTATAGATATTACTTCTCTAGGTCTTTAAAAAGTCCAGTATAAATGTTAAAGGCAATGAATTGTTAAATAATTTCTTTGTCACTTTCAAACGTGAAGCTCCGAACTATTCGTATTTCCTTACTACTAAATCGAAGGTACTGGAACATTGAATTACTAGCAAAGAGAAGCATGTATACACTTTAATCAATCTAAACAAGTTTATCAATTATATGAGCAGAATAAATCAACAACTCGTCATCAGCAAATAATTGCACTCGACTTTGTAAATTAAACGTTGTTAAGTCATTAATGAAAATCTTGAAGAGACATGGACCAAGAATGGGGCCTTAAGGTACACCTGTACTTAAAGTTTTTTTGTGCACTATAAACATTATTTAAAAATACCTGCTGACTACGGTCAGACAAATAAGTTCTAAAAAGCTCTAACTGCGTATTAGTGAACCCAAGATTTTCTAGTTTGAACAGCAAAAAAGGATGGTTAACTGAACCAAATGCCGTTTTAATATCTAAAAATAGACAAAAACATACTTTGATTTGTCGAAATCTTTACTTAAGGTATCTTTTAAGTTCAGACAAGCTGTGGCTTTTTTGAATTTTTTGAAGTTTGTTGTGGATTGTATTTGAAGACAAGTGGTTGGAGTCCCCGAGGCGGATGACCGTTGAGGAAGCCGTTTTTTTATATAAGCTTCTATGTGTAAGTTTTTATATTTTTTTGTGCAATAAAACTTGAATTGACTGACGCTGTAGCGGGGAAACATAGCCGTGGAAAACATCACGGTGGACCATTTATCGTAGCAAATAATAAAGCTAAGTTTGCACTTCGAGCCTTTTCAAGTGGAATCACGACTGCAAAACTAGCCAAATTTTTTCAAAATATCGTTGTTGTTGTCACTTTTACTATGGCGATCGTTGTTGTTGTCAAATGTTATATTTTATGTATTACATATTCAGTTTGTTAGCTGAACATTTAACAAGTAGTTGGATTTTTTTAATTATAAAATTATGAAATTTATGATTCTTGATTGGCCAACTTTGTAGCCATGACCTATTAAAATTATTGATCGAAATTTTGTGTACAGAAAAAGCATATTTTAGCTATTATAGTTTAAAAGTGAACCAACTTTTGATTTTTTGTGTAATTCGCTTACAACTAAATCAAACATTATACTGGCACTTGAAGTTACTGTCTTGAGACTTAAAACACTAGCTAAACCTTAATAATTGTTTAACAACCTTAATTTTTTTTAAATTTTAACATAAACTAAAACAAAAATAATAAAACAAATTACGGATTTTAAGGCAGATGACTTAAAGGACATGGCTTTAGTAACGGTAATAAATTATCTTAACCCAAACTTAAGCCAAGATATAATCGAATCTTAAGGTTGAGATTAATCGAAAAAATACCGAATATTTTGAACTGAAATTTGCTGAAATATGTAATTTTATAACATTGGAAATGTGGTCGAACTTTTTGGTGAGTTAAACTGCATATTCTTGTCCCGTGGCAATTATGAAATCAACTATGTTGATTGAAATTTTTTATATAAAATTTAACTGTCTTATGATTGTATCTCGATATCTAATATTGTGATAAAAATGGACAAATAAGACGGTATTTAACGATACCAATTTATCTACCAGACAAATTTCCGTGTAAATGATGCTTGGAATTGGTAAATTGATTTTATTTTATTTATCCTCAAATAAATTGGTATGGCGACAGATTTTACCCACCCGCTACACCATCATACTATATAATTTTTATAGTGAATCGAATCGAGACGACAACCTTTTAACCAAAATTACCCTTATTATGAACAATCAATCTTTTTTCGATAATTTTTTATTTTTTGAAATACTTGACAAATTTTTTTTCCAACAGAATAAAATCGAGATATCATCATTATCATAAAAACTACTTATAATTTCATCCACTTAAGTTCCAATATTTATTCTTTCCAATTTTCATTTTTTAATATTTTATATATTTAAAAAAAATAAATATATGAAAAACCATATTTTCTTTATTGGCACTGATTTATAATATTATGAAAAAAAAAAAAATGATTTTTCTACAAAAGATGAAAAAAGCACAACCCCTCTATATGTATATATAGGTTGGTACGGTGTATTTTTGGAAAATTTGATAGATGATATTGCAAATATACGTCTTCGAGCTTTATATATATATATATATATATATATATATATATATATATATATATATATATATATATATATATATATATATATATAAATATATATATATATATATATTTATAAACGGTACCTTATATAGGTATATAAAGCTTTTAATATGAAAATATGAGGTGGAAAAATTCGAACCGAATTTTCTATTCATTTTCTATTTTAAGAGTTCCTCGCATAATCATTTTTTTTTTTAAATGATGCTCAATTTATCATTTCATTTTCATGAAGAATAAATACAGACATATCAAAAGAAATCGTATACGAATTCAAAGAATTTTTTTTTGGAAAAGGCACGAACTTTTGCATTGTAACGTGCATAGGGAAAGCACGAAATGAATAGATTTATTTCATAAGAGATTAGAGATTGGATATTAATGTTTGTAATCCTTAAGCAATTTACTTATATTTTTCTGGGTTCACGATTATGTCAAAATAAGAAAACGGTTGAACAGCCAAATTACAAAAAGTAGTTTGAGATGGCGCAGTTTTAACAATTCGCGATGTGTAATTAGGTAATGGCTTTAGACTAAAGCTTATAATGGCAATTAACTTAATTAACTAGATTTGTCTGGTATCTTTATACATAAGCAAATGTTTAGCAAAATATTATCTATATTATCAACGATTTTAACCGCAAATTGATCGCAGGCTTTATTTACAAGTTTAGTCTAAACAATCAAACCAAAAAATTAGATTTATCTATATCTAAAACCGCTTTAACTAACCCAGACATAACTTTATTGTTTAAACAACAGTTGATAAGTACTTTTCAACTATAATCTCATACCGTTTATGGAAAACCATACAAATATAAATCTCGTAGATTTTATTGTTGTCATTGTTGATGCTTGCTGCTCCCATTCTTAATATTTAGTCTCTTTGTATGTACGTACATGTATACACATTTATGTGGTTTACGGATAAATTTCCCTATCGGATTATTCAAATGAGAATTAAAATTAAATGTCAGTAACACAAACAATTCATTTAATCTATTCGGTTAATCCTTGCTTATATATGATATTCGCATCCTAGAGTTAAATTAGTTTTTATCAACCGAATATCTCTCGTCTTGGTGTTGCGCTATGTGAGTATATAGTGAAAAAAATATGAGGGGTTTCGGTTAAACTGTGTTTCGTTTATAATTTTCTGTATAATATGAAAACGGGCGTGTTTATGTAGCTATATGTGTAATCTGTAAACTTTACCTGCGTATATCTCACGAAATTTTCCTAATTTTCATTTCCATAATTGTGTTATGCTATAACTTTACTATATGCGTGTTATGTATATGGCTACAAATGTGTTGTTCGTTGGATTTACATTTTTTTGAAACCTTTTACAAGATGCCAATATATACCGCAGGACAAAACTTGATGATGAAAAATAGACATATTTTTTTTTATATATAGAAGTTATATTATGAAAATCGATTCTGATTATTTTTTCTTCAATTTGTCCTTTGGCCTCGTATATAAAATGGAGAAATGTGTATTAACGATGTACATAAATATTATGACAAGATGGGTGGATGTATTTGGCATAAAATGATAGTAATTATAATGTTATTGAGACTAAATTGAGATGTAAAATATTTATTTTATACTCAAATCACAAAAATATTCTTATAAATCTGGATATGTAATTAACCCGCAAGATGGATTATATGTAAAGGAATCTATCTAACTAAATAATTCAAACAGCAATCACATATACATATAGTACAAATACGAAGAAACAAAATTAAAATTTATACTTGACAGGAATAAATAATTAAAAGCATCTCAAATTTATATATAAACATACATATATACCTCAAAAAGAGCTTTTTGTTTGGCAAACACAGTGAAGTAAAATCGAAACTTGTTGAACTTTTATGCTTATTTTGTATTCAATTTATTGTTGTTAGTTGTTTTATATAGTATCGTGTGTATATGTAAATATTATATATATATATATATATATATATATATATATATATATATATATATATATATATATATATATATATATATATATATATATATATATATATATATTTTCATTTAATAGCATTGTTGGATCATAAAATGGGAGTGGGAATGAATGAGCACACAAAACAAAATGCTTTCGTTTTATGATTAAAAAGAGAAAACTCAAAGCTTTTATATATAATATATCCAAATATGTATGTGCTTTAAATGTTGTATTTTTTGTTATTGTTGTCAGCTCTTGTAATTAAAAATTTAAAATGTTTTACAGTTTTTATACATGCATATCTACATCTCGAAAGATGAGGAAAAAACGTATAAAAAAGTAACGAAAAACTACTTTGTTGCAATATATACAGTGTATTTGTAATGAAAATTGCTCACCGTTTCTACCCGAAATAATTTCAAAAGGCACTATTAAAATTAATATTTTACAACACTGTAATATATGCGGTATGTTGTTTAAGGAAGATACGGTGAATACATATGTGAATGTAAAATTTTTCAAGAGCTTTTGAATTATAAACGGTGCAAGGTGAACGAACAGGCATCAATTTAAAAATGCGTGTAATAATTCAAAACGTTTATATCACACAATTTATATTTGGTTAAAAATAAAAGTTTAAATTAAGAGAAAGTTCGGTTTCTTTAAAAGTTAGTTTTAATTATTTTGCAAAGCTATACTTATACTGTAATACAATGATGATATTATAAATTCGAATAAACTGGAGCTTTTATATTAAAAAAAAACAAATAAACATTGAGCTTTAATTTTATCGTAAACGAGCTTAAATTTTATAAATTATTTTGTGAGCTTTTAGGGATTAATAATAATTTAAACCTTATAATGAACGTGTAGTGTTAAACTAACTGGTTTAATAACGTTAAAAAGCTTTAAATAATAAAAGGTTCAAAATCAATATTCATAACTGTAACGAATATAAAAAGTTTTCAACTTTTGCAAATTTAACCTTATTCAGCAAACCCATTATATTAAAAGCTCAAAAATACCATATAAAAAAAATTTTCAATGACTAAACTTTAAAAAATTTTAAGCCCGGAAGCTTATAAATAATTATCTGCTTAATAGCCTACTTTTTAGCTTTTACGTAACAATTCACAAAATCTGATATTTCACTTATAAGAGCTAACTTATAAAACTTTTATAGAGCATTTATAAAACTGTTATTGTGTAAGCCCTCACCAGTAAATAGAAGCTGATAACAGTTCATACAATATCGAAAGCTATATCAAGTGTATTCATTGATATAACATTGGTCCTTCGAGCCACCAAAACAACAGGCAGCCTATAACTTACTGAAGAAATTTTTTTACGAGCATGGAATGTCGTTTGCGAGATTAGGAGGCTACAGGCGCAAAATAGTTCAGTTAAACAAGAACTACGGATACGAGCCATTAAGGAAGACAAAACATTATTTAGAGTCAAAAAAACAATTTTGAAGGAACTCTATCAAAAATATGTAGAGCCAGAGGAAACTCTATCAAAAATATGTAGAGCCAGATGAACTCATCCGAAATAATGTCTCACGATTAGAGCCAAGCCATCCGTATTTCGAAACACGAAATAAGATAGCGAGTATTTAGGACACCATGATCGATTACATGCGGAAACGGTTTAACCAGTGGTCTCCAACCTCACCCATATAAACAACATCGGATGATAATTTCCGAAAGTCCCAATTCTCGTTTATGAATATGGACAACAGCGATACAACAGAAACAAAAGGGGAACAAAGGCTCATCGAGTACAACCAAAAACCAATATACCAACAGAGGAGACCTTGAGCAGATGCTGAAAGTAATATAAAAATGAGAGCTGTGTATCAAGGCCCATTGACACAAAAGGTTTCTAAACAAGCTCTTCACTCATTCAATTCATTTTGAATTAAAAAGAATCGAATGATGGGACAAATCATGGATCTTGATGAAGTAATAAATGTGGACGCTTTAGAAGATGAAGAAAGGTTAAAATACTTTTCTGAGAGCTATTAACATACCAACAAAAACCTGAAATTAGAGAAACAATTTGCAAGATAACCAACATATTTGGCTGCCGACTATCAAAATGTATCAACGAGTACATTGAATTAGGCCATATGAAACGAGCTAAAGATGGAAACGAGCAACAATGGCACCTATTTTGTAGGAACTGGCAAAATATTGGAATAAAATACATTGAAGATACAGGAACAAACTACTTCAAACATTATTACCTCTTCGGGTGATCATGGCACTAAATGGCATTTCATTCCACCAGGAGCACTACATTTCGGGTGATTATGGGAGGCAGCTGTAAAATCTGTGAAATATCATTTTAAACGGGTGATTGGTGAAGCAACCTTAATTGAAGGCCACTTTTACCAATGATCCGACGATCATTGACAAATGATCCGAGTGATTCTACATTTTTCGAACTAAACGTTACATATGAAAGAATAAGCTCTCTGGCCAGATGGAAATTAATTAAAAAACTAAGAGAAGAATTTTGGAAAAGATGGTCACAAGAATACTTGCATCAATTACAACAATGAGCAAAGTGGACCACACAGACACCTGACCTAAAGGTTGGACAGTTAGTTCTTGTTCGATAAGTTTCAGAACTAATTTCATGCTAACTAATACAATACCTAGTAAGATACTATAGAATCTTTTAACAAGCTTTGGCAAAAAGCTTAAAATTAAATCGTTTTTATAATTATATTTAGCTTATCTTTGTTAAAACTTCAAAGCCACCAGATAACTAATTTTTTAATTCACGTGAGCTTTTGTAGTTTCACAATTACGCTTAACAAATAGTAAAACAGCGAAAACTAGTTTAAAAGTTAAAAAAAAAATTTATTTTAAAATTTGCGTTGTAAAATTTTAAAAATAAATTTTAAATATGGTTTGAATTTTAGTTTATCAAATTTTGACGGATATACATTTTTAAATACGCTTAGTATTTGACAAATAGTAAACTTTTGAACGTAAGCTTACATGAAAATATTTTTATACGAGACGAATTTCTTAAGGCACCAGAAAAGTTCATATAAAAATTAATAAAAGCGTATGACTATGAAAAAATATTTCCATCAATTTATTAAAATTTTCATACCGAAAATAGAAAATGAAAATTACTTACTTATATATTCGTTTGTATGCGAGTTCGAAATTAAATAAAAAAAAATGAAATTCCTTAAACTTTGATCACTGAACTAGAAAATCAAACACATTTTTTTTTCGTAAAATGTAAAGATGAAAGATGAAAACCTTTTAGCGCCATTGTGATGTTAAATTACAAAATGGTAAGCTTACCTGAAATGAATTGGAAAAAAACGTTATCAAAGATTATAATTTTAATACTCTACAAATAAAAAGACGAATCGTACTACACAATCATCTAGGTTTGAAAGAAAAACCATAATAAATTTATAAAAATGAAAAAAGGAAATTTTCCAAAAAAATAAAAAAAATTAAATTAGGAAACATTCGTCCAGTCAACGGGAAAAATCTATATACATAATTCTCTCAGTTCTAATAAAAAGGATTGACTTTAATCAAATTCCATTGAACCTTTGTTTGGCCTTTTTTTTTGCTTGCTTTGTGTTATAAATTTAACATTCAGATGATTTCATCCAATTTGTTTTTCGGATGTTTTTGATGGCCAATATAAGCCTTAACACACGCCATTCAATTTACATTTTATATTATAGAAGAGCTATCTCGTTTACATAAAAGGATATTAAAAATACATAAATGGTGAAAAAATGAAAAACAAATGAAAATATAACGATTATATCTTTAAAATGTACGTGTATGAGTGTGTTTATGTATATTTTGAAACAGGTACATTACTACTCTCTGTGTGTATTAAACGAACAAAAGATTTTCATTTTTCTAGACAAGAGAACAATAAAAGTTCGTAGATTTGACTTATATTTTGTTTTTAAAAGTGCAAAAAAAAAAACATTATCCATTGTTCCACGAAAAAACCTTACCAGGGTTTGCAACAAAAGGAAGAAATATCATATAAATATGTATCCCCACACACACATTCACATACATCGTTACAAAAAAAGTATTATAAAATAATTTGTAATGTTACACAGCAGTACAAAGTGAAATGTCGGGAAAAACGTATGTATATACGTACATACATGACTTGGAGTGAGCGATGGAGGTCGATTTCTTCATGGATGAGATTTTTATATATACGGACCGTTTAATACAAAAAAAAAACAGCACGAAGAATAAATAAAAAAAAAATTGTAAAATTTTTTTGTTTCAAAAGACAAATTGCTCGAAATTAGAGTGGAAAATTTATAACTTTTTTTGTTCTCTCGGCAGAGACAATGAATGAATGGTTTGTGTGTAACGGGGTGGCATGAGATAGTGTGCAAATATAACAAATCTTTCGTTATTAAATGGAATGTTTTATGTTAATTCGTAATAAAAAAGGTGTTTCAGTGAAGGTTTAATGAGAAAATTGTAGTTGCTGCAACTTTTTTTTGCAATTATTTTAAAATAATATTGAAGGCATCATATTATATAATTCAAGTAAAAGAAACATTTGTAATCTAGGTAAGATTATGTACGGATTATTCAATAGTTTATTGTTATCTGATATTATGTGATAACCGAGTATTCTGCAATAAAAAAAATAAATCAACTGTAATTATTGAAAGCTTCTATTGAACTTTTTATCAAATTGTATTTTAACCTAAATTTGAAATGTACAAATTAATTTTGGACCAGAACTAATACTACTTATCAAATTAATGTTTAAAAGCTTCCATAAAAGCTGTAAATTTAATCTGAGATGTTTAATTTATTAGCTAACAAAACGAACAAATAAAGCTTAATTTTTGCGAGATATTATCTTGTGGGCTTTGTGCTCAACTTTCATTTTTAGTAAGCTTAAAAAAGTACAAAAAATTATTTTAGCCTTTCTTTAAATTTTCGGTTTAAATTTTTTACTTCATTTTGACTATTTACGCTCAGAGCTTTGATTTATAAAAACTAACTTGTCAATTAATACTTGTTAGTTACAAAATCAAAAATTTAAAAATTAAAAGCCTTTGCATGGCATGAATTTTTTGAATAAATTTTAGTTTTTGTTTATCCTCATACTACTTTTCAAATAAATACTTAAAACTTTTAAAATATAGCTTTTATAACGCTGCAATTTTTAAACTGGCATTTTTGATATATTATTATTACATGAAGCTGTATAACTGCGATACGTTATATTGTGGGCTTCATGCTTAACTTTCATTTTTCGAAAGCTTTAAAATACATTATGCAATTAAATTTTTAAGCCTTTGATTAATCAAATTTTCTATGATTTTTTTTGAAAGCACAAGCATATGTTTCTTTTTTTGAAAATGTATCAACTTTGAAAATGCATCAATTAAAAAAATTGTTGAAGTTATGCAATTTTAAATTTCTTACTTTACTTTGAACATTTGAAAGCTTCTGCGTGTAATTTCTGTCTCTAATTTTATGTTGGAATTATTATTAGCTACACAGTGAGAGTTTAGTAAAAAAAATAAAAGAACTAGAACCAAATAAAGCTTTATAACAGTGATATTATACTGTGGTCTTCATGCTTAATTTTTAACACTTTCACAACCACTTAAATCTTAAACTGTTTTTGACTTAATTTGTTAGATACAAAGCGAGCTTTTTTTATTAAAAATAATATCAAAAAATAATTAATAATTTATTTGAAAATCTAGAAATTTCGCAAATACCAATTAGGATACGTTTAATTAACATTGAAACTTATCTAAATTGGAATTGGTCAAACTTTTTGTTAAATTTTATCTCAACAATAAATTTCTTATCAACCAAATACTTAAAACTTCTAATATGAAGCCTACATAAAAATTTTAATTTAATTTAATTCATTGGGGACTATCGAAATTTTGTAATTTTTTTTAGGATTGGCTAAATTTGACTAACATTGAAAATTATCTTAATTAAAATCGACAAAAGTTTTTAAAACGCTATCTAATTCATCTACCAAACATTTCAATGTATAAACAAAGTTATATCCACTCCCCCAACGGTGTAAACCATCCCATTGTCAATTAAAATCATTTTAAATCCATCACGCCGGAAGTTTAATGGTAAATTAACTTAAAGTTTTTTTGCCTTTATATTTTTCTTACATAAAATTCTCTGGAGGCGCATTACCCAAACAATCCGATGAACAAATTTATAATAATACATAGAATCACAGAATCTGTATTAAGAAACGGAAATCTTAAAGATATTTAAAAACAAAATAATAATAAAAAAAAGCTTCGCAATAATATTCTCAAATGAAATCGTTAAACGGATATCAAATAGTCATCAAGTTTTATAAAAAAAAATGACTGAACGGAAGCGTAACACATCATGAGAAAAAAAATTGTTTTTGAGCAGCACATGACTTATATTCATCTCCATTCACAGTGACAAGTACGATACGACTAGAATACTTTCTTTCAAGGAAACGTTGTTAGAAAGCTACATAAAAAATGCAACAAATGAGATGAACATAAATTTCATTTAGAAAATTGGAAAAATGTGAATTTAATGATGAAAATTAAATTTTCCGATACAAGACAGAATTTAAGAAGCTTAAATTTTTTTTTCTTGGATTATCGTCATACCATTTCATATTCGTTTTCCGAGAAAATTGGTTACATACAAAATATTTGCCAGCACCTATAAAATCTTTATGATTTTAATTGTATAAAAGCTCAAAAAATATTTTTTACAACCCAAAAAAACGTTAAACGTTTTTTATATTTTTCTTGTCGATACTTATTTTGTTTGGTTTTTCTTTTTATACATGTCATATTCAGTCCATCCATCAATGTTTGTTTTTTAAAATAATAAAAAACAGTCCGAGACCATCACAAATTTTGTTAAAAAATCAAAAACGTACGATGACCCGGTATATAATTCATCGATTCGTATTTTATATTCGCTATTTGGCCACCCTAAACTTTTGTTATAATCATTCTTGTTACATCAAAAAATTTACATAATTTGTTTTTAATAAAAAAAAAAATTATTTTGTGTTGAATATTAATTAAAAGAAGGCGCCATTATTTATTTATAAATTTCCATTACATAAATAAAATAGAAAAAAATTGTTTTTTGTTTATATTTTGAAACGAAAAATAATTAGCACGACATGAGTAAGGGGTGATGGAGAGCTTTAATTTTTTACATTGTAACAATAAACTTTGAGGAGATGACGGAAAATGACAATTATAAAGTTTACCGAATGAAAAAAAAAATTTATATGTTCTTTGCTAGACAATATTTAATGAGCTTTTTTTGTAAAGAGTTAGATATAGTTGTCAAGACGACTTTTTTTTACCTGTAACGTAAGGTTGATGCCTTAGAATGTATGGAGAGTTTAATTAAAACAGAATTGTAAAGCTAATTAAAATTTAGAGTTTAGATGTTTATATAACTTTATTCTAGTTGTTGAAATATTCGGGCTTAAAAGCTCAATAATTTTTCTACGAAAAAGCTTTAAATTTGAACAACATTTTATTTAATTCTTCAAAACTTAATTGGATAAGTTACTAATATTGAACGGCCTAATTGCCATTATAAAAATTAAGTTAAAACAAATATTATAAAAAAAGCAAATTGAACTTAAATTAAGCTTTCATATTAGGCTTACAAATAGAAATACATTTTTATTTAAAAAACTTTTTTAACTGGATTATTATTGAAATCATTTGCAAGAAGTATAAAATAAATAAATAATTAAGTATAAAATGTAAGTTTGAAATTTATATTTCATTAATTAAATGATACAAACTTTTTGTGGTTAAAAAATAATATAAATAATATTTAAACCTTCGTATTTTTTAATAGATACTATTTAATAGAACTATTTTACACGTTTAAAAGCTCGTAAATACTAACTAGTTAAACAAAATATGAAGAAAGTGAATTAAAACTGTCTGATTTTAAATTATGTAAGTGACCCATAATATGTGGAAAAGCTCACGTTGAATCTTCAAAAAGCTACAAAATGTTAAAAGGTTCAATCGCTATTACAAATATTAAGTTAAAGCTTTCATGATAAAAAAGAAATTGAACTAAAAGTGAGCTTTCATATTAGGCTTACAAAATTTGATATATGTCTATTTAAAAAAAATTAAAATTAAAATTAATTGAAATCATTTAAAAAAAGCTTTTAAATTTGAAATTTATATTTTACTAGGTAAATGCTAAAAAATCTTGTGCTTAAAAATTGAATAATATTTAAACCTTCGTATTTTTAAATCGATAAACCTATCTACACGTATAAAAGCTCCTCGAAAAAACTAACTAGTTAAAATAAAATATGGCAAAATAATGCAAAATGTCCGCATACAATTATATAAGTGACCCTTAATATGTGGGAAAGCTCGAGTTAAATCGATGGTTTTGTTGGATTATTTTTAAAATACGAAACAGTTTTATTTTTGAGCTTGGATATTAGGCTTACAAAATACGATATATTTTTATTTAAAAAACTTTTTAAAACTGTATTATTATTGAAATCATTTTCAAGAAGCTTTTAAGCGTAAAATTTAGGTTTAGAATTTATATTTTATTAATTAAATTATATTAGCTTTTTGTGCTTAAAAATTAAATAAGATTTTATCATTCGTATTTTAAATAGATAAAAGTATCTTACAAGTATAAAAGCTCGAAAAAACTTAGTTAAAATAAAATATGGCAAGTTAATTAAAAATGTCTGATTTAAAATTACATAAGTGACGCTTAATATATGTGGAAAAGCTCGACTTAAATGGATGGATTTGTTGTATTATTTTTAACTTAATTTAAAAATATTAAAAGGCCCAATTGCCATTATAAATATTAAGGTAAAGCATACATGATAAAAAACAAATTGGACTAAAATTGAGCTTTCATATTAGGCTTACAAAATTCGATATATGTTTATTTAAAAAAAAAATAACACTGGATTATTATTGAAATCATTTAAAAAAAACTTTTAAGTTTGAAATTTATATTTTATTAAGTAAATGATAAAAACTTTTTGTGTTTAAAAATTAAATAATATTTAAACCTTCATATTTTTAAATTTATAAAACTATCTTACACGTATAAAAGCTCAAAGAAGCTCGAATAAACTAATTAGTTAAATAAGATATAGCAAGTAAGAAAAGTTAATTAAAAATGTTCGATTTAAAATTATGTAAGTGACCCATAATAAGAGAAAAAGCTCGAGCTAAATCGATGGATTTAATGGATTATTTTTAACTTAAGTTGCAAATGTTATAAGGCCCAATCGCCATTAAAAATATTAAGTTAAAGCTCATACGATGTTTTTAAACCAAAATTAAGCTTTTATATTAGGCTTACAAAATACGTTAGTTTTATTTAAAAAACTTTTTAAAACTGGATTATTATTGAAATTATTTATAAGAAGCTTTAAAGTGTAAAAATTAGATTTGGAATTTATATTTTATTAATTAAGTTATATAAGCTTTTTGTGCTTAAAATTCAAATAATATTTAACCCTTTATATTTTTAAATAGAAAAAACTATCTTACACGTATAAAAAGCTCGGAAAAATAACTAGTAAAAATAAAATATGGCAAGTTAATGAAAAATGTCTGATTTAAAATTATATAAGTGACCAATAATATGTGAAAAAGCTCGAGTAAAACAAATTCACAAATTCTTGTAGTTAATATCATATTTGTTAAATAAAAATTTACTGTCTTGAGACTAAACTTAAAACGTTCATGACCGCATTATCATCGTTAGTCTCATCATATATCCAAAAGTATTTTTATATTTATCCCACAATCCAACCACCAAGATTAGTTTTTTTTTCTTGGTAAAACAAAATTTATACAATTTTTTTTCTCGTTCAAAAGCTTCAAAGCATATATGTACAAGTTTAATGTATATACTGACAGAAAACAGTTTAACTTTAGCAAAAATAATATAAAAAAACTTTTTAAAAAATAAATTTGTGTGGTTCTGTTGTTCACAAACATAAATAAATATATGAACATAAATACAACAACAACTAAACTAAAAATACTTTAAAGCTTAAATAAAATAAAATATATGAAAGCTCGAGAAGCAAACGAATTCTTTGTTTTATTTTTATTTTGAGGTTAAAAAAGAAATTTAAAGTAGATTTTCCAATTTTTACCATCCATGCTATATTTCCTATTCCAGTATGGTATACACATTTGGTTTTCGGGTTTTCTATGTAACGAACTTCTATATATTTGTATGTGTTTGTGTATTTGTATGTTTTGCCAAAAGTTTACCCCATCCAAGTACAATAACAAGAAAAGTTTTTATTTTGCCGTTGTTGTTGTTTTTGAATTTTGAGTACTCAATTAGAAGTTTTGTGATTTTATTTGTGTTGTTATATGGGATCGTATATATCGATAAAAAAAATATGTTAGTTACGTTGATTACGGGGAGAACAATCGAAAGACGGTGTGTACTAGAAAATTTAATGCTTCAATTAATTTATTTAATTAAAATTTGTGTATATATAAGGTACTCGATTGATTTTTTTTTTTAAGTTCAAAGTGGTTTTGACTTGGATATACAGTAAATGCAAGAATTTATCCAGATTTTAATTTGAAACTTTGAACATTTAGAATAATTTTATTTATCGACTGAATCTTGGGCAATATTTTTAAAATTTAAATAAAGTTTTAAATTCATAAATTTAAAATTAATGAATTTTTTAATTGAAATTTCATTTACTAATTTGATATGGTTAAAAGGTAATTTTATTATATTAAAACCACAAGTCCATATTTTATATGGTAATATATTATCACTTTTACCATCTGTCAACTTTTTGTATGGTTTTGTAGCTCATCTATGAACTAGGTATGCTAAGATTATTGCAATTTAAAATTCTATTCGTGTCCCGTTTTTTATTTTTTGTAAAGTGAAGATGTACACAATAAAAGTATTTAGTGAGCAAATTCGAAGACTAATAAAAATTTCTAAATTTTCACACCACAATTATAAGTCAGATTTACAATTCAAATCATTAACTTAATTCATAAACACATTTTTGCCATCTTTAAATGAATATTTTTTTGGAAGCTTTTGAACTTAAAGTAAATAGATTGCTTAAAAACAAAAAAATATTCAGTTGAATGTTGAATATACATATATATATATATATATATATATATATATATATATATATATATATATATATATATATATATATATATATATATATATATAAATATATATATATATATATATATATATATATATATATATATATATATATATATATAAATATATATAAATATATAAATATATATATATATATATATATATATATATATAATATATATATATATATATATATATATATATATATATATATATATATATATATATTTATATGTATATATATATATATAGATATATATATATATATATATATATATATATATATATATATATATATATATATATATATATATATATATTTATAATATATATAAAATATAATAATGATCAAATCAGTAACCTACTTACGTCAACATTATTGCAATTGTGCTATGCAACAAAATCATTCAATCTTACTGACTACCCTGTCACCTATATTAAATTTATTTATATGTTGTAAATCCACTTTTCATGCAACAACAAAACATAATTCTATATTTTGTGCAGCGGACAAATGAAAGTCAAACCGGGTGATCCTTATATTTGGTAAACATTCATAATTCTCTGCGTTTGGGCAATATAAAAATCGAAATAAATCGAAATCATCCGTTTTTTTATATTGCACTCACTGGTTTTGGCGATAAAACCGTGACAGTCAAAAATGCAAATTTATAGCAGAAACCTTTAACTGTATATAGCATAACGTGTAGCATACGTGCTACATATAGAGCTATATTGTTTGAGCAAATGGCAATTACTGCCCACAGATGGACATTTAAGTATCTATAATATTACTCAAAAAAAGTCAAATAAAGTTGGAACCTTAGTAATTTCCAGCAAATGCTGATAAGTGAATGCTTTAAAAGATTATATGTATATGAATAAAATAATTAAACAAAAAAGTACAGCCTGCTATACTCAAAGTACCAAACAACGGTATCATCGTCCATATACCATCTTAAATGCGTATAGAGCCGAATAACGATTCCGCAAACACCACAGCGAACGGTGGCTGGTAGCTGTTGTGTTGGTTGCGTTATAGAACGCAACCAACACCACAGCCGCCAGCTACCGTGCGCTGTGGAGTTTGCGGAATCGCTATTCGACTCGATATGCCCAAGATGGATTTGAACGATGATTCGAAGATTTAATACTATAGTATAACCTGCAGACTGCACTGAAATATGAAGAATTTTTTTTCTATATATATTTAACAAGAGTGCATTAGTAGTTCTAGCGAATTACAAAAATCACCTTAAAAAAAGGTGTTAACTTTCGGTATGTACGCAAAATTTAAATCACTACATGTAAATAACACGAATAGAAAAATTAAATACTACAATATTAATATACTACTACCACAGAGCTTTTGGGTGGAATCGAAACGCAAAAATGTGATTGTATATAGATTAGGTAAAAACAAAAATAATTGTAGATGAACGGTAAAATTACAATACATTTAAATTTTGTCCAAATTTTAATTTGGAAATCCGATAACAATGATACACCGAGCAGATATAATACACCTATCCCTCGCTTAACGAAAACTCAATATAATTTTAACGAAATTTTGCTAATTAATTTCAAAATTAAATCAAAATTTTTGTATACGTAATAAAATTTCGATTTACGAAATATTTTACATACATATTTTACCCTTTTGTATTACAATTTAAGAAATTTTAATTTAAGAAATTTTAATTTACAAACTTTTCGTGAACAAATTAATTTCGTTAAGCGAGGGATAGGTGTAGAAGCATTATCATCACCAATAAACAGGTTATTTTATGCAAAATAACAAAACCAAACAATTCTATATATACGCAATAGTGTTGGTATTGAAAAAAAAAATAAAATTTACAACCATAATCATCACAATAGCTGAGTGTATTAAAATGCAAAGAACGGGTTTCCACAAAATATCAATATTATGATCGAGTAATGTACACCATTATGTTAAAAGTCTATACACTTGTACACGATATAATGTCATAAACTTTATTGGGTATCATAAACTTTATCCCGACTATGTATACAAAATACAAAAAAAAAAAAAAAAAAAAAGAAATAGAATTAGTTGGTAGCCGGAAGCATCACTGTACGGATGTATTTGAGTGAAATTAAAAATGATATAGGCCGAAATAATTTTTTTTAATTTGGAATCTGACAGATCTGACCACATGAGTACAAAATACATTATAATATATAAAGGTATGCACCCATAATCATTAGGGCGAAACATTACGCAATTTCCTTTGTCACATCTAAACAGGAAGTTTCTATGACATCATAAAAAAAATTAGAGTAATTTTAATAAAATATAAAATTTAAAAAATTAATTTAATTAGCAAAATTTTGGTTTGTCATTATAAGTTCTTTATGCAGGATCCGATCTCGTATATAAATTTGGTATACTACGAAATCTTCTTACCAATTTAAAATGTTAATCAAATTTATACAATTCATTACTGTGCTGATTAATTTTGCACTTTTTCATGAATAAACTTGAATTTTTCTACTGAAACATCGTTACTTCATTTTTACTTGGAAAACTACTACATTTAAATTCGAAGCTATTTCTAAATTCTAACAATAGTTTCTATGGCTAAGCTTTAATCAGGTTCTTCTGGAGAGCGCCAGGCTCACTATACACTCGCTTTACATGTACTTAGAAGGATAGGACAGGAAAGTTAGACATATTATTGAATTCGACCTGGTTACACACATCTTGGCGGTCAATAGTTAGTATTATGTATTCATGCATAAGACAGTACATTTTATTTTAAAAAGATCAGTCACAATTCTGTGACATAAACATGGCAATCCGTGCTGAAAACCCAAGTGATTTATAAATCTACGACCAAATGTACATTATACAGTTATTACATTTTGTGTGGGACAGTATGTTTCACATCATGTTTGTCTATTTTGCTTAAAGGTTACTACCATCAGCGCAAAAATTAACTTCTAAAGTAAAATTCTTACGTAAAATTCTTACATAACAGCTATCTTTTAATTGTTCTAATTTAAGTTATAATATAATCCGTTAAATTATCATTTTACATTTTCATAGACTTATAACCATCTTTACATAATATTTAAAAAAAATAACTAAAGACTACCTGACAAAACGACATAGATTCTAAAACCCTCGTAAAACGTTGCGAGCATCTTCACCATTTAAGACATAAAACGTTATCAGGGCCAACAAAACTAAACTTAAAGTAGCGAATAACCTAAGGCCAAATATCAAAAACATTCTGAAAGCCAATCAAGAAGACGCGAGTGACCAAGAAATGATTAAAAAGCACCAAATGTGACTTACAGCAGATGCTGTGGCGGCAGTGCTAAGACAAGAAGAGGCTAAAGAAGGTCGCCCAATTGGTAGTCATTCTATTTCTAAATGAATATCTCAATTTCGATAAAAACAGTGCTTACTCTCACAGTTGGAATTGATTGATTGATTTAAAATGTACGGCCAATGACTAACTAGGATCTCCCAGAGTTGGCCGGGTCCACCGTACACCTCTTTTTACATATTTTTGGAAGGATAAGGGAAGATACTAACTTAGTTAAATTAATGAGATTGACCCGGGTTCAGACACCTTGACGGTCAATAGTTAGGTAATTTTTGTGGGGTAGGGAAAGGAAAGCGGACCTCGGCTATGCAGCTATAATTTAAAATTTTAACCAATTTCAGTTTTTTTTAATTTTTTTTTTAAAATAAAGTATTGATCAACCAGTGAACGAACATCAAGTTCCTTAACAGCTAGCTTAATCAATACTTTATTTATATTCACACAATTCATTCCAACCATTTACTCCCATAGTGTTCTGCATATATATATATATATATATATATATATATATATATATATATATATATATATATATTATTTTATTTAAACATACACACACATCCAGCATTCGTTATGATGAGGTTTTATTTCCTTATTATGTTGCATAGCTGACGATAATAATGGTGAGGAAGACGACGATGTAGATTATAATGGTGCTTTTTCCAGCGCTTTTTGTTTAACACAAAAACAACAAAAAATTTAAATATGAATTAAATATTTATTTTAACTTAAAGCAATGATGAAGTTTTATTACCACAATACAAAATGAAAAATATGTTTTGAATTTTAAAGTAGTTTACAGGTAAAAAATGTTTGTTCGTCTGAGACTTGACATCACATCAAAACAATATGTTAATTGGCATTTGAATGGGAAAAAGCTTTTAAAATGTGCTTTGAGTTAGTCAAATATGCTTAAATTTTAAAATTTCATTTACTATAAGCTTATTGTAATGGTAATCTGAATAGTATCGATTAAAAAAGTTTTCGTTGTGGTAACTGAATTTTTAAACTGAAAGCTATAAGTTAGGGTATTTGTTTTAAAAACGTTAGTGAATAAATCATTTGCAGTTGTAATTAAAAAGTTATTAAATTATTACTGATAGTTCAATCAATACATTTAAAGCTTTCGTCCATACCTTTAAAGCTTTTAAAGAACAATTTAAATGATAAAAAATAAAACGAATAATACTGGTTTCAGATGCTAGTTAAACGTTAAACAATAAAAGCTTAAAATATCAATAAAAGTTTGACAATTTATATTGAAACTTTATTTGTTAACCAACTAACCAGGCTACAGCTAAAAAATTTACAAATTGTTTTGCTACTAGGGAGAAAACTAGAAATAAGCACACTTGCATATTACTCCTGGTCTTAGGCCAGTTTTTAAAAACACTTTAAAACGAAAAAAATCTATAATTTGACAACTTATATGAAAAGCTTGTTTTTTAAACTAGAAAATTGTTGTTAAAGTAAAGTTTTCCAAAGATTAATATGAGATTAAGCTTCCATTTAAAAACTTAACATTTAAGCTTTAAATTTAAAGCTTACTATATATACTAGTTTTAGTTAAATTAAGGATTTTATCTACAAGCTTTCAACTTAGTAGTTTTAAGAATTATTTTAATATTAGGAAACACAAAAGTTTGGTAAAGTCAATCAATAAGTAATTTTAAATAAATTATTACAAGGAAGTAAATTTAGCTACTAAAAGCTTTTACTAGTTTGAAAACGTTTAAATAGAAACTTTTACGGCTAAGTTAATTAATGTTATCCAATTATAAAATTTATATAATAAAAAATGAAAGCTTTACATGCTTTTAAAAATGTATAGGTTTTAATTTTAAAATCATAAGTTCATGAAAATCTTTTATTTACAACGATAAACTATACGCCATCAAAAGTTTTTAATAATTGTGAAAGTTACGAAAAGCTTTAAATATAAGTTACAACTTTACAAGAAAAAAGTTCATAATTTAGAAAATATAAAAATTTTCACATCGTTCTAACCCAATCACATTTAATCCTTCGCACTTCTGTTAGCGCGTCAACACAATGCGTGTTAATTTTAAAAATTTCGCACACACAAATAAAAGTTTTTTACATGTATAAAATTTTACACACTCATCGACACTTATGAATAATTTCCACAAAAAAAAAAAAAAAAAAAAAAAAAAAAAACAAAAGATAAAAGTTTGAAAAAAGGATTTAAAAAATTTCCATGTTTATTCAAAGTTTTTTTTTTTTTTTTATTGGTGTTTGCTCAAAAAAACGGATATCTTCCTTATTTAAAACCATCAACCCATATACGTAACGATAATGATCATGTATAAGGGATACATATATAAGATGAAATTGTTTCTTCATATATTATCGAAATGAAAAGTGGTTTGGAAAACTTATTTATAAAGATATTGATACCTCTTATCTTTTTTATATAGACCTTTGAACCTTTTTTTATATTTCGATTTTTTTGGTTTATTTTTTTCCAAAAGTAAAACAAAATGTTAAAAGGAAGGATGACTCTATTTTGGTGGTGAGTGGTCTCAGAAAATAATTTCTGATAATTTTTCTCCCCACCTTCAATCATTTATTATTTATTTTCAATTAAAAACTTGAGAAAATACTTGTAAAAGCTCACATTTCACTTTCACTATATTTATATAAATATAAGTATGGTAGTCGATGGTATAGTTGGATGGCGCCTCAAGTCAATGTATATATTGGTTTCGAGGTGTATACAAATTTTGGTAGTTGTGATGTTTCAAGTATCTAAATATTGGTTTAAAATTTTAGCGAGGATCGATGGTGCCGAGTTCAAAAAAGGTAAACTCCCAGCTGAATAATTTATTTTCTTGGAATCATTAACCTTTTTTTAAGGATATATAGCCAGTTTCACAGTAGTTTTAGGTAGATATACTTCGTTTTCGTGCGCATTTGTTGCTGAATTTATTAGTGAGGAAATATTAAAAGGTTTTCTCCGTATTTTCGTTTCATTAAAAATGTATTATTGTTTGATTGAAAATAATGATAAGATGTAATTGATTATGATGATGATGATGGTGGTGATCGAACGATAGGAAGAAGGAGGGTTGATTAATTGATTTTCACTGAATCATTGTATATACACTTTAAACACGAAACCCCTTTATAAAAGGATAATCCATTCAAAAAGACTTCTAAATTTTCTTATATGTATGTAAAGTTATTGCTTAGAATGTGGAAAAACTCTTTAAACTTTAAAGAAAATACCATAAAATCCATGGCAAAACAAAATTATTGAAAATGTCAATCAATTTTCTTCTATTTTGTTTTGGGGAAAATTGATTTGTTTTCCACACATATTTTTGTTGTTTTATATACTTAGGATGGTAGATAACATCCCGCTTCTTTTTTTTTAAATATCGACGTACTTAGATACAATACGAACGTTTGTTGATTTTTCAAATGGAAATTAACTCGGTCTATTTTTTTTTATATCCGTTTCGGTCGTCCATGGTTATACTCGTATATATTATATATGTAAAAAAAATTGGGTTGGAAAATTAGGGAAATTATTTATGAAAATAAAATATATTTATTGTTTTGTTGTTGCTGGTTCTTAAAAAGGTATTAAGACGATTGATCCTTATTGTTTTCGTTTTTTTTTTTTTGGTATTTTGGTTGGTTTGGTATATAATGGAATTGATGGCCTGTGGTTACTGATAACTCAATTCAATGGAGCTTAAATTTGTGTATCCATTATGGTGATGGATGAATATTGTAGGAAAATATTTATATATATATATATATATATATATATATATATATATATATATATATATATATATATATATATATAAAGCTTGATAGACATGTAATTAAAGCTGCTTTAAATTTAACCGACGGTTTCGAAATTATTATGACATTCAAAAGGTTAATGGTTCCACCACAATAATTTCTAAATACAATCAGTCATTATATAATCGGGAAGTTTTAACTGTGATGATTTCATTTAAATATGCAATAAATTAATAAAAAAAAAACAAGCTTTAAAAAAGGATTACACTTTTTAATGATACATTTTAAATACTTTGACCTAATACTATTTGAGCTTTTATATCAGATATCTGATTTATGGCCTTTGCACCGCCTCATTTTTATTGATTATTGCCGATTTTGGAATCATTCTGTAATTTCAGAAAATTCAAACGAAATATGGTGGAAAATAATAAAACAGAAAATGTGTTTTAATGTTTTCCAGCTTTTTGAGAGAACCATTTAAAATTATAGCTCATTTTGATAAAGTTTTTCTTATTTAAAGTAAAATAATAAATAGTTTTTTCTACGTGAAAATTCTTTTAAAGTATTAATGGATTTAAAATTTATTTTATTTTACGTCTTTATAATAAAGATTTTGTTTTTCCGAGTTAAACAAAACATATAAAGCTTTATGTTCCATCTCTGTGAGAAAATATTCAAAAAATACGTTTCTTGGAATCAAACTTCATTTGAAAGTTTAAAATTTATAAAAATAATATATTAAAGCTTTTAAGATTATCAAAAAGTTTCGAGCAAAATTTTTGATTATTTAAAGCTTTGCTACATAATATATAATTTTTGAGAAAGTTTAATTTATTGAAAGGTCAAAATTGTTTCGAAAATTTACGATACCAGTAATATTTTTAAAAACTTCGACAAAAAAACATGGCTGAACCAATGCGTTAATTTTCAAAAAAGAAAATCAAAAATTTTTAAGTAATACATCTTAAATTATTCCGTTGAATAATTTGAAAAGAAAGCTAATTTTAATTAAGTTTTCGTAAAACTTAAATATTTAAACTTTCGAAATTATTTACTACGTGAAAAGTTTTTAAAGATATGGTTTAGAAATTAATTGATTAAAGAAAAAATTGAATTTATTTCTTTACAATTAAAATTTTTTAAAACAAATACAGCTTAATTTATTTAAAAGCTGTAATAATAATCTTAAAACCGATCAAATTTTATACAAAAAGACAATACATAATTAATTAATTAATTAAGAATTAAGGTTGAGTCAAAGCTTTTACAGTAAAAAATTTGGAAGGGATGCTTTTTTATGTAGTTTTTACAAAATATGATATATCATGCTTGAACTTTCAAGATTATCAATAAAATTATTGGTCGTGAAAATATTTTAAGAACCCAAATAATAGTTTTCATTTTTGTTTAGTTTTAAAGCTTTTATTGGAGATTTGATTCAGGAAATTGATTTATTGGAATAAAAATCCTAAAATTCAGTGATGACTACTAGAAATTTTAATTAGAAAACAGTGGCATATTCCATAAAAAAAGTGTGACTATAGAAATATTTGAAAGCTCAAAGATTTTCTATTAACATTACGACATCTATACTTTTTATTTAAAGGTCACGAAAAGCTTATTTTGTTTAAGATTTGAAGCTTATCTGAAACAATTCTTAGACGTCACAATTTTTTAAAAATCTTGTAACACTTTTTACTTTTAAAAACTGTATTTATTTTGAAAGTGTAAAGGTGTATGTTTTATGGAAAATTATTCATTATTTTCCCAACTATAAAAGCTAGAATTTCAATCAATTCGAACTAAAACATTTGGTCCAAAAATATATTTTTTCAAAAGTGGCTTTTATTCATCTAAAGCTAGGTTTAGGGCTTGATAAAAAATCCATATTTTAAATATATATATATATATATATATATATATATATATATATATATATATATATATATATATATATATATATATATATATATATATTTATACATATATATATATATATATATATATATATATATATATATATATATATATATATAAATATATAAATATATATATTATATATATATATATATATATATATATATATATATATATATATATATATATATATATATATATATATATATTTATATATATTCCAAATATACGAGACTTTTCATCGATGAGACGTGGCTTACAATTTTCATTACCAGTGCTTTTGTTTTGAAATATTTGGAGTGAAAAGCTTTCATTATGTTGTTTACATAAAAATTTGCGTCAAAAAACGAATTTTCGTTTAATCGCTTGGTAGTTATCAAAGTGGAAATTTTGAAAATAAGACCCTAATTAGAAGGCCCTTCAAAGGGTTTTCAATCTATAAAAAGGAGTTGATTATCAGGAAAGTTGAAAAACTATCTTCCTAATCTGAGATACCGTACTCTTTTGAGAAAATGTGAAGGAAATCTCATACCTAATGGAAATATAGAATATTCCCGAAACCATAATTCTAAAATTTTAAAGCTTTTCCAGTGATAAATTCCATCACTTTCATGTTGCTTCCCTAAAACGAATATACTGGAGCTTTCAAAATTATGTATGATTTTTAAACATGATTTTTTTAAATTAAAATTCTACTTTGATTTACGCTTATGATATGATTAAAAAAGGCAATAGCTGTGTTGCTTTGGTAAAGCTAACCGAATTTTACTTTAATATCACAATCCAACAGCTTTTGGCTTTATGTATTTTAATTTTTCTTTGTTGGTTATACAACGTTTATGTCAAACATTTTTATATACATATATGTAAACATTATTATATACAAGAATCGTGTGATGTGATATTGAAATATAGTTATAAATAACAAACTTCAAAAAAATTACCGCCTTGTGGTGAACACCGTAACTATAAAATGGTTTTATTTCTTTAAACCTAAAATTTTTTTGGTTTATATTAAAGTGTCTTCGGCTTTATACAATGCAATTGTTGTTGTAAGCTAAGCGGGTTTTGCCAAAGCAACATAGCTCGTATTTACTTAGTTCACCAGTAAAAATTATAAAAGTATTTCGTAAATCTTAAACCTAGTATAGTAATTTTAAAATCAAGTTAGCTTTTGTAAGTTATATTTGTATTATGTCTTGATGGATTGTGCAGAACTTGAATTATTACAAAGTACCAAATAATGATTCTAGGAATAAGACACTTTTCATTGATCAAAAAATAAAATAAAACAGTTTTTTTAATATCTTTTGAATCAGAGTTTTTCCAGTTAAATTGTACCGTTGTCTCAAGTACCATAAAAAATGAAATACTCTATAAAGAATTCATTTCAAGTATTTCTCATTCCGGACAAAAATAAAAAAAATTCACCATTCCTTCAAACCAGTGTATCAGACTGCAATGGCATAAATATAAAAAAAAAATATAAAAAAGAAAATTAAAAACAAACAGAAAAGCTTTTCGTTTTGTGAACTCTCAACAATTAAATTCTTTTGTGAACAAAAACAAAGTTTTTTTTTTTTGAAAATTTAGGTTTTATTTTATTATTATTGTTAGCTTCTTGAAAAATAATTATTTTCTTTCGTCATGTTCTTTGTACTTTCTAAGAAACTCTATATAGAGTTATACCAGGCAGCAGTATACAAATAAAAAGTCTCATCTTTCACATTACATCAAACAGAACAAAACATCGTCTAGAGATAAAAAATGTATTTTACATTTTCATAAGATATCCTATGTATAGATGTAATAACGAACTTTTTACGGGTTGTAAACAATTATAGATTACGAAAAGGTTCACTTACCGCACGAGATTCAATTCCATGCAGCATTAGTATAGTTCCAAACAGTAGTGTTATTACGATTTTCATCGTTAGGCTCCTGTATTTTGTTTTACTGTACGTACTGTATATGTATATGCGAAAAAGCACACCAAAACACGAAAAAAACACTTTACACACTTCAATAAATTAATAAAAGAATTTTCCACACTCGACAAGTAAATTATATAATATTTATTGGAAAAACACGTAAAAATTGTTAACACAAAATTGTTACACACTAAATTTCACCACGATAGAAAATGGTTTTATAATTTTTTTTTTTAATGTTTAGCCCGAATGTTGATTGGGAAATTATTATTTTATTAGTAAACTTCAAAATATTCGAAAATAAAATTTATTCACGTCTACACCGGAAAACGTACAGCAACTGAATGAAAAATTTATTTTATTTTCCAATAATGTTCTTCGGTATGTACGATGTACACAAACGTTTCTAGTAGATTGGTTTGAATATTTGATGATTTCCCTATTTTCGTTTTATACGCGTTTGGTGTGCTTGTGTCAATGTATTTTGTTTTATCTACTGCACAGGCGCTATTGCTATATCAAATAAAATTTGGGTGAGCTACTGTATGTTATTATGAAAATTAAGAATTGTGTTTTCTTGTTTGATTGTGTTTAAGTGGAAATTTTTTGTGCAGAGATAAGAGACAACACATTTATATTATATCATTGTCTCACAATGTTTTAGAGAATAAATGAAAATTCAAAAATTTTCCATATACCAACTGCAATGTTCGAAGTGAAAGGGGAACTATAAACCGAAGCTTTTTATTTATTTTATAGCTTTATTTAATGCTGTTTAAATAAAATGTCTTTAAACATTTTTTTATTGGCTCAAAGAATTTCCACACTTTAGAAATATATTTTAAGATAAATGGTTTGATTTGGAATTTCTATTCAATTGAGGCATAGAAAAATAAATACAATGTTTTTCAAAACTTTTAAAAACTTTTCACATCTTGCTAGCACTTGAAATTAACCAAAATTTTCTCAAAGTGCCTAACACGGTTGTATACCTAAATAATTTTCACATCTTGCAAACATTTTAAATGGAGCACGATATCAATTGTATATAGAAAAGCGAAGCAATGCTTATTTTTTAAAGAGTAACAGTAACTCTAGCTGGAGGAATTTTAGCGTATTCCCTTCTAATTGTCTCCAAATTTAGAAGTAAATCCGCAGCTTATTTCTTGTAAATAAGTTCCACTTAATTGCACCATTAAATAAAAAGAGAAAATTTAACCTTTATCAAAATTTAAGACTTTTGCCATATTTCCTAACATTCTAAATGAATTCTAATATTTTATTAATTAGAACTGTTATTGAACTAGGCAATATTGACAAGGAAGACTAAATTCAACTTTTGTGTGAACGACACATAAATTCCACATTTCCAGCACCTTAAAGAAATTATTATATAATTGTAGCTTTAAGCAAAACCAATATACCTAAATACATTCCACATTTTGAAGCGTTATGAAAATATTATATATTATGCCTTGCCAATGAATTTTTTCCTAAAACTACTGGTTCCACAAGCTACCAGTATGCCAGCCTACCGTACACACTACAGTATACTCTACAGTATAGAGAGCATACCAGTATGCCCATATATGTTCCACATTTCTTAGTATTAAGAAAAGTAATAAAATAAAAAGGTGCCACATCCTACTTCATAACTTGGCCACAATACGATGAAATATTCTATATATCACCAAACATCTAGATTAGAGCATTATTGGGAAACTAAATTTAACTTGTTTAGATAATTTTTCATACCAATTAAATTTCCCCTCATTGCATCACAACACAGTTATCTCACTCGTTTGCCGACGTGTAAATGTGGTTACATATTTTCCATACCAAAAACAAACATAAGGCATAATCATGTGATCGATGACATCACACAAAATATTTTTTTTTTGTTTTTAGTTTTAATTTGACAAACGCTACTATACACAATGCAGAAAATGAAAAAAAAAACTAAACCAAAAGCACGAACATTTTCTATATTTATTTTTCATTTACCGTTAGTATTTCGCGTAGCTCCCATGTGGGGAGCACGCTTTTTTTTTGAGTTTGTTATATTTTATTTTTGTTGGTTACTCGGTTATCAGTTATGTATGTTTGTGAAAGCCTTAATTTGGTGTCGTCATGTGTTTGTGTATTGTATCATAATGCAGATAAAATGTGAAACAAATCGATACACAATAAACAAATTATTTTGGTATGTTGGAAAAACAAAGGGAAACATTTGAAATCGGTTAATGCATTGTGATGCCGGATAGACGGTACGAGATGATGAAGTTGGTGCACATAAGTTTGTTTGTTATGTTAAAATGTTTTGTTTGCATAGAAAAGTAGCTTTTATGTGTTTTGTTTACGAAACTTTTTTGTATTTTTTTTTTGTTTGTAAATTTTTTTGACGAAACTTGATGGTAGCTGAGTGGAATATTGTGCTAATAAATAGCTAAGGTATAACGAGATGTTGCTGCATGTAAATAAATATATAGGGGTGGGGAAGTATACCGAAGACATGTGATGTTGGATTTGACATAGATATTGCTATACATAAAATATTTAGTTAGGTAGTGAAATAATTATGCTCGCGAAAGTAGGTTGACTATAAATAAATGTTTAATTAGAACATGATGTATGGGAGGAATGCATAAAAGCATGTTGTCAAGATTATGAATGACAACAATTCACTGCAGTTCATTCGTTCAAATTTTGTTTTTCGAGACTATAAACATTTTATAATTATCTAATCAAGATTTACCTCATCATGACCTTTCGTATTTATACATAATATTAAATGCGGAACTTTGATAAGTTATATACAACTATCGACATCAGTTTTATTTATCGTTTTTTAAAAATGCATTTTAATGAGACGACGTATTGCATTGAATTACTATTCAATGACAAAAAGTTTGTGTCAATAACAATACAATCATCTATAGGAGGACACTAATCGAGGGACTTTTTAGCTTTGGGAATCAAAATTTATATGATTTTATAACATTTTAGCAGTGATTAAAGCTGCAAGTACCACTTGAGGTGGTCTTGAAAGTTTAAGAACTTATTTAAATTTAATTGGGAAATGAGTTTGATTTAGTTTGAAAGCAATGTAAAATATTTGTATCATGATGATTGTAAACTGTGAAACAATTTGGTTGGATGCTTCATCCAACGAAATGTTTGTGGCCAATGTACGGCTTGGCCAGTATATACTAAGCAGGATATACCGGAAATCACCGGGTACACTCATTTTTACATATATACTTGGAACGATAAGGCAGGATATTAGTTAAATTATTGAGATCGACCCGGTTACAGATATCCAATAGATTTTATTTTTTATTTTTTGTGGGATAGGGAAAGGAAATGTCTGTCTATAGTGACAGAATTGGTCCGGTTGCCAACATAGCCAATATTCAAACTACTGTTAGCATATGACAATCACAATGATAATGAACTTATAATGAAATAAATTAGATTTTATAAAATTTGATTAAACATTACAATTCAATTGAATTAACCATTTTATGACAAATGCGTCCAATAATTTAGTTTGAACGAGTTTGAAATCAAAATTTCAAATTCACTTAGAGTTTAAACGTTTTTAAACAGCTAGTTTTTCGAAAATAGTCACAGCTTAAAACGTGTTGGAACTTTATGGTTGTTGTTGCGAATCGCAAAATGATGAGGGTAAAATAAGTAAGGGTAGGTAAATTGCACATGTTATTTAAGAGCCAGCTAAAAGTTAAGTTGAGAAAAGTTATTTTTAGTGAACAATTTTTATTGATATTTCAACTTGAATCTGGATGGTTCAAGTTGGCTTGTGAAATTTGAAGAAGTTTTGAAAGCTAATAAAATACAAACATTTTGTAAACATTACTCCTGACCAACATAGTGTTAACTACATACATAATAAATGTTATTGTAACCCAGTTCTTTTTTTTTCTCAAACAACGATCAATAAGCTATCAACGAGATTTTCGATGGTCGTTTCAATTTCATCTACTGAACTATAATAAAAACCGAATAAAAAAAATTATTTTGTATGAACGTATACATCATAAAGCCGTAAACATCCTCTACTGATAACATAAAATTATTGAACTTACTTTGAACATATGTGTGCTATTCAACATACTGCCTACTTTATATTATAGTACATGCCAGACACAATCTGAATGCAAATAAATTCACGTAATCATCTAAATTTTAGTTCGATCTGAGATAGTAAGGACAATAGTTTTTAATATATAAAAGTAAACGCGACGTCACGATAACGTCATAAATTCGTAATGAAACCTGTAATGTCGGAGACAATATCCATTTAGTACTACACACCGTATGCAATGTATTAGTGAACGAAAACAAAATTGGATTAGTAGTAGAAACCGCGCGCGCGAAAATCCGCGAGACAGTATAATTATATATTTTTCTACTGTATATTTTGTGAGTTCCGAGCTTATTTTCCTCTATAAAACTGTTATCGTGTTGTTTTTTTTTTTATTTTTTTGTCGATGTAAATATTTATATATTTTTTTTTTTCATTTTTAATTTTATTTTAATAGGTTTAGTTTTACATGATCCGTCGCCAATTCTATACACAACCTCAGCAAAAATTCGACGATAATGTTGTACATAGTGTGAATTGAGTCAATAGAGAGTGGTTGTATAGTTTAGTTGGCGCAATTTTGTACAATTTCCCAAAATACATTTTTTTTTTTAATTTTTAAATATAAACAAAAAAATTTGTTTAATGTGATATTTGTGATAAATATTTTGTGATTTTTTATAAAATTTAATTTTAAATTATTATTTTTTTTTTTTAAATAAGTGTACGGCTAGTTAATATAATTTTTAAAGTAATAATAAAAATAATATATTTATATAAACGTGGCGTTGAGTATATCGCATAGATCGTGTACAATCAACTAAAATATATAAAAAAAAACGTTAAATTGTTGAAATCGAATTTTTAGAATTTTCTAAATTTATAATAATATTATTGTTCAGTGTGTAATTGAATTTTTTTTTTAAATATTTAAAAATAGAATAGATCAATTTAAACGTGTAAATTCTAAGGAAATCATTAAGTCAACAACATTAAAAAGGTAAATAGATAAGACGATTAAATGCAATGTCCCGCGTAAAAGTTTTCACCAAACACTATTAATCAATCAAGTTGTTTATGTGTTGTTGCCAATCAATATATTAATGAAATTCTAATGTTAAAGTTTCTAAAATTGTGTTAACATTTTGTTAAAAGTGAACAAATCGATCAACAGTCTGTCATAAACGATTGACTATTAAGATGTGACATTGATTTATTGTGTCAGTGATCAGAAAATTACAAAATTTGTATAGTGGCAATTAGCCAACATATCAACCAATTGATTAATTTTACAAATTTATTAATACTTTAAGTTAATAAAAAAAATTTCATTCATAACTGCGTGCGTTTATTAAATTTAATTAATTTCCTCACATACAAGTCAATTGCACAAACATTTTAATTTAAACCAAGACTACGAATTAAAAATATATAGAACAAAGAAACACATATTCCGATTAAGATGGACATAAATGTCGGACACCGTCTCTATAATTATAAATTATAAAATAAACAAAATATATGTAATTAGTAATATATGATATTTATTAGTTACAGAGGCATCTATTATCGGACATTGCCACTAAATATTTCATTTAAATGTCACTTGATGTGAAAAAAGTACATCAAACTCAGTATAAATATTAATTATAATAAATAGTTCGTCTCCCTATATAAAGTCGGTCATAAGTTGAATGTTTGCCAAATAGTTTAATACAAAATTAAATTAACGAGTTGATCTCAAGTTTACTATAAAATTTTAAAAAAAATTATACATTATAATTAAAAGCAAGGTTTAAATATGAAATACGCTCATTAACATATCGGAGACGATCAATATTTTTCCATTTCATTAATTTATTTAAACAATATTTCCCGTACCGAATTTTAATTTTTTTTCTGTGTTTACGGTTGTCAATTTCCATTAATAACATAGAAAATGGAAAATTTATTTTCTATTGTTTGTCAATTTTAATAAACAACAAAACGTTAGCAAGCAGAAAATTTTGCCAATTAATACACGTGCACACCTCAAGCGGGTGTCAATTGATGTAGGATGATATTTGGTATCACTAACTGCTTAGAGCGATTGATTTTTGGTAAATGATTTGAGGTAGTCAAGTTGTCTAAGGTGGTTTTTTAACTGCTTTTGTACTGTAGGTACATAAAAAACACATTCAGCATGCGTGGAACAGAGTAGTATTCACCATAGGCAGTGGGAGCTTTATATACTCGCTAAAATATCAATTATATACGAATGATTTTGAAAAATCTTACTCAAAAGCAGTAAAGCCCTCTGTGGGCATTTTTGAATAAGAATGTTCCGATGTTCTCGGATTGAAACCACGCATATCGAATAATATGATGATTGTCACAATTCGACAACTTATGCTTGTCGATGGTTCCGTTAAAGCTGAATTCTCTACGATTATGTGATCTAATTTTTATCTAGTCACATCTTCAGAGTGAAATTGAAATCCGTTGCACGGCTAAACACTGTGCAGAGCATATATAAGTAGATTGGGACGGTGTTGCGGAGATCTTCACCGCAAGAATCAGGAAAAAGCGCGAAAATAGAAAGTACGGAGCACTCTAACTAAGATTGTGTCGTCGTGACAGTGCAGCCAGAGAATACTGCAGTCACAGAACCAGCTACAAAGCAAAACAAGTGAAGTTGTATGCACAGCATACAAACCGCCATTGAAGTTAGTAATTCGGAAAACTGTTTATGACGATTAAAAATCACATAAACTGTCAATTGAGGATTGTCCAACTTAATATACAAAATGCAAAAATAATTGGACATGTGATTAGACAAAGCGCACAAGAAAAGAAAACGATATACTCTGCATGCAGGAACCTGGTGATGGCTTTAAATAAGGTAGGCTGTCCAGAAAACTTTTACTTAATCATCTATAACAATTTCTCTGTAGTCACTAATTATGTAACTGTAGTCACTAATTATGGCTAAACTATTTTGACACACTAATTCGGCACACTACAAGAGTGTGACCAAAGGACTGCTGCAAGTACTGTCTTAGGTCCGTACCTATGGAACATCGTTTTCAACAGTAGCATGATTGAAAAAGTTCAGGAATTCGTGCAGAGTGCTATTAACAATATGACTGATTGGTGTTAGAGCTACAAAACGAAGCTTTCATCAGTGAAAATGGATATGATCCAGCTTAAATCAACGCTCAATATCAGAAGATCACCTTTAGTGACTATGAGTGGAAAAATTTAGATGGTCAAAACGGTAAAATGGCTTGGGATGGATTTTGATGAAAGACTCGGTGTCACGTCGCATGTCAAAAAATTGCAGCAAATAGTAAGAGTAAGTGCCTCTACATGGCAGGGATGTTGTTATGGCAAGAGAGATATTGTAGCAGTTTGTAACAACTTTTAACAGACTTAGAATCCAGGCAGTTAGAAGCCAGTGCTTTCAATGCTGCTTGGATATTTGACAAAATGTCGATGGAGGCGCTTTTAAGACCTGTTTTATTCATAATAGTTGAGGCGGAACTTTCGATGTAGTAAATTTTGGCTAGAAAAACACTGCGGGGTATAAGTTCCAAGTGATTTCAATATATTTTGTTTGGGTCCAAAGACACCAATTTCGACTCCACTATCTATTTTTGGACCTTCCGTGAACCAGACTAGGCTATTTCATTCCATAAGACGTCCACCAGTATCCCAGTCTGTTCTATCAAGGAATGTTACCACGAAATTCCTGCCAAAGCAGAGTTGTTTGGAATAAACACGTCAAATGATAACAATGACAATGACCACCTTTGTTACCCAATAGCAACCTTTTTCACGAAGTTTCTTCACCAATTTCACTACAGCGGTTCAACTTGGCACTCTTTTACGATCCATATTTTTTTTTACAATGCTCACAGTTTCGGAAAATTACAAGAGTTCCTATAGTAAAATTGTTGTTATATATACTGTGATTTAAAAACAAAGCAATAGATAGCGCAACTGTTTGATTTAGTTGGTTAGTTTTTAAAATAATTTTTGTTATTTGAATTGGTTTGAATACTTGTTTGTTGATTTGAAATCATAACGACTTACAAATAAAATATGTTTGATAAGGATTTTAATTAAATGATTATAGTAATTAGTTTGACGATTTAAAATAAACAAACTGATATGAAGTTGTTTTCCAGTTTTTTAACAATTTGAACAGCTTTTGTTTGAAATCATATTTTACTCTTAATAAAATATGTTTTAATTAATTATTATTTTAGAATCTGATTTGATTTGAATGTAGTTTGATTGTTTTATTTCGGTGTGAAAGAAGTTCTTTTGTGACTACCAGATGTTTATGTTTGTTGTAACTTTAAATAATTTTTATAATTTGATTTGATTTGAATCCTTGTTTGATTCGGGGTGAAAAAACAAAATTCAGAATGAAATGAAAATATAAATTATTTGGTTTGACTTAAATTAGTATATATTTAATTAGCATTTATTATATTTATGTTAGATAACGATTAAGATAAATCAGTATTGAGTTTGATTTAGTTTGACAAATATTATTGACATTTTTAAATTTTTCGTTTAGAAGAGTGTTATGTCAAATTTTAGTTGGTATATTTTAAAATAGTTTTAATAATTTTATTTGATAGTGATTTTATAGATAAATTATTATGGAGTGTGATTTAGTTTGACGAAATTCATTTCAATTCTAGCATAATGGAAAATTTTTAAAAATGCGTTTTATCATATCATCTTATCAGTCAAATAATCAGTTATGTATTTTTAACAAGTGTTTTAGCAACAAATTATTAAACATCTCCAATAACCTTATTAATTGTTCGATATCAGGTAATCATAAAAAAATTAATTAATTAAACTTCTACTGAACAAAATACTTTCGCATTTTTAAAATAATAACAAACAAATTAAAATTTTTCTGGGTATCTACGTCCCTTCTTTAATCTAATCAAATTACAAATATTATGTATGTTATCTAATCACATTCGGTTTGGTACCAAATAAAAATGGGGGCCAATTTGTCTTCTTATACATGGCGCCGAAAATTTGATGTATTTCCAGAATTATTTAAATTAGATACCGTAGAGTAAATGTTGGATATCGGTCGAAAATTAGTCGACTGATAATCGCCTCTTTACATATTCGTTGTATGTATTGAGCTAACACAACCATATGGATGTAGACATTCATTGTCATAGAGTAATCGCACAAATGACGACAGCAACTCAACACGATTGATAAGAAAATATTTTTTTTTTTTTTTTTGTAAGTTTGAAGATTAATCGTTATATAAATCCCAATAAATTTCATTCGATTATCAAGTAACAATTGTAAGTGTCGTGTTTTTGTCGTCTCGATAAAAATAAATTTTTTTGTACAGTGCTATTTGACATTTAAAAAAAAAAAAAGGTAAATCCTCGGTATAATAAAGCCGCCAAAATTATTGTACCTTGAAAAATGGATACATTTTTTGTGGTGAATTTTTTTATACCTAAAATATTGAGCTTAACCCACTAATTTAAATCTACCCATCGATATTTGAGAAAAATTCCATTAAAATTTCCATCACCAATTAAAATACAAAATATTTATCGAAAAAAATTATTATTTTATGGTGAACAGGGAAGGGAATGGGGAAAATACATTGGTATCTCAAATTTCGTTATCAATCAGTCGATGACGTTTATGTTAATCTTAAATTCAGGCAAATTGGGTGTGTGTGAAATAATGTCAAGGTGATTTGTATAGTGCTCGATTATTATGTGTGATATAGTTATATAGTCGACTTACAAGAGTCTTAATTATTTAATGATCAAATTCCACTTGAGATAAAAATATTGTTTAGTTTATTTTGATTTAATCTTTAAATACTAAACAACTTAGTTTATTTTAGACTTAACACAGACTCTTATTGATGAAATTTTGCACAGGTCATGAACCTGACGATGATTTAAAATTGGTTGTTATTCAAAATGAGTTTCATGCAACGTATAATTTTACGATCAAACAAATCAAGAAATTTAAGCAATTTTGTGTGGTTCCTAACTATTGCCAACACTTTGTAAAACTTTGATGATCATTTAAAGCATTAAATTGAAGTTTTCATTCGCTTTCGGATCATAACAAAATATAATATTTGGCATGATCTGGTGGTTTTAAAATATGGTTGGTATATCAAACTAAACACCTTTAGTCATGACAAGAGTGAGCACTTAAATTAATTTAAAATCGAGAGACTAATTACGTTACACGATCGTAGAATATGATCGTTGTTAAATTTTTTTATGTGATCTACGAACGATTTGTTAAAATTTTTAAGATCATGAAATTTGATCGTGATAATATTAAATTTTTTATCAAGGAAATGACTTCCATCATGACTTTCATCATGATCATGGTGGTTGTGAAAGATGTTCTCCTAAAGTTTACTTAAATATTTAGGAACTTGATCAATCGTTAGCTTTAACATTTAGATCGTATTTAAATATTGAATATTTCCGAAGCCGGGTAAATTTATCAGCAATACAGATATTTACTAAAACCATTCTTATCAATTTATGTACTATAAAATTGTAAAGTCTAAAAGTGTACGATACGATTTTGAAATAGATTAGCACAAAACAATTTATGTTATATATATATATATATATATATATATATATATATATATATATATATATATATATATATATACTACTTGTTGTGCTTACAAGCGTACGCTTGTATTATAATAGACATGTACTTTACTTCGCCCGATCGTACATTCTTCGATTTAATTTTCATTACGAAACCTAATCAATCATTTTGTTTTAAATTATTTATTATAGAAATCAACAAACGTAACCGTACGCTACCTACAATTTAATTATATTACTAGCTACACGATGTGTGTAAGGTTTCGGTGTAAATAAGTGAAATAATTAACTTTATGTAAAATAGCATAATTTAGAATTTTTTTTATATAAATAAATTAATTAAGTTTACGATATATAAAAATAAAAATAAACATGGCACATGGACCACCAGCACGACGTAATAAACATACACATCATACACGTGATGAAGATGATGGATTAGAGGAGGAGGAATACCTTGTGCCACCAGACGGTGGATGGGGATGGGTCGTTGTTCTTGCATCGTTTGCAATACATATAGTGAGTAAGTAGTTTTTTTTTGTTGCTATATTTACATATTTAAAGTGGTTTTGAAAAACTTGACACAAGCCAGTTTTAAAGGAAAGTACAAGTGCAATAACTTATTTAGTTTTAATTGAGTATAAAGGGCTGTAAATAAACGGTGATTAGCACATTTTCTTTATTGTCAAACCAAGGCGATCGAGCTCTGTTTATAATTTATCTATAAAAAAAATATATATTTATCTGAATATTTTATGTGCGATTATTATGACTAACTTTGCTCGCTTATTGTTCTGTATCTTAATAACGTTAGCACGATCTTTGTTTACTGTTCATATAGATCGTGAACATACTTTAAATTTTCGTGCTGGTTGTCCTCTCGTGCGACATACACGTGATTTTTTTTTTTTTTTACATATAATTATTTTAAAACTGTCGTCGACTACAGTGAATTTATTCTATAAATAACTTAAGATCAACAATATTATTATGTTGTGTGTGCGTGGTATAATGTTAGCTTCATGCAATTGAACATTGGCATTTGCTATCTAAATTTGATTAAAATTTTTTTTTTTAATTTCCTTTATTAAAATAGTTAGGAACGACTTGTTGTATGTATCGTTCGTTTGTTTGATAAGGGGTTTAAAACCTATTGTTATTATTGGATTTAAGATTTGCAATACGTTTTTTTTTATTTAAATACATTTTAATCAGTAAAAGCTCTCTGACTTATAATACTTATAAAGCTTAAGCAAATTATTAAATCAAACTTAAAACTGTTAGTAAGCTTTTATAAAAACTTTTAAATATACACAGTTTCGTTAAATTTCAATGAAATGAAGTTTCATTAAAATATGAAAAGTTCCAAAATTTTATAAAAATTTTATGTGCTTTAGGAGACAACTTTTCTATAATTTTAAATTAAAAAGATAAAGTTATTACTAATTATTAAATAGTAATACTAATTATTAAATAGTTATCTAATTTGATTCGAATTTTACGTTAAAATACGATATATTATTCTATATAAGTGCAAATTAAATTAATTAGAGCTTTTTTAAAATATATTAAAATTATTAAAAATTTAAACAAACTAACATTGCAAAAGCTTACGTTAGTGCGATATCTACTTGATATGAAATTATAATATACATTTTAAAAAAAGCTTTAAACACGATGTATTTACTGAGTGTTAGCCTCCTTGCTTAAAAGTCGCCGTATAGCTCTAATTAAGATAATTTCTTATAACACACCGAAATTAATTAATTACATCTTGCACAAGTAACCGATTTGTGTGTAAACTTACATTCGTCGAAAGTGACGAAAGGCATCTCTTTAGAGACGCGATACGGGACGTTTACGGCCTATATACCATAGTTTATTTTGGTATTAGCTTACAAATGTTAGTAAGCTTAAATGTGTGATATCGATTTAATACTTTATATGGCATTAATTTGATATAGAAATTTTTAAAAAATATTTTAAACAGCTTCCAAAACCATTATTTATTCGAGCACTATCCAACCGCCAGCGTTCTTACAATAAAGTATATTGACAATTTATTAGAAAATATTTGAAATAACTTAAAATAAAAAAAAAATGTAATTTGTAAAATATGAGAAACTTAAAAGTAAATTGTCATGTACATTAAGTAGCTCATTTCTCTTTTTCACCCAAAAATCCACCCAGTTGCGTCAAATGCTTACTTATATTAGGTATACATATATAGAATAATAAATGTCGTCGGAAAGCTCTGTGCGTTAGGAATCAAATGACCGTTTATTTTTAAATTATAAAATCAAACTTTTAGTAATTAAATTAGTTCGAGCTTTCACAACATATATTAAAATTTCTCTCAAATTAATCAAACTATTAAGATAAAAGCTTATTATTATAAATTAGATATATAGCATCAATTTATAGTATCAATCAAGAACTTTCTTGCAATAGAACTAGAGATATTTGTTTAATTCCTTTAAACTGTTAAAAAAATTTAAATGCAAATTTAAAAACAAGCTTTCAAATAGAAATAAAGTGAAATTAAGTTTTTAAAAGTATCAAAATCATAAAAAATGTTTAATTCTTCTAAGCTTTTAAAAAAGTTTTTAATAATTTAAATGAATCGAGCTTTTACAAAATTACACCAGTATATCAAATTTAATATAAAAATTTGAGAAACAGCTTTCAAAACGCCTATTAATTTAAAGTTTACGCGTTCGTATTTTCGCAATAAAATAATTTTTAAAATTAATAGCTTTCAACAAACGTTAATAGCTTTCAAAATGATGTTTAAACTGAACTTTATCCGTTAACCTTCTCGCACTAAAACCGTCACAACTTTAATGATTTTAAATCTAAATATTAACTTAAAAGTCTCCAGCAATGGTTAAGATACTTGCTTATCACACCGCGGTCCCGAGTTCAATTTTTTATACGGAAATTGTTTAATTACATCTGACCTACAATGTTTATCAGTTCGTAACAAGAGGTGTAAAAGGTCTTTCTAAAGTTGCGGTATGGGACCTTACACATGTTAGTGAGCTTATTATATGTGAGTTATCGATTCTCTGCGTTATATGATATGATTTTGATATACAAATTTAAGAAAAAGTTTGTAAACAACTTTTAAAGCGACTGCTTAAACGAGCATTACTCATAAGCCAGCTCCAAACTTTTTAGAAAAAATTTGAAATACAAATTTGAATAAAAAAAACTGTAATTGGTAAAATTATTTATAAAAAATCCACCCAAGTTAAATAAACTTTTACGGTACAGGTTTAACTATCAAGCATATCATATGTATTCAAAAAGTAAATGTAAAATGTAAAAAAGCTTTTAAAAATTTTTCAAAACGATTATATAATCGATTACCCGTTTGCCTTATAGTGGTGAGCTTGTATCAAAAATGTGAAAAGCTTTAAAAAATTAGCAAGCTGTGTGTTAAAAATCAAATAACCCTTTTTTAAATTATAAAATCAAAATTTTAAAAAATTAAATTAATTCGAGCTTTCACAACATATATTAAAATTTCTCCCGAAATAGTCAAACGATCAAAGTAAAAACTTATTATCATAGATAAATATTTAGTATCAATTCGATATGCAAAATCAATTGAAAAGCTTTCTTGCATTATACTTGAGATATTTTTTTAAGCTAAAATTTAATAATTAAATCGATTCGAGATTTAAGAAAATAAATATGGCAAATTTAAGGAAAAGTTTCCAAAATCATTATTTATTGATCCGTTTGTTTTTTGCAATAAAATTATTTTCAAACATTGAAAAACGATAATAAGCTTTAATGCCTTTTCCAAAAAAATGTAATCGCGTTTTTATTAATTCAAGCAAAATTTGTTCTAAACCTGACTACACATTTTTGTTAAAACTTTGCTGTACTATATGTTTCAGGAGGTTCTGAACAAAAACCAAATTTGATTTAAAATGTAAAATAGAAAATAATTAAAAGCTCAAAACAATTATTTAGTTGAGATTTTTCTGTTAGCTCGTAATAGAAGTAGAAATCTTTTTCTTTGTGAAAAATTAGAAATTATATATATATATATATATATATATATATTAGCTAATTTAAGCTTCATTAATTCAAGATTTAATAAACAAATGTTGCCCAATAAGCTCTCTAAAAAGCTTGTAGTTTTTGTGCTCGTAATTATAAGTAGAATTTTTTTTGGAGATCAATATAAAATAGAAATTTTTGAAATTTTCAGTGAAATAAAAATTCGTAAAACTAAAGAAGGCTTCCCAATTTTAGTAAACTTTTAAAATTGATATAGTTTTATATATAGTTTTAACACTTAAATTTATTTGAAATATTTTGGAACGACTTGTTGTATGTATCAACAAGATACTAATAATGTTATTATTGGATTTAAGATTCATTTGCAACACGTTTTTTTATTTAAATAAATTTTAATCTGTAAAAGCTCACTGACTTATAATATAACGTTCATTTTTTAATTTTTACTGTGCTAAACATTATAGTACATAATTTTAAAAATAAAGTAGAAACATTTAATTTTCCAAAAAAAGCTTAAGCAAATTATTTAATCAAACTTAAAACTGTTAGTAAGCTTTTATAAAAACTTTTAAATATACCAACAACATGAGTTTTTGACAAAAATTTCGTTAAATTTAAATGAAATGAATTTCGTTAAAGTATAAAAAGTTCCACAAGCTTAGTTAAATATTATGTGCTTCTGAAATTATAAAGATAAAACTTTTAAATAAGTAATTTAGTAATTTGATTCGAACTTTTCGTTAAAATTAAATTAATTCGAGCTTTTATAAAATATTTAAAAAGTTATAAAAATATAAACAAGTAACAACACCGCAAAAGCTTATGTTGGTACAGTAAAAAGTAAAAGTTATATATATATATATATATATATATATATATATATATATATATATATATATATAACTTTTTAATAATTTAATTAATTCGAGCTTTCACACCATATATTAAAATTTCTCTCAAATTAATCAAACTATTAAGATAAAAGCTTATTATCATAGATAGATAATATATAGGTAATATCAATTTATGATGTTACCTATATATTTCTTGAAGATATTTTTTTAAGTCTTCTAAGCTTATAAAAAAACTGACATGCAAATCTAAAAAGAAGCTTTCAAGTTGAAATTAAGTTTCTAAAAGTATCAAAATCATAAAAAATGTAGTAAACTTTTATGCACGATAAGTAATAAATTAATAGTTTTTAAATTATATACATAAAGTTTTTAATAATTTAAATTAATCGAGCTTTTACAAAATTTCACCAAACTGGTGCTGTAAATGATATGTATAAGATATAAAAATTTTAGAAACAGCTTTTAAGCCGTTATTTATTTAAAGTAAACGCGTTCGTATTTTCGCAATAAAATAATTTTCAAAATTATGAAACATTTAAAAATGATAATTAGCTTTTAATTAATTAATTTGGTTCGACCTATAAAAAGTTAACATATATAAAAATCGGACGGGGTCATAATAAAAGCGAAGCACTGAACCAACTGTGATGCCGATATAAATTTTGATGTAATGGTAAAATTTGTGAGGGACAAAACAAAAAACTATTAAATGTTACAAAAATACCAAGACAACATTTGCAATGAAAACGATAATCATTCGTCAGCCAAAAATTAAACATCATATTGCGAAATCGCGGTCGAATCAACGAAAAAATGTTAACAACATTACACGAAATATGATCAGAATATTTACTTAAACTATATAGGATATCAAATTAAACACTTAAAACTGTATTAAATCTAAGACTATGCAATAGAAATTTAAAATCAATCAACTAAATACGATAGATTAACGATAGATTATATTTTCATACATATCATCGAAATCATTCATAACGCAATTATTATCAGCTGTTCACAGATTTATTTTTCTAAATACGGCACATTTAGCGGAATTAATTCGTAAAACTCATATTCTACAAAAACTCATAGAAGCAAACAGTAAAAGCTGTTATCAAATAAAAATATATAACTGTGCTTACCTTTTTATTGAAGGTAACATAAACAATGTCTACATTTTCCTTGCTTATTATTTTTGATTATAAAAATAAGATCAACGACATGGTCTTAACCATTTTGAATATGAAATAAAAACCATATGTTTATTTTGAAGTTATGTTATGCTAGACAAAGTCACAAAAACCTTTTCATTAAACTTGCCAAATAAAAATTAGTATAAATAATATTTACAGTTCTTAAGACGCACTTCTAAATTATTCATTTTACAAGAAGCTACAAGTTTTGTCCACATTAGAAATTGAAACTATAACTTTATTTTAATTATTTTCACTATTAATTAAATTTATTAATATTATTTAATTATTTTTATTAATATTTTACACAAAATCCATCACAAAAAAAATGTTGCTTGCGATCAAAACACGAAAAATCTAGATTAACTGTTAAGACAGGTTTTCATTTTACATTCAAAACAAATTGGCTGCACACAAGCGCAAAATTTTTAAATTGCCCAATCGACCAGTATAGCTGGAATTTGGTACGTTAAAATTGAATTGGAGAATATATATATATATATATATATATATATATATATATATATATATATATATATATATATATATATATATATATAAATATACGGCCAAGCTTGAAGCAGTTTTTTCCGGAGAGCACCAGGCCCACTGCACACTCGTTTTTACATATACTTAGAAGGATAGGACAGGAATGTTAAATAGTTAAAAATACCGCGATTCCGAGTTCGCTATTGACCAAAAATTGTATATGGACTTACACAAATGTAAGAAAAAAGCTTTTACACAACTAAAAGCGATTATTTAATCGACCCATAAGCCCGAAACTTTTAAGAAAAAATTTCAAATTATTTAAAATAAAAAAAACTTTAATTTGTAAAAATATTTATAAAAAATCCACATTAGTTAAACGAACTTACACGGCAAAAGCTAAACTATCAGGTATATAATATGTATTCGAAAATTTAAGAAAAAGCTTTTGAATTTTTTTTCAAAATGATAAGGTTTTTAATAATTTAAATGAATCGAGCTTTTACAAAATTTCACCACCAGTTACAAAAATAATATAAAAACATGTATACAAACATGAAACACGCTTTCAAAGTTTTTATTTATTTAAAGCTTACCAGTTTGTATTTTCGCAATAAAATATTTTTCAGACATTTAAAAATTATAATAAGCTTTTAATGCATTTAAAAATATATATATATTATATTCGTAAAAGTTTTCGATAATTCATACAAAATTTTGCAAAACTTGGAAAGCTCTGTAACTGATCATACACATTTTTTGTTAAAACTTTTCTGTACTACATGTTTTAGGCACTTCTAAACCGAAACCAAAGTTATTTTAAAATTTAAAATACTCAAAGCTCAAAACGAGCTTAGTTGAGATTTTTCCGTTAACCGTCGTAATAACAGAGAAAAATTAGAAATTATTTATAAATTTTAGCTAATTTAAGCTACATTACTTCAAGCTTTAACAAAAAAAGATGTGCCTACTAAGCTCTCTTAAAAATTTGTAGTTTTTGAGCTTTATCCGTTAGCCCTCTCGTAATTATAAGTAGAAGTTTTTTTTTTGAGGAAAAATAAAAAAATTATATAAAAATTTTCAGTGAATATAGAAAGCTTTCAAATTTTAGTAAAATTTTACAATTATAAAGATATAGTGTCAACAATTATATAGAAACTACAGAAAGCTTTTAAATATTCTAATAATTAGATATACCAATAATTGAACGACCACTACTCTGAAAAAAAATTTCAAGGCCATTTGGGTATACTTGTTGAATAGATTTGACCTTATTTATTCGTATCGTCGGCACTCGAAATAATTATATCGAAAACGCATTAATAAATCAGCAAGGTCATTCACATGATACTATAAGTGGTCAATATATTTATTGCCTCTGATAAGCCATCGGCGAAGCTAACCAAAAATAAATACTTTAAGTAGCTGTTACTTTAGTCGCTTATCTTCGAATTGTCTACATTTTTTATCAACATATTACATATTTCAGCTACCATAAAGTAGCGTAGGTGAGCTTAGTAACGTTAAACTACACTTTAAAATCAAAGGTACCTTAAGAAGCTTATCGATAGAAAGCGATTCATCAAAATTTATATGACAACCTATAGCTATAAGTTATAAGTAAACAAATTTCAAGTAGTTTGATGATCTATATCCGACTGATATACGAGCCAAGTGGTGTAATTTATGTTGCTTGTAAACAATTTTGTTATCAATTCTAATTGACCATGCCAATATTTTGTAATTGTAATTAATAAAAACATATTATTGTTGAAATAAATCAATAATATTTTGACTTGGTAAAATTGATTAAGATGTCGAATGCAATTCGTTAAATAATTTCATCATATACTGATGACTTGTTTGATGAGCACATTTGCATCCCTACGCATAACTAAACTCACAGCGTTATAAGACATATAATCATGTAAATCTATCATGCCTAATATATAATCTGAACTTCCCATTATCCGCACTTATCACGCACTTACCCATACATTGTAAAATGTGTATACAATCGGAATAATATTGTAATTTGCTGAGTCGTCCCATTAAATTTTAAAAAAATAAATCAGATCGTTTTTACGTCGACGCAACTTAATAGCTATATACACTTGACCTAGTGTAGCGATAAACACCGTAAGGTCATCATACAATTTTTAAACAAAATATTTTGCCTACAACTGCGGTTTTGCGTCAATTTGATCGATACTTGTTTACCACAACCGTGTTTTTGGTTCAACGACCTTGTGTGTGAAAAAAAACAAGTTCGATAAAAAAATTCACGTGCGATGTACTTTTAAATTTTAAAAATCTTAAATGCAAAACTAACGATTTTCTTTTACAGTCTATCGATGAAATTTATATGTGTTTCTTGTTTTATTTACAGCTGATGGAATCACATACTCATTTGGATTATTTTTCATAGAATTATCAAATTTTTTTAACGCCAGTAAAGCAACAACAGCCACAATATCATCGGTGCTGGTTGGTGTAACGCTGTGTTCGGGACCAATATCTTCGTCGTTCGTTAATCGATATGGATGCCGAACAGTAACGATTGTTGGTTCAATTCTGGCATCGGCATGCTTTGCAATCAGTGTGTTTGTACAAAATATTTTTGTACTAATTTTAACCGTAGGAATTGGGGTTGGATTCGGATTCGGCCTAATCTATCTCCCATCGATCGTAAGTGTTACGATGTATTTTGAAAAACGAAGATCACTAGCAACTGGAATTGCGGTGTGTGGTTCCGGTTTTGGTACGGTCATATTTTCACCACTTATCGAGAAACTAATTGGTTTATATGGTTGGCGGGGTGCTATGTTGATACTATCTGGTATAGTACTTCATTGTGTGATCTATGGGGCGATGTTTAGACCAATTAAACCGAGTAAGAGACCGCGAACGATTGAAGTAAGTCCACGAACTGTTAAATCGAATTTACTGGAACTACCAAATGGTAATGTTAATAATAATAATAATAGTGAGAAGGAGCTTTCACGATCACAAAGTGTAAGCGAAGATATTAGAAAACCAAATTTATCAGGGGTGAGTACCGTACTAGTGCAATATATGGTCATAATTAATTATCTACAATTTTTTCTATTTTAGGAAGCCCATAAAAATCATAATACTGGTCTTAAAACCATATTAAAACAAGCATCCAGTCAGCCATTGCTTGCACAAAATGCGTCGCATTCCACAGAGTTTGCTGCGATTAAGGAGAGCGGCCGTTCAGAGAGTGGTACAATGTATCGTGCAGACATATTATATCAAGGTTCTTTAACTAATATTCCACAATACAGGTCACAATCAGAGCTATCACAATCATCACGATACGGTGCACTCAGGCGTACAAGCAGTCATGAGATTGAGGTGGGTGTTTGGCATATTTATTGCCATGTTATACGTTTCTTATTTGCTTTAAAGCAAAATTTACAGGTTTACAACACATTTATAACAGTATGTAGTGTTAAAAATATGTGTCCCTAATTATATGTTTAGATTAGAATAGTGTGTCACCCCTGTATTTAATAAACAATCTAGTACAACAAATGCTATGTACTAACCCAAATTTTTTTATATAATGGTTGATTCACACGTAATATTTTTCCAATACTGATATTAATTTGTTACTGTAAAAAATTCGGTTTAAATTTTAAATGATTTACTAATTAAATTTTTTCTATACAGGATACTAAAAAAGTATGTGGCTGCTGTCCATGTTCGCGAGAGACACGCGACATATTTAGCGAAATGTTAAATTTTTCGCTATTTAAGGATCCAGTATTTATTATATTTACAATGTCAAATTTTTTAACGAGGTATGTGCAACGCCAACATGTGTTTAAAATATGTACTAATATTTTTAAAATTTATTACAGTATCGGTTTTAATATACCATATTTGTATTTAGTCGCTCAGGGCATGACACTGGGACTAACTGAAAAAGATGGCAGCTATTTGATATCTGTGATAGGTTTTGCCAATACAATTTCACGTATTATGCTAGGTTATTTATCGGACAAACCGTATATAAATCGTTTATATTTATATATTACAATGTTATGTATTTGTGGAACAAGTAAGTATTTTCAAAACTAATCGATTTAACTGTTGAAGAATAAATATAATAATTCAAAATATTATTTCAGGTACATTATTTTCAGTACTATGCTTAGACTTCACCTCGCTCGCCGTTTATTCGTCTATATTTGGAATAACTGCAGGTGCTTATGTCGGTTTGACATCGGTTATTTTAGTCGATTTGCTTGGCTTGGAAAAACTAACAAACGCATTTGGGCTTTTACTGCTATTCCAAGGTGTTGCGTCCCTGATTGGACCAGTAATCGGTGGCCTTTTATATGACGCGACAAAATCATATCATCCAGCATTTTATCTAGCCGGTGCTAATATAGCACTGAGCGGTTTATTACTATTCGCCATTTTACCAATTCGACGATATTTAGCAAGAAAAAAGTTAGCAGAAGAAGCAGTTACTGAAATGGCTCAATTATAAATACTTTCCATAAAATAATATATATATATATATTTTTTTATAATATTAGGCCTATATAAGACAAACATGTGTGCCAAAAATTAATTTCTAAGTACGTTACATATATGTAGTCTTTAAGATTTGATACATACTCTTATGAAGCGCAGCATATCATTTATTTTATAAAACTAATTAAAAAACAAAAAAAATTATTTAGCCTAATCCTATATCCTGTATACATATATTTTTACACCTTTACACATAGATCAAGCCTTAAAAGTGCTCAATAGTATGGCCGCATATGCCAGAAATAATGGTAAGCCTTTTTTTAACACAATTAAAAACCGTTAAAATTGTTAAAATTTATTTAAATAAAAATCGAACAAAATACAATATTTTTAATGTTCTTTTATTTTGCACTACACTTTTCCCGATTTTCCCGCTCTTTTATACGTGCGACTAGATCGACGGGTGCTGTAATATCATCGTGTAATATTTTCCAGCTGTGTTGCAGTAAATGTTCATTCTCATCCTCCTGTGACTGAAAATCAATAAATTTAATATTGTGATCGACTAACCGCACAAATTGTAAACCCAATTACCTTAGTACAACCGTTACGTTTGTATATTTCGCTACGACATTTGAATAAATCGAAATATAATTTACCCGCTTTGACCGACTCACGCATACCTAATTTTTCCAGGACAGTAAGTATTTCAAGGCAGAATGTCTCCTTATCTTGTAGATCTATTATGCTCCATTTGGCTAAGAATAAAAAAAAGAGGATTTAACAAGATAACTCTGGAATTTTCTGTAGCACTAAAAGAAGCTTTCGAACGAGTGTAGCTTTACAAAAAATCTTTCGAAAACGATATAGTTTGAATGTATAAATTTGAATAACTTACGTTTACCATCCGGTGTCAAATCGAATTCCTTGATTTGACGAATCAAATACGATTTACAATCGAGTGCCATCTGATTTGTTGGTGGTAATATACTTTTCAGATCTGATCGACAAAATTGCAACACTTTCCATGGCGTATCATGTTCAATTTTGGATTTTAAATAATTCGAAATTACTCGTTCAACCATTAATATTTTTTTTGACGGATGCACTAATGTACATCCAGTGCACGACCATGTTGACAATATATTACATGGATCACTAGGCAGTAATAAACCGGCACACGCTTCATCGACACATTTTAAACTGGCTAAGTATGTACCAAATTCAGTTGGATCTTTGCAACGATCGCAACCACATTTAAACTTTTTCGTTTCGCCCAATATTAGCTGACGAATTGATGTGGATGCCAAAGTTTTATAATATGAATTAAAAATTTCATCACCTTTTCGGATGCCGCGGATTGCACGTACAGTCATAATTTGATTTTTATCGAACGAATATCGTGTATTGGGGAAGCACGAATGATTTAATAGGCCTGAAAGTGGGTATAAACCGCATAAACTATTAGCATTCGATCCCTCAGGTCCAAGCATGGTTTCGTATGCATTTGTACCAATTACGGCCAATGTGTGTCTTAATTGATTCAATAAATTTTCATCATTAATGGGAAAATTTTTAAGTTCCCCACCTAATCTTTCGATTTCACTATTAATTTTAGAACTCATATTGCCTTGCAACAAACTTAAAATGTGTGCGCTGTTTTCATCCAAGACACAACCTCGTATTGCACACAACGAATTTAATATTGTTACAGACACGGAATCGCAACAGCCATTTGTTGGTTCCCACTGCACTATTAAATCACATTCATTACGATGTTTTTCACAATTTTGACATGCATCGCACAACGGTAATAAACATTTCCGCTCACACAGTTGTTGTGCATCAATCATAGAAAAACAACAAATGCATGTAAATGTGGAATTTTTCACTCGAGGCACTAAAATTAACGGACGATCGCGGAAAATTATTTCATGGGGCCGTATATCCCGAGTTGCAAATACACCACGACCACTAATTTTTGATCGTAATAATTCCCATGGTTGATCATTTTTATTATGCAAATCGCCGAGATGTACAAGCAAATAATTATAGAGATCAGACATGATCGTACAAATATTCGATAAAAACTAAGTTAAAAAAAATTGCAATAATATAAAGTGAATAGCATTTATAACCCTAGATGACATGCGATCGTCCATACACAACATGTATATATTGTCACACAAACGCAAACGATCATTTATAGTGTTTGAGATCACCTGAAAAACTATTTATAGCTAATTCGTACAGATAAATCTTCATTAGTTAATCGACAATTTATTTTAAAGTATTTTTACAGCAACAACAAAAGTTTATATTTTTGATCGACTATCTAAAGTTAGTCACTTGCGAACAATAAGATCGATGCACTCGGATTGCGTATTGAATTGTAATACAAAAATTTCTTCCAATGCACCTGACCAAATAATTGAGTGACCAACGGAATTCCGTTTAAATATTTAAAACTATTTTTAGAAATAAATTAAAGTAAAAATGGTTTGCGCCTCAGCTAAGCTCGTTCGATAGATGTCAGTACAAAACTATAGTTTAACTTTTAATTTTTAGATGTCACTTACCACTTTGATCGATTGTACCAATTATGTTTAATTTAAATTCGATCGCGAGTTGATTTAATGGAGGTAAAATTGTTTTTAATTTTTCACGACAATACATCAGCGCTGTACGATGATCGGCCATTTGTGAACGCAGAAAATTCGATAACATCTTGTCGAGCATAAATATTTTGTTGGCCTGATGTTTTGTCGCACACTCGGTACACATCCATGTCGTAACTATATTTAGTGGATCATCTGGTAACAGCACACCCGTACAATTATCATCAATACATTTCAGAGCGCTTAAATTTATATTGAACTCTGAACGATCAGCACATCGATCACAAATGCATTTAAATTTTTTGGTTTGTCGCAATAGTATCTGCCGCATTGGGGTCGACACCAATGTTTTACAATACGAAATCGTTATTTCATCGCCCTTACGAATCGGACGAATAGCTCGTATGCATATTTCACGATCGTTATTAAACGTATAACGTGTATTTGGTGTGCAGTTATGGTTTAGCATGGCTGCTAGTGGATACAATCCTCGCAATTCCCTACCATTTTGGATCGTGTGAAATGCATTTGTGTTCATAACAGCCGACGTATGGTTAATAAATTCCAATAAATTTTTATCGTCTGGCAATTCGTTAAACTCTGATATAAAATCCAAAATCTCGGTTTGTTGAATCGCACATCGATTTTCTTGCATCATTCGGAGCAAGGCCAATTGATTGTCTTTTAATAGTAGCGCCCGCACTAAATATAAGCTACGCAAAATACGTAACGATATTTTATCACACTTTGGACGCCATTTTGTTATAATGTTACATTCGTCACTATGATGTAATGAACTTTGGCACTGCACACACAATGGAAGGGTACATCCATGTTTACATTGCATTTCCGTAACAATTTCTTTATAGCACTGTACACAAATTATCCGATTCATTTCAAAGCGTGGCACAATCACGATTGGAACATCAATAAAAATAACATCGTTGCATTCAATATTATGGGTTGCATATATTCCACGCCCACTTGTTTCCGAAATTTTTATACCCCATGACGATTTAAAATTGTGACGTGATCCAATATGTTCAATAAACGCATTCGTTAAATTTTCAATTGAATGATCCATTTCGAATGAAATTCAAACCGTGACTAAATTTAATAAATCAGAAGAAAAATGATTTCCATGTTGAAATCGGCGGTTAACATTATATACGTTTTGTTTATTATTTTTAACAATTTGATCGTCATGGACCGAAATTTTCTGGCACCATGCCAATCGGATAATGTATCGTAATAACAATTTTAATGGGCTGGAATATGTAGGTATGAGATGAGCGATGTATCGTTTAGAATGTGCATTGGCGTATGAAGTATAAGCACTTCTATGGAAAATCGCCTACCAAATTTTATAAGCCAATCAAATTGCAGGATTTAACCATTTTACTGACTTTTATAGGTAAATTTACCTGAATTTTAGATTTTTAAACGATCGTGAAAGTTTGATCGCCGTCATTTAAATGGTTAGCCAAATAGAACTCTAAAAATATCTTCAACAATATGGGTGTGTGTCTAGTTAATTGTTAATTGGAATGAGAAGCATGCACAGGTTGTTTATAGATCAAAGTTGCAAATTTAATAAATCAAAAGTATGACATTTCATAATTATTTTTCTAAAATTTTAAGACACTATTTTTAGACCACACAAATGTTGCATTATATTTTATATTTACATCGCTGGCGGCGTAAACCCCTAACCCATAATCAAACAACAATTATATACTAACCAGTCAGTCTATAATGTAAGACACGTCATTACATTACTAATTAGCATAAGTTGAAACTTGTTTTCTTATAAAGCTTAGTATCGATGTATTCTTTGCGAAGACATCATGTATTTTTTGTCAATATTTTTTGTAACCGTAATCGTTTCGATCAATGCCGAATTAACGTTTGAAATTGATGGAAATGAATATCTTATAAGCACGCCGCTGAAGGTACTCATTGATTGTGCCATTTTGAATTAATATTTGTGTACTAAAAATGTTTAAAAAATATTTTTGCAGAAAAATTGGCACCAAGCTGTACGCCATTGTTATCAAAAGGGAATGTACCTAGTGGATATGGAAAAGCGTGACGAATACGATAAAATTCTTAATTATCTTCGTAATCATGTTGCTGATATACCAAAACGAAATTATTGGACGGCTGGTACATCGGCGGGAAGTGAAGGTGAATTTTATTGGGCTACCACAGGAAAACCATTTGGCTATGATGGTTTTCCAAAAGGCCAACCAGATAATGCAGGCGGTATGGAGTATTGTATAGAACTGAGTGAATTATTTGATTTTGAATGGAATGATCGTGATTGTTCGGGAATTAATTCGTTTATATGTCGTACGACAAGATATTTTAATTTAGAGCCACAAATTTCAGGACCACCAAGTAAATAAAAAATGGAACAATTATTGTGCGTGTGTGTGTGTATTTTTATAAATTTTGTTAATAAAATGATTTTAAATGGCGATCACGATCGTAAATAATTACTTACCTAATAATTACTTTAAAATGTAATCGGCTTAGTGATCGCGATCGTATATTTATTGAAATGGAATTTTTAAAGTAATTATTTATCTGACTACTAACTGTATAGGTGAACTGACTGGTTTTTTTTTAACATTTTCTTAATCGTTAAGTTGTTTATTAGTTTGTTAACCTTGAGAAATAATGTAAACAAAACAACAACTAAAAAAAATATTGGTTTCTCCACAAACATTTATTGATATTATCTGCATCATTTCTTATTTCGTGGAATTAACTTATAATATTTTGTTGCACGACAAATAAAACTAAGTGCATGATCACAATAACGATCGTTCCACTGAAAATCGTATTCACTTCTCAATTCAATACAATATTCTATATTGTTCAAATTATCTGGTTGATTTAATTGAAATCCATTGGTATTCACATCGTTACCGTTTGCAACCCAAAAAAATTTATGATCAACACTACCCAACGATGTGCCAGCTACCCATAAAGAACCTATTCGAAGATCGTTAATGTGATCGCGTAAATACTGCCGTATTTTGGTGTGTTCCTCGTCCGAATCGAAATCCAAAAGATACATTCCCTTTTGTCGACAATATCGATTGGCTTGATACCAATTTTTCTGAGCAAAAAAAAAAAAAAAAACATTCACTATATTTGCATTCGACTTTATTTAGATCATCCTATCGATCAATCTTACCTTCACCGGATCACTAAGAATATATTTTACTCCATCGATATCAAATGGCTTAAGACTTAATACCGATACTGAATAAAAAACGATCGTTAAGACGCAAAACAAAATTCTCTCGATCATATTCGTTTCATGAACAAACAACGACTGAAAATGTCAAACACAATACAAAGAAGGTTAAACTACAAATATTACATAACAAGATTCTCAATTCACATAAACGATGAAGTGAGATATTTTGACAATACAAATATCATGTTACGCGTTCGGCGATTAGGAATTCCGCGGTGGCGTATATTTTCCCTCACGACAAATAAAATAATTAGTATAGCTACATCTTATATCGTTAAATGTGAAATCGAATCGTTTATGCATTTCCAAACAAAACTCCATGCCATCCACGTTATCTGGTACGCTTTCGCTAAATCCGTTGTATGCTATCTCCTCACCACTATCCCACCAGTAAAATTCTCCCGTTGTTCCAAGTGATGTTCCACTCATCCAATATGCACGATGTGGGAATTCTTCGATATGATCTCTCATATATTTTTGAACTTTAAGGTATTCCTGTTCCGTTTCAAGATCGAGTAAATACATTCCACGTTGAGTACATTGGCGGACCGCTTGATACCAATTAGTCTATATATACGCATAGAGATTGTTTGTTTATGTCTAATATCACGAAAAATATTACAACGATCTTACCTGCAAAGGATCACTCAAATAATATTTAAAGCCATCGATTTCGAATGAATTATTAAACGAAACGACCGACACGACGAATAAACCGAGTAATATAATCCGTAAGTATATCATATTAGGTGAACGATTAAATGAAAACTGAATCTTAAAAAAAAAAACGATTTGAAAGACGAAAGACTTGTTTATATACGTTATCGAAGCTAACACTTTCATGCATAGGTTCCACAATATGGTAAATTTGTAAACAAAAATAAAAATTTTTCCAAAATTTGCCACCATACCATTTTATTCTATTACCCGTTACAAACGAATTGGATCGGGACTTAAATGCTGCTGGAGCTTAAAATATCGTGTCGCCCGACAAATAAAACTTTTCGTATCACGGCACGAAGCATCATTCCATTGGAAGCCCAATTGACGTTGCATAGCCAAACAATATTCATTACGAGCCGCATTATCCGGTTGTCCTGGACCGAATCCATTAATTTGCACCGTTGCACCAGTTATGGCCCAATAAAACTCATTTTTGCCTTTAGTTCCCACTGCCGTGCCACTAGTCCAATATGATTCGCTGGCAAATGAATAGTCTTGTAAATATTTATTCACCTTGTGGTACTCTTCGAGCGTTTCAAAATCAATCAAATACATTCCACGTTGATAGCAATCTCGAAATGCGGCACTCCATTTTTTCTATCGAGATATTCAAAAATTAAACCGTTTAAATTTATTCCCGATCGAATTTGTATTCCTACCTGAATAGGATCACTAATCCAATATCCAATTCCGTCGATATCAAATGTTTTCTCTGTTATCACTGAGCAAACCACTGTTAAAAGTAAAATTCCAACGATCTTCATACTTGAGATGTGTATGGTAAAATAGCATCTGTTTCTGATCGCATCATCTTAAAGCGAAATATGTAAGAAAAAGATCTTTTGCAAAACTGGATCGACGACGTTGTGGTCAAAATATTAAAAATTTGGTTATAGATTGCAAAATTTAATGATGTAAAATTATGCCAACAACTTTTTGAAAATGTATTTGAACCTTGCATATTAAAACGATCATTACCGTTTAGTCAAAAATGCAGGTAGCATCGATATCACGAATGTTTACTAGTTAGACATCTAGTCTAGGAGAAACCAAACTCGTCGTCCCTATTCAGAGAAGCCATAGTCATAGTCAGTGATTTTGACTATTAATCTCAGAGATTATTGCACTCGATACGCATAACGTGATTGCGTCAAAGAACTAGTTATTCGTTTATTTCAAGATCGTCCATCATGCCGATCACGGAGCCTCCTATCAAGATGCATTTGCAGATGATTCAAGTGTGGTGGCGCAGGTGGCGGAAAATGTGAATGCAATAAATGATGATCGGGTTGTGGTACCATTTTGGGTTGATGATGAGGGGGAGGCCCGGACCTGGCATATTTACGAGTGATCGATTTGATATCGATGGCATGGATTCCATTGTCGATTCATCTGGTGTAGCACGCCATCTGATGTTCCAACACTTCGTGGTACACGACATGGCGGCAAATGTTGCCGGTGATGTACCTCGCAATGAAGATGTCCACTACCGACTCATTCACGTCCATGATGCTCATCGTAATCGCTGTTCATTTACTTAATGAATGACATCACAAGCACGATTACTAGTCTAGGCAACCAGAGAAAACTAAGTCGTTTCCTAATCATAGACCGTTGAGAATCCGTACGCAAAATAATTAATTGCGCTCGTATAAATCGTTGCTTAAGATTGGTAAGTAGAAAGTTAAAGAGTCAGCATAATCGATGCCGGTTTACTTCATCTTACGCGTAACAGAAGAATACCAAGACGTTCCCTACTCAGCCAGCAGTGATCTCGGTGCCTACTCGTAAAGATCGTTGTACCATCTGTTTAGAATCGTAACGTAAACGGGTCTAAACTAACATCGGCACGCATGATTCCTAATTTAAGCCGAATCGTCGTTCTCACTCCGAGAACCCACTGTCGCCGGGAGGTCTCTGTGTCCGCTCTTAAGAACAGTTGCACCTTCTGTAGAGGAATGGTAATAAGAACATGACTGAGCCAACACACACTACTTTATAAACGACATCGATCTCTGCTTCTATTATCTTAGATTGCTGTATTGTCTTTTTAAGATTGGTACGTATAACGTGATGGAGCCGGAATACTCGTTCACAATCCTTAATCATGTCCCTAAGACAGTTTAATCTCCTCCTCATCCAAACAAAAGATTACGTCGGGGAATTCTAAGGTTATCATTATCGGTTAGGAATTTACGGAAGGTACCCACAACAACCGGGGCCATCCGTTTATAAAAATACAACAACTCTTACATGTTTAACCGTTTTATATTTCTTAAACTACAGTTATAACGAAATCATACAATAATGACACTGAAATTATTCAGCGAGATTTTAAGAAACTCGAGCGAGTGCCTTTTGAAAAAAATCTAATGCTAAATTCGCGATAACAGGATCAGGTTCGGCACATCGATTTGCTGATATAACCGAAACATCATTTTCGGGTAGTCCACATAATTGTCGTCGCAATTGAAGATCTTGTCGTGCGCTCAGTCCACGGGCAAAAGCACCAGGTGCGTTTGACACTAAATTTTTGCGTCGCAAAATTGCACGCTTCATCGATACTTGAGCATGCGCAATGGGATGGCGAGCGACTAAACTTAATTCGTCCACTAGCGGTTCGGGTGGTGTTGGCGCTCTCTCAATCTTTACTTTTACTTCATTTTCAACTTGATCATCTTCATCTGGTTCTTCTTTTTTAATACGAATTGTATCGAGTAAACCGAGGGCCGCTTGTTCAGCCTCGTATTTAATTCGTTCTTTCTCTTCTTTCAGTTTTAATTCTGCTTCATTCAATAAACTGGCGGCAAACCCATCTCCAGCCATCCGGAATGAAATTCCAATATCTAACAGTATATGATGTGGTTGCCATCGTTGTTTTGCTGTAGTTTCACTCGTTGGATCCTTTTTAATATGACGCGACTCTTCAACAAGACTTGCCCAATCTACGCCGAGAGCATCACCTAAACCTTTAACACGGGCCTCCTCTTCAAGTTCTCCATCCGAAATCTCTTCGAAATCTAAATCAATATCGTCCATGAGTTTACACGTATCGACAACAGGATCTTCTTTAATATGGTCGGGTATAACAATCTCGGTTGGTACAGGATTATGATGTTCAAGTGGAGGAAGTATGTCGACAGTTCCAGGCGGTGCTAGAGTGTCCTTATCATCCACCTGTTCCATTGTGACTAATGGTTCTGGCAGCTCGGGAACTTCTTGATTTAAAATTTCATCAGCATCATCGCTTATCTCGCTGAGATCGTCTGCTTCGGGATCATCGATATTCGGTGTTGATCCACTATCACCGGGTGGTTTTAAAGGCGAGCTTGGTTCGTTTGGAACTAGAGGACTGGCGATTGATTGGGGAATCACTGGCACAATTAATTGTGGAGCGCTTATTTCATGCTGCGGTGGTTGTGCATGAATCATTTGAGGCAACTGTACACTCGACATCATTGGAATAATTTGAGGCTGCATTCTACCATGGGGTGGACACTGAACTGGTATTGGAATCGTCTTCCGAATGAATGAGTGCTTAGTGTTTGTAATGATTTCAGTCGCCTGACCCGGAATGTGATTAACTCGGGTGTTTGGGTGCTGATTGGGAACCTGCTGATGAGGATGAAATTGCGGATGATTCGGGTGTGGTGGACCAGGTGGTGGAAGATGTGGATGCACTATATGATGATCAGGTCGTCGATAATCTTCCATTGGTTTATGTGGCACCATCATGGGTTGATGAGGTGGTGGAGGTCCAGGCCTGCCGTATTCACGCATGTGGCCTCGCGGATCTTCTTTGTGATGCCAATTTGGATTCCATCGGCGATTCATCTGGTGGGGCACACCATGTGGTGGAATTCCAACACCTGGTGGTTCATGAGGTGGTGGCACATGATGCGGGTGGTGTTCCTCGCGATGATGATGTCCACTACCGACCCATTCACGTCCATGGTGTTCAGGTGGATAATTACCTCCAGGTTGCCACTCTTCTTGCGGCGTGTTCGACATGTTAGGACCCGGTACTACTTTTTCAGGTCCGCTCCATCCTGCACGTGGTGGAGGTACCGGTTCAGGCTCATCCCAGGTTGGTTCTGTTTGCCACTCGCGATTTTCCCACCCTGGATTATGATGATCGGTGGTTCGAGACTCATAGCGACGTTCTGGATCTCGTTCCCTTTCATGTTCACGATCTACCCACTCTCGCTCATGATGATCAGGTGGTTGGTAGACACTGCTTGAGTTGCGAATTGGTGGACCATATCGTTCATGTTCATCATTGTACGATTTTGGCTCTATATAGTGCTCCCGTTCGTCGCGTGCTCGAGGTCGTGGCTGTTCGTATGCACTTTCTTCTGCACGACCTCTGATATATTCACGATCTTCTCGTTCCTCACCCCGTCGATCATGATGATCGATAAAGCCGGATCGTTCGTAGCCCCGTTCATATTCTTTTTCTCGACGATCACGAGAATGTGAATGAGACCGCTGACGCTCGACTGATTTTTCATCACTATCGTGACGGCCGGTAGCAAGAGCAATAGCTCGTTCACGTTCCGCAGGACGTGGAAGCAGTCGGTCCGGTGCTTTTCGTTCACTTTCTCGTTCTAAACGAAGACGTTCTTTAGCAACTCGTTCCCGTTCGCGTTGCCGTTCTTGGCACCGAGCTAAAGCTTCGCGTCTTTCCTTTTCACGAGCTGCTTCTTTTTCAGCACGTTCACGTTCACGACGTTCTCGATCTCGGCTGCTTTCGTGTTTACGTGCCAATGCTGGGTCCTTAAGCAGTCGACGTTCAATGCTACGGTCGCGTCGCATCCCAGACGAGGTACGTTTGACCGGTGAACGTTCGGGGCTGCGACGTTTAATATCACGTCCTCTTGAATCTCTCTCGAGGCGACGCGCTACGGGCGATCTAGATTTAGGTCGAACTTTCGGAGTTCGACTATCGCTGCGTTCCTTCTCCCGTAATCGGAATTTTTCACGTTCGCGTTCCTTTTCGCGTTCTCGTTGCATTTGTAATTCTCTATCTTTTTCACGTAGTTCTTTTTCTCGTTCCTTTTCCTTCTCACGGACTCGCTCTTTAAGCTGGGCCATCGCTACTGCATGATGCTTCTTCCGATCGCCTGCAATGAGTTTGGATTTGGTTTGTTGTAACTTATGGGACTTAGCTAGAGCTGAGGAAGACGGAGGTGTAATACTACTACGCACTCCTTTACTACGGGTTGGAGGAGTTTGAGAACGGGGACGCATTTTCTTCGGATGCCCTGGCTTCTTAACTCCTTCAACTATTTTCTTACCGGCATGATGTTTCTTCAATTTTTTCAGACGGCTCACCCCTGTCTCCGACGAACTGCTCGAGCTTCGGCGTCCTTTAAGACGTTTAAGTTTTCGACGAGCAGCATCTCGGGACGATGAACTCGAGGATGACGATGAATCACTACTGGAATCTGATCCAGAACCAGAACTGGATCCTGAACTTGAACTGGATGATGAACGACGCGGTTGTATTGCTTGAATTAACCGTTTATTTCGCTTTTTCATCATTATCTCCTTGGCCGTTTTCTTTACAGTTTCCATTTTTAATTGTAAATCTAACTCTTTTTGTATTTCGAGACGACGTTTTTCTAAAATATCTGGATCCTCATCTTCCAGTTTGCCGGCAGCGTCACTAGCTGCGACTAGAGCCGCAGTGGGTATTTTTATCGCTTCCTTCAACCGAATATCCTGCTGTTGTGACTGAAATGCGATTGAAGGCATATCAACAAAATCACAATATTTGATATATTCTTGATACGATCGATAAGACTACTTACACTTGTTGCACCACCTGAATTTGATTTTTTACTTCCGAGACGTTCAAATACGCTCGGTCGTAGCTTGCTAAGGTCTCGCGCTTTTGGTAACTCGACTGTTATTTTATTTCGACTAACCAATTTTGACATTTTATAATAAACACAATACACGAATTGTACAAATTTGAGTTTGCACTTTCTTCATTATATGACTACGGAATATATGAGCTCTAAAAATCGTCGAATTTATTATGTATTTGAAAAAATAAAATTATTTTACGTCAAAAATACACGGATGACATTCGATTCAGCAAATAAAAAAAGATGGCTGCGTGTTGTTGATAATTGACATATATAAGTTAGGGTTGCCTGATGGACTAAAATTTGTTCGAATTTATAGCACTACTAGTGCTAGCTAGTGGTGAATAGCGGAACTTTTATCAAATATTAATGCATTTTCGTATAAATAACTGGATGAGCAAACAGATAAAATTAGTGGCTCTTTCCAGAATTAATTTAACTCATTTATAGATTAAATTATGCGGGATAGTGCGGATGCGTTATACCTCGAAATGCCCTAAAGTAATTGTAATGTAATTCTCTAATCTAAAGGCTAGGAACGACTACATATCTCCAGCGTCCTAACATGGAGAACACTCTATGTTAGTGCCTGATGAAGCAGGCGTCGGGCTTGAATCAAGCAGCCAGCTATATAAAGGTGTACAAAAGCCTTGACTTGGAATTTAAAGATGTGGCCTCATAACCATTATGTGTTCCCATGTGTAAAAGTGGGTTGGTCAACCTCATGAACATTTTATGTTTTGAACCCTACGCAAAGGCATCGAATTACTGCCTAATTCGAATTACAAAGGCATCGAATTACTGCCTTTTTTCTACTGCCGGATCTCGATGACTCGGAATAAAAATCAATACTTATAAGTCGAAGTCCTTAACGACATAGAGCATCTCCAGTGCAAATTTGTAAACTGATAAGCGTAATTGGAGCTACGTGGAAGATTATAAATACCTCGGGACAACCATAAGATCGACAAATGGTCCTATGGTCCCTAAAAGTAAACTGTTATGGTCCTTAAAAGTCGCTGAGAAACATTATAAGATGAGGATGAATTTCGAGACTAGGCAACTTCTTGAAGATTTCGACATTATCGTAGATTACGACATTATCAACTGGTGCGATGGATCGAGGTGGATAGAGTTCGTGCGGGCTGCAAAATCCCTTAATGGGATGTAAAGCCAGACAAAGTTAATTTATTATATGTGATTATATCCTACTGTGGTTGAGGGATACTTCTGCTTCGTAAAATATTCCCAAACGAGCATGCTATCCTTAGAATTCTACCACAGCATACTTGGTTTGTCGTAGGAAGCAAGTAAAGAAAGGTTCGATCGCTGTTCTGACTACCCGCATCCGTAAAAAACGAACTGTTAAAAATATCAACAAACGGAAATATGGATACCGCAAAAATTCAAACCGAACCCCGCTTAGGTTAACGAACACGCAGTTTAGGATCGGTGTGTGGAACGTGCAGTCGCTGAGAAAACCAGGCGCGATTGATGGCACTATATCAGCCATGAATGATATCGCTTGGAACTCGTTGCTCTACAAGAAACTCGATAGCCAAAAAGTGGAGACCATTTGTCCCAAGGCTATACATTGTTTTACAGTCGAAAAGGCTGTTTTGGATTTCAAAGCAATTGATAATCGTATGTGAAAGCTAGATCTATGCATGCCCCTAGCCAACCTGTCAATCATTTGTGTTCATGTGGTCACTGATGTAAGCCAAAACCAATGATACTCATTTTGCAACAATTTTATGCATCATTGTATGCTTTACGTCCAATGCTAAAGTCAAAATATGTTGCAAATGCTGACAAGTTGAAGTTGTACAAGGTGTTGATCAGACCTATTGTCATGTATGGGTATGACAGTTGGATCTTGACGGTTGAGTATTAAAGATTCCTAATAACGATTGAGAGAAGAATTATACGCATGATATATGGCCCGTAACGCGACGATGATGACACTTACCGAGTTTTATTCAACCACGAGACCAGGAATTGAATGAAAATTCCTGAACTCCTCCATGAAATAAATGGACAGCAATGGCTCCGTCTCGCTATGTGAGCCAATCCTAGAGGGATGGTGCACCGATCTCTGAGAGGAGAGCCGCCATTTGGAAGGCACAGAGGTCACTGTCGGCGATAATGACTCCTTGGGGTAGAGAACGACTTGTCTCTCTTCGGATTGTCTAGAACAATACGAAGAACAAGTTTGGGATCGAATCCGAAGGAGCCAGAATATTGACTCGGTACGGGCCAGCAGCGATAGTGGCTACAATAATATCAAATGTTAAATAAATTGAACAAGCGAGAATATAGATGATTGTGATACTTGAATTTAGTGATCGAGAACAAGGAACATTCAATTCGCCGCAACATAATGAATATTGGAAATTTTGGTAAAATACCCTTTTGCCGATTTGTCTGCCGTTACACGAATTCAGTGATAGAACCGGGATATTCGTAAAAAGTTTATAGAAAATTGAATTCGCTGCAAATATATTACCTATAATACTTTAAGATTATAATTATATATAGTTTTAATACTTGTAAACTTGAATTCGCCGCAAAAGATAAATATCCTACAATATAGGGAATATTGAAACTGTTTTTGAAATGAATTCATTAAACAAAACGAAAATCTATACATTCGTAATAAATACATTGAAAATTGAATTCGCCAGCATAAAAAAGAAATTCGCCGCAAAAAGGAGTATTAGCGATGTTGAAAATTTTTGCTAACTACTCGTGATAAACTAGAACTTTTTTCGCCGAGCGTATTGAAATTTCGATAAAAATTTATTTAACGTTACTTGAAATTAGTAATCGAAATGCGAAATTATATTTGTGATACATTAATTTAATTCGCCGCAAAATAAAAATGTCGGACATTTCGCTAAATTACTACATGACTATGTTTTGCTATAATTATTATAATTTAATGAACGAAACGTGAACCTGTAATAATGGTTATACTCAGGCGAAATTGAATTCGCCGAAGAATTTACTTAAATGTACTTAATTTATTTTGTATCTATTTTCAGTGACTTAAATTCAGCGATCAAAACAAGAACCGAAAATAGTGGTTAATGCTTGGAAACTTGGATTCGCCGCAAAAACAAGTTATTGGAAAAGTGGGAAATTTTGCTAAAATTCTTCAAGAATATATGTCCATAATATATTTTTACCGCATTACCAAACGTTACAAGAATTCATTAAACAAAACGAAAACATTGAATTCGCCGCAAAATTTTACTAAAATACTTTAACATTAATTATACTTACTATAATTTTCACCGACCTACTGAAATGATAACCAATATTTGTGATAAATCAAATAAAAAATAAATTCGCCGCAAAAAAGAGTTTCCGTGATGATGTAAATTTAGATACTAAAATACGGTAAAAATTGTCCCATGTTACTTAATGATCGAAATAAAAACTTATATTTATAAATTAAAAATTAAATTCGCCGCGAAATGGAAATGTGGAAAATTTCTTTAAAATACTTCAAGACTACGATTTTGCTATAATTATTATCAAGTTACCCGACTTTGTTATAGAATCTATTAATACAAGGAAAATTGAATTCGCCGCAACATAAATAATTTTGAAGATTTTAATAACATACTTCAACATTATGTACTTTTATCATTTATCCGACAATAATTAAATTTAATGAACCAAACAGGAACCTGAAATCTTGGTTGATACATGACAAATTGAATTCGCCGAAGAATTTACTAAAATTTACTTAATTTAATTTGTATCTATTTTCAGTGCCTCAAATTCAGCGATCAAAACAAGAACCTAAAATATTGGTTACTATTTGAAAACTTGGATTCGCCGCAAAAGAGAAACATACTTGATAACTCTAGAGATTATTGAGGATTTCTATTAATCATATAATTATTTCTTGATTTAAAAATTCAGTGAAACTTGAATTAGCTGCAAAATCAAGTTATTGGAAATTCATCAATAATAACTGTCCTTAATACATTTTTTAACAGAATTACCAAACGTTACATGAATTTATTAAACAAAACGAAAACATCGTCATAAATATTATTGAGAAATATTATTATTGAGGATTTCTATTAATCTAATTATTTCTTGATTTAAAAATTCAGTGAAACTTGAATTAGCTGCAAAATCAAGTTATTGGAAATTCATCAATAATAACTGTCCTTAATACATTTTTTAACAGAATTACCAAACGTTACATGAATTTATTGAACAAAACGAAAACATCGTCATAAATATATTGAAAATTGAATTCGCCGCAAAAATTTACTAAAATACTTTTAACATTAATTATACTTACTATAATTTTTACCGAGCTACTGAAACGAAAACCAATATTCGTGATAAATCAAATAAAAAATAAATTCGCCGCAAAAAAGAGTTTCGGCGATGTTAAAAATTTCGATATTAAAATTGAAAATTTCGATAAAAATTTGCCCAACGTTACTGATCGAAATCAAAACTTATATTTGTGATAAATTCATTAAAAATTAAATTCGCCGCAAGATCGAAATGTGGTAAATTTCTCTAAAATGCTTTAATACTATGTTTTTGCTATAATTATTATCGAGACTTAATTAGGGAACCTATTAATACAAGAAAAATTGAATTCGCCGCAACATCTTACTTTTATCATTTATCCGACAATTATTAAATTCAATGAACGATTGAATGAACGAAGATTAAGCTCGCCGCGTCCAAAATTCTGGTAAAATGTTTGAAAATTATATTCGTGATAAATTTATTTAAAATTGAATTCGTCATAAAATATAGAATATTTTACTAAATTACTTTAAGATTATATGTACTTACTATAATTATTATCGATTGACTTCAACAAGATTCTATATTAATGACAAAATCAATTAAAAAAATTCACAGAAAAAAATATTTTGATTAAATAGTTCTTAAACATTACATATTTAACATTACCTGTTTTTCACGAGGCTTTTAAAATGAATTCGCCCTAAAAATAACGATCAAGTTTTCCCCAGTTAAAAAAATTGTTTTTTTTTATATATTTTTTATTAATTTTTCATCAAATTATTTATTTTTTATTCATTTTCTCGGTAATTTCGATTTATTGTGTTTATTAATTCTATTTTATTATTTTTTAATTAAATTACTATAAAATAATAATAACAAGTTAATTAATTAATTAAAATTATATATGTATTATATTTTATTATTATATATTTAATTAATTTTAATTTTTATATATATCCGACTAGTTGCTTTTGTTGTGTAATTATTTTAATTTATAATTTCTTTAATTCATTAATTTTTTAAATTAATTTTATTTATATACTTTTTAATAAAGTCTTGATAATATTTTATTTCAAAATTATATATATATAAATATATATAATTTAATTTTTGAACACTTTTTTTTTAAATTTTTTTTTTATTATTATTTATTACATTAATATCCGTTAAATTATATACGGTAAATTTAATAAATAAAAATATTTTATTTACAAAATTATTAAAATTTAAATTTATATATATATATATATATATATATATATATATATATATATATATATATATATATATATATTATATATATATATATATATATATATATATATATATATATATATATATATATATATATATATATATATATATATATATATTATATATTATGTATATATGTATATATTATATATACATATATTATAATGAGCATAAAATTGTAAACATTATAAATTAATCAATATTTTTTAATTATTAATAATCATAAAGTGAGTTTTGAGGAATGTGATATTAATTAAATAATTAATTAACAAAAGTTTGATCGTTAAATATTTTATAAAAAATTAAGTAATGCCCATTATATTATGATAGAGAAAATAATTAAATAAATAAATTAATAACTATTTTAAAAACAAAAAGCCTCTTTCAAAATTTTAATTTTAATTAAATTTTTTTAAATATATTTTTTTCTGAGTGTTAAGAGGGCCGGGCGGATTTTTTTTTGATTTGTATGGTATGGATGGATATTAAATTATTTAATTATTGTAGTAAATATAATTAATTTATATAAATATTTTGTGATAAGTAAAATTATTAATTATTGTTCAATTTTATATGACTTTTTGTTTTTGTGACCTTACATTAAATTATACTGAGTGAGGGGAGGGCATAGGGAAATAATACATTATTTATGGCGAATTTGCAGTTTATAAATTTAAATTATTTATGTGTTACATAATTTACCGCGTCCTCAATGTAATTATTGTATCACGTATGATTTTGCATGTACAGACTTTGAATTTGTAATGTGCAGCGAATTCACCGAAATATGTTATTAAAAATATTACTCAGCATTTTCGATTAACTAATCGAATTCGCCGCTGTTCAAATTTAAATAGAAATAGCTCCCAAACCCTTTTTAAATACTTTAAACCTATTCTAGTAAGATAATTAAAATAATAAACAACAAAATCTTTGGTAAATCTTTTCTTTTTTAATGCAAAAACTATAAAAGTTTTCTTTAATAGTTTTAATATAAATATTGTAAGTACCATTTTTTGTGTATTCGTAAAGAAAAATCCTAACATTATTCATCATAATAATAGTAATTTAAATTCGACTGCAGATGAAACTCGAAAATTAGAACGAATTATCGCACCCACTGTTAAATTAATTAGCACACATACACGCAAAAAATCTAGAAATTTTGGGCACGGTATTAAAAATTAAAAATAAAAATTTAACTTCCAAAAATCACGAATTAACAGATTTTTGCATGTGGAATTAATTTAAACGAAATCAGCGCCTAGTTGTGAACTAAACTATATTTATTAATGTAGGCATGTGAAATATGTAAAATGGCGATATATTTACAACAAAAAAAACTATATAAACTTATAAATTAATTAAGTGTGAGAAATTATTATTTTAGTGGTTTCATCATTATTATAAATTAAACAACAAAAATATGTTTTTTTTTTAACTGTAGCGAAAGTCACCGCAAATTTTAAACCGTAACCAAGGCATGTACATCTTTTTGGACAACATAAAATTTATGTTTTTTCGATACAAGACCCCATACCACGGCACAATTTTCAATTATAATATTTAATGGGATTGTACATATGGCACCTAGGACGCATAGTACAAAACGCGGGAAACCAAAGCGATAGAGTGAAAATGATTTAATCACTCCAAATATATACATGTATATACTGATACCGCCGATAAATGTGCAGATTATATCAATGATGCGGGGACATGGTATTGGATATAGTCCAGCCAAAATAATATTAGATGTTGATAGTGGCATCGTTAGCCAGGAATATAAACTTATAGCTAATAATAATTTGTACTTAATTGGTATGAGTTTTGAGTGCACCACTAGAAGGATACCTTGAAGCCAACGTTTTCGTTGCTGTAAAAAATCGAATAGGGTAAACGGTGACTTTTCGTACATTTCACCTTCAATAAAATTAAAGGTTAACCCTTGTTTAAATGCAGACAGAGCGAAAAAACAGTCCTCGGCAATTGATCCATCCAGGCCATTGTCAAAACTTACTTGTTTCTCGGCGGCGAGCTTAAAACAAAAACAAATAAAAAAAAAAAAATATCGATATTAGTAAAAATTTTAATTTTAAGTTAAATACGATTTTAAAACGACCGTAAATCAGATGCGGCGAATTCAAAATAAAGGTTTGCCATGCACTAAATCGATGTGTATAAATTTGTCGGCGCACAGCTAATGGATTAACAAATTTTGAATTATTTCTTAGGTTTATTCATTATATTTCCATGACCTTGCGCTTCTTATCTTATTGACCGTCTTTCGACATTCCAGTACTTCACATATCGATTGTGAAGCCAAATAAATATGTATAACGTAAACAATATGTGCAAACATTTGTGAATTAAAAAATGTTTCGTAATTTTTGGCCGTATCACATAAAAAATAAACATAGCCACCCCGAAATAGGGTGTAAGACATTCCATAAATGAAAATAAATCGTGTCGGTGAGAAATTCTTATTTGCCTAGAACAAACTCTAATACACATGTTGGCAGATAAAACATAATAGCATGTTTCATAATTTATGATAATTATTGTGTACATTTGAAAACCTTAACCTTATTTAGTTTCAATTAAAGCCACAAGAGAGACGCGAATATAACATACAACGACTTATCGATGTATCATATCACCCACAAATTATTAATCATTAAAAAACCACTTGAAGGGCCGCACGCAACACATGTTTATTTTTGTGGTATGCCCAGATTTAATAAAACATATTGATATCTTATCTCGAGCATGTATCACTCGGTTAAATATTAAGTAATAAAATTACCGACAATGTATGACGGCAACTGACGGAAATAAAATTTTATCAATAATTTGGGTATATGGGTCTAATAAATTTAGAATTTAATTTACTCGCATCGATAGGTAAATTGGCCACGACATTTTTGGCAGGTAATCCCCAACCATAGTTTAATTTTGTTTATAAATTTAATCGGTGTATACGCACCCATATATTATAATTGGTCAACATATTATCGCCAAAATTATTAGTAATTGGCTACCAAATTTGTGTTTATTTTTGTTATCGTTAATTGCATGGCAGGCATTTTTTGGAGAGTGTGTGACCACTTGAAAGATAATCAGTTTATTTCCTACAATTTAAAAACGATTATAAATTATATAAAAGTGGCTAGATAGAAAATCGTTACTCATTACTTCAACGACCTTGTCGGTTGACATTTTATGGCGTAAAATACGAGAAATTAAATTACCCATAGATAAATTTTCCCATACATTAAAAATGTCATCGATTTTTCTACACCCAAAGTGTTACATAACGTTTTGTTTTATTATCCATTGAGTGCGAAAAATGGTTGGAAAAATAATTTTTAATCGACTTGACAAGCGAATATTACAAAAAAAAAAACTAAATTGTGGAACGAGTTCGTTTTGTCTTGTTCGGGGTGAGAGTTTTAAATATTTAATTTATAAAATATACGGAAACTTTTGATATGATATTATAATCGAGTGATAAAAATATTGATCACTTACCTGTGTCACAACATAGCTTCCCTTCCAACTGAACCATGGTTTATGGAAGAATTTAAATTGAAATCGTAATTTTCCCATATCGTCGCTGACCCGAAAACTATCCGCTAGCGTTGTCAACCAATTTACAACATTTTCATTTGCGTATGTTATAAGTCCCTGGCCGAATGGATGTTTTCCGTCGAGTACAAAATTAATAATTCCCCGTACACTATTTTCGGTTAGAAGAGTTTCCTCGTCTAGATGTACAACCCAGTCGTTATTGTTTAAAAAGTTAACCGAATCCTCGAGACAATATTGTAACGCACGCGATTTATATAATGCTCCCGATTTCGTTTTATATGCATTAGGTACGACAATTTCACGTATTCTCCGATGTTTTGCCAAATTCAATGGTTTATCGGTAACAACTTCGATAACAAAATTTTCCAGTCCCGTATCCAAACACGTATTCATATTGCGCATAACATTCGTTTTTACAAGTTCAGAAAAATCACCTCGTGTTACGACCCGAACACATATAAACGGTGCTAGTAGTGGACTACCTTTGAGCACCACCTTTTCGGGGAATGCATTATAAAATACGAGTCCGCAAAAATTGAATAATGCTTGTGGCAGTGATAAAAATATTACGTAGCGTAATGCGTACAAAACTAGTGTAAGATATGTACCATATTCAGCCACCACATCAAAATCATCGTCTAGTTTGATTTTTTTCGAAGTGATAATTGACAATGTTATGATGAATAGGAGCAAGGCAACGTGCAGTAGATGCTTAGAAAATGAATTTAACATTTTGGTCGCGTGACTCGATTAATATATATGCGCGATATTGATGTACGTTCCACAATCACTGAATTAGTCAACTTTATCGTGTTTTTTTTCGTGATATCTTTGTGGCTGGTGTTTTGATATAACGTTAAGTCTTGATTTCACAGCATAGTTTATAATATTAATTTTTATATCTGCAACGAAAAAAAAAAAATTTTTTTTTAAAATATTTTATCAAGAATTATTTTATGTCAGTGCAAATAATCAGTGCAAATTTGGTAGCGATGAATCAGTCCGAATGGAAGTTGTTAATTTAATAAACTAGATACACTAAGTATGAATTATTTAGGGATTTTATCTAAAAAAAAAAACACGAAAATAGTGAAAAGATGAAAACCACATAAAAGGCGATATCACCTAATAAAAATGACACAACTATTTTGCAACTTTGTAATTTGCTTCTGATCTTTGTAAAACTTGTTTCACGTTCTGCTAATCGATCACTTCCAAATTGTACAAAATCCAATATGGCTACTTTAAAATATATATAATGGCCAATATGGTGATTGGTGACCCTTTAAAAGTTATGTATAAACGAGTATGATAAAAAATATATTTAATATTAATTTTATAAGTAAATAAAATTATTATTTTTTCTAGTTTGAAAGTCATGAAAATTGGGGCTTACTCACTTATCGTGCGCATTCATTTAATGACGTATTTATAACGCGTTTACGAAATATGAAAGTGTGTAACATAAAAAATTATTATCTTGATTTTTTGTTTTGTTTTATGTCTTAATTTAACTTATTAACACAAAACGTCTTATAAAAATAAATATTTTGTATTTATTTTTAGCTTATAAGAAAATGAACGAAAAAATTAAAAATTATAAATAAACGGCGGAAACTGATACACTTGAGTGATAATAAAATTGAAGAGACATAAACACTATAAAGAAAACTATGTTTATTTATCGTATATATGTGGTAGTGTTGATATCACGAGATGCGATATTACACTGACCTTGAGACTAGTTCTATTTACATACTCTATTTTATTTAACCGATATATGTACGTAAGTGCATTTTGGCACCCTGCATGGGGCACACTCTACAAACTTAAAGAAGTACTACAATGTACAGGGAAATTATATCGACCATTACTAATCGATGAACTTTCGAAAATAACCAACAACTGTTTTCAATCAATAAATTTTATTGACCGTAATACTTTTTTATTTCTCTTTCTCTATTTAGTTGGTGGTGCGAGCACTCGATCTAACGAACCATCTCAAAAACTATTTAACTTATTTATAATTGCGTTTAACCGTTTTCCAATAATTTTCCGTTACAAGAAAAAAACTTTCGCTTTATATATTTTTATTTATGATTTGACGGTCAGTAAGAAACCATAAAACGATGATAGTGAAATTCTTTCATTACAATTATATTATTTTGTGTATTTTAGAAACATTCTAAAACATCTTCAAACGTGTATCGCACGATAATTATTAATTTTGATTTCATTAAGAATTATGTTGAGTTTTACACTGCTTTCTAGTAATGATCACTTTTTTAAAAAAATGATCAAGTGACCTTAAATATTATTTTTACTGTGTTTCTACTGTATTAAGTCTAGTAAATAGGTGGTGATGACCTATGGTGATCACGCATTATTAAAATCATTGATTAATTGATATGATCGTGTAGAATCTATATTATACTAAATAGTAGTATGCAATTGCGTAAAAATAAGAGAGCTATTCCACGATCTTTCATTGTAATTATTAAACATAAGATTGATCGAGATATTTCGTGAAGATCATTTTATCTCTATTAAGCGATTGGATGATCGCACTTTAAAAAAATAGATCGTATACGATCGTGATTTTTAAGATTAGAGTAATCTTGGGCGACATAATAAAACAAATCAAAACACGTGTACTTAACGATCATTAAAGATCCAGGTTGTAATGTATACGATAACATTTACAAATTTTATGATCAAAACACAAATAAATCGTCTACGAAAATTAATTAAATTTTAATGAAGGTTAATTTAAAGAATGATAACGCAAGAAATAAAACAACAACGATCATGAATTTTAAAAATGATCAAGTGATCGTATATTCAAGAATTCAAAATTGGGATACTATATAGAAAAACATAATTGCGATCATCTAGTATTGTGTGTTTTGAGTGTTGATCGAAATATTAGTAAGCGATCGCTTTTCATACCAAATATATCAACATTGATCGTGTTTTTTCTAACATATCACTCGATCGATATGTCATCCTAATACAAAAATCAATTAAAAAACAATACTTAGTGAGAATTTCTCATTTCGATCGTAAATATAATTATTAAATATAACATGTAAGTGATTTGAACGATCGCCAAAGTTTATTGATCGTATACGAGTGGATTATTGTTTGATATCGAAATGTGCGATCGCATTAAAGGTTTGTTGATTTAGACAAATCGTAGATGATTACTTGGTAAAATCTGAGTGTGTTATTTTGTGTGATCGCATAAAATGCAACAACAAATTTAGATTGGGACAAAAAGTAACAGATCACTGGGTAAGTACATGTATGCGATCATTATTAATTTTCATTTCATTAAAAATTAAGTATCTTGAATTTTAACTTATTTGTAGTACTTAATGATCACTTATTTTAAATAATGATCAAGTGATCTTAAATATTATTTTTACTGTATTTCTACTATATTAAGTCTAGGAGGTGGTGATGACCTATGGTGATCACGCATTATAAAAATCATTGATTAATTGATATGATCGAGTGATCACAATTTTTTATTAAGGTAATTTAAACAATTATAACAAAAATTAGAAAAAACTATGACCATGAGTTATAAAAATGATCGCAATTTATTGGTTGCGTTCATTGACAATCTATATTATAACTAAATAGTAGTATACAATTGCGTTAAAGATTGAGCTATTCATCGATCTTTCATTGTAAGTAGTAAACATAAGATTGATCGAGGTATTTCGTGAAGATAAATTTATCTCTATTAAGCGGTTGGGTGATCGCAATTTAAAAAAATAGATCGTATACGATCGTGATTTTCAAGATTTTGAGATTAACGACATAATAAAACAAAACACGTGTACTTAACGACCATTAAAGATCCAGTTTGTAATGTAACATTTACAAATTTTATGATAAAACACAAATAAATCGTCTACGAAAATTAATTAAATTTTAATGAAGGTTAATTTAAAGAATGATAACACAAGAAATAGAACAACAACGATCATAAGTTTTAAAAATGATCAAGTGATCGTATATTTAAGAATTCAAAAATGGGATGCTATATAGAAAAACATAATTGCGATCATCTAGTATTGTGTGAGTTTTAAGTGTTGATCGAAATATTAGTAAGCGATCGCTTTTCATACCAAATATTTCAGCAATTGATCATGATTTTTTTAAAATCTAAAGAACTTTACTAAGATCATTATCACTCGATCGATATTAAATTACTAATATAAAAAGCAAATAAAAAATAATAGTGAGAATTTATCATTCCGATCGTAAATAACTATATAAAAAACATTTAAAGTGATTTGAACGATCGCACTATTTTGGTTAATTTAATAACCAAAGTTTATTGATCGTATATGAGTGTATTATTGTTCGATATCGGAATGTGCGATCGCATTAAAAGTTTGTTGATTTGGATTTTGATAATTACTACACTTGGTAAGATCTGAACAAAAAATAATAGATCATTACTAGATGAAATCTGCAAGCGATCGTAAATATATTTAAAAATGAATTGAACGAACACACTATTTGTTTAATATCAGAATATGCGGCGCATTAAAATATGAAAAGTATTTTCGATTGGGACAAACAGTAGATGATCGCTACGGGCAATTACGATCATTTAGTCAAATTGCAAACATTAAAACCATATGTTTGATTATTTAACAGTTTTTTTTTTCAATTTACCGCATTTTCGCGAAAAATCTGTCAACGTAAATTAATTACAAAAAATCGTGTTACTATTGTGTGACGTGGATTAAAATCGGTGCCAAAATAATTTTTTAGTGAAGTTCACATGCACCTTGAATATATTTCTTAATACTGGGTTAGTTAAATAGTAAATTGTTAGTATATTGCGACAATGTATATTTACACTATAATACTATTAGTAATAGAAATGTAATTTGTTGTTATCTTGTTCAGTTGAGGCAATGCGACATTGGGGTTTACTCATTTTATGTTTTATATATAAATAGGTGCACCCGCAATAAACTACCGATAAGGAAAACTAAAATATACTGTACATACGAGAATGTAACGACATATCAGATAAAAATAGAAAATTTCTGGTCTATAGAATATAATTAAATTAGTGATAGTATAATGAAAGGACATAAGAATTATGGGCTACAATTTTTGTTATCTTTTATATAACATATACACATTTTTTAAGATTATTTTAACCGTATGGCAACTAAATCAATCAAGCTTTTATCTGGTTGTGCGGTCATAATTTTATTTGGTTATAATACAGATTTTACCGTCCTTGAAGTTTAATTTGAACAAATCCGAATAAATTTTAAAATAGGTAGCGCCTAAATACGGGTTTTGTTTTTATTGTAACGTCTTTAAGATTATTTTTATTATCCCGAGATGCAACAAACTCTTGACAACCAGTTTATAGGTTTAAATTTGGTAGATAAAAAAATTAACACCTTTTTGTTTGTTAAAACAAAACAAAAAATTTAAAAAAGATTTGTAATCTTACTTATGTCATTATTTTATTTGTCTTGTAAGATGTAAAATTAAATTTATTTTTTAAGATAAATATTAGCTAGAACTACTTTATTGTATTTCCAAAAGCAGTTTAAACCGGTAAACGGTAGATAAACTATCGGATATTGGGTTGAATGAACGATTTGTTGGTTTAAATGTTTTTTTTTTTAATCATGGGAATAGATCCACAGAACTAATCGGTAAATAATCGATTGAAAAGCGACCACGCTAATAGTTTTGGTTATAAGAAAACGAGAGTTGTAAGATTGTAAACCAGTTATCAGCTTTGATACCTATTTGATAGCTCTTCTAATAGCGATCGCAAAATTCCGAATTGTTACGTTGATCTATTGAATCATTAACTTTATTTATAAGTGTTAACGTTCGAAAGCAAAAATCAATTGGAATAATTACAATATACATAATCTAGATCAAGTACTCGTGCACCTGTAATCATTGACTCTTGTTCCACAATAATGCCACAATTTAAAACGAAATTTCATACTTCCTGACATACTGAAGCAAAAGAACCAGCAACCAATTGCTAGGAAATGTGGAGGACTTACACATACCACTGAAACAAACCGTCGAAGGGGAAAAATGTGATGGTGAAAACACAAATACGCTACCACCATCAAAATAGAAAAAAATGTTTCGCCAAATATGGATAGACGATAAGGATACAAATTTGCAACGAATTGTGGGCGGAACTCATCAACCAATAAATTACAGGCACATCAGCCGCCACATACCTCACAGTAAGAGCACTACCATAACTGAGCATTCCCCATTAGCTTACAAGATAGTCAGGAACGATTTTTATGTTGACGGCTTAATGACAGGCTGCGATACAGCCAATAAAGGCGCGACTCATTCAAAATCAATTCTAACAGAACTGCTCAGCAAAGATGGCTGTAATCAAAAGAAACAACGTGCAGAAGTAGCGAGCATGTTACAAAAACTCTGGCTCTGGATCTCATTTGGGATGAACCAGTTTGCGAAGATAATATGAAGATTTCACGATGGATAAGTTTCACAAATAAAACAGAAATAAAACTTCAGGGTTTCAGCAACGCATCAGAAGAAGCATATGCCGCTCGTGTCTACCTAAAAATGAGTGGCACGAACATATATTAAAGTGACACTGACCCAACTGGAGTTCACTTTTACAAGCCAAACTACTTCCAGAAGTTAAATAAGCAATGAAAATTCAACAAGCACCAACCACGGCATGGACGGGTTCAATAGTACTGTAACGGATACAAGGTGACAACCAAAAATACAAAACATTTGTTGCCAAAAGGGGAGAGAAATCAGAAATCTGTCAGAACCACATAAATGACGACACGTCAAATCAAGTAAAATCCTAGCTGACTGCATATGCACAGAATCAATCGATGCCTGGAGGAACACAGTTTACTCTGGCATTCATTCGAAATGAGTATATGTTGGATCATAAAAAATAAAACAAACAACTACGAAAGCATTCATCTTAAAATGTGACAGCCAGCTTACGGGTATAACTTGCCGTCTCTAAAAGTGCAGCCATTTAGACCCTCTGCAATTAAAAACGAGCAAGGGAAGAGGAAGTACAACTTATAGAGCCTACATGGCGATATTTAGATAGACCTCACAACAGAGCAGTTTATTGCTGCTCTAAAACGATTCACTACTAGGCGTAGAGTTTGTAGCGATATATACAGTGACAACGCAACTTTATTAGAGCCGATTTCAACAACGGTGTACCACTTTGAATCGCACCTGCATCATTACACTTCGGAGGACTATATGGGAAACAGGGGTGAAGTCAGTTAAGACACATCTGAAATAGATCGTGGGAATAGTATGCTTACCTATCTATATAAGAAGAATTAACGAATCTTAAATCAAATAGAAGCCATGTTAAATTCAAGACAGATCTTGAAGCACCAATAACAACAATACCCGAAAGAAATCTAGAGAATGCGAAAAAATGGCTACAGTCAAAGCTTCAAATCGAAATCGGTGATCTCATACTTCTAATTGAATACTAACAGTGACATCGGCCCAGCCAAAAGGGGAACCGCTTACTACAACCAATGGCTATAACCTCATAATCTATTCGCTAGATGTAGTAGAAACAAAACCACGTAGACCAGTGACTAGAGAGAACAATATTGTAAAATTATTACATCAAACGCTCTCAATAATGTGCATGTTATGAGTGGTATTAGCTGGGGCAACAGCGAAATTCAACTAGACGATCTATGTACAAAAGGAACACTAACATCTTTTTTAATAACGCAGGCATATCTTTACAAATAAAAATACAGCATGCCGAATCGAACGAGAAAACACTCTATAAGGTAGAAGGACCACTCGCAACAAAAAATCATCTTTTGATTTTGTTGGTACAATTGCCAACGAATTATTTGGAGTTCTCGACCAACGAGCCGGCATTGCTTATAAAAAGAGCATAGAACAGCTAAATGCAAATCAGCAACAGATTGCGATTTAGCAAAATCAATACATGACAGTGTCCACGGATGAGCTCAATACTTGCACCCATCTAAATGATGAATACATCTGTGACATACATATCAAACAACCTGATCATCTTCCGGCAGGCTTTGAAATACAACGAATGGATATTTGTAATGAGGTCCAAGACTCTTTACAATCTAGTGTGCGAAAATGACAGCAATGAAGTGATTGAGACAACACAAACATTCATCGAAGAGGAAGGAATTCTAACACTAAATCCATGTTGCGTTTTGAAAGGATATACGGATACTGTACAGCAGGACATAGTTATTTTAGTCGTAACTTGGAACTGTATTTTACACCGTTGCGGAAATAAAGAGTTTTGAGGCTTCAATTGAAGCTCACAAAAAGGAACTAGGGGCATTAACAATAAACGTTAGACTCCATGATTATCATCACTATTTAGTAATTTACTTACTCTCCTCAGCGGTACTTATTACGGTAATGTGGTACGTAATCAGAAGATTCGTTTTCAAATTGTAGATGCATCACTTTACGACCGGTGACAGTTAAATTTCCATTAAACCATTTCTTAAAGTTCGGAAACAGGAAATAGTCGCGATGGAAGCCGTGCTTAATGCATTATAATGGAAGAAACTAAATAATAAATGTGGATTAAGCAGCGATTACCCCGCTTTGGCCTTCTTTAACTAGTTTGAAGAGTTTTCTCATAATGAATGATTTAGTATTAGCGGCCCATCTCTTGCGGAGAATAAAGTAATAATTCGAGTTTTTTTTATGAAAATATCGATCGATTAATTTGCATTTTATGGTTAGTGGAAAATTTTCAAAACAAACATTTTATAGTCTAATCATCGTACGATGACCATTCCAGATAGTAATCTGTCGAAACATCACTACTTAAATATTAACCTACATATGTACACTCTCTGTTATCAGTAATTTAAATTTTGAATCATAATAGTTATAAAAGCTTTTCGAATATCAATCACAGTAAGTATATATAATTTGAAATTGACTTGTGTCGTTGGTTTCCTAATTATGGCCATATAGGAGAGGGTGATAATAATATGTTATGTTATGTACGCGCGCATACGTTTATATTATATATTACATATGTAATTATGGTACCCGCATTCTGATATGTATGATAAATTGAGTTCAATAGTAATTCAATTAATATATCATTGCATCATACGTGCATACTTATATATGGAAAGATAACGTAAGTTATATAGTAGGCATGATTCATGATATTCGCGGTATGTGTGATTTACGCGCGCGGCAAACTAATGAAAAAATTATGGAATTTGACCTTATCGATATTATCACTGTATAAATATTTTGTTATATACGGTTGTAAAATTATATCAAGTAAGAAAATTTTCCAAATATAAGTTAATAATTTATAATGGAAATGGAAAAACCCAAAATATTATGCGAATATACAGAATTGGTATGATCGAATGTTTTCCAATCAAATATCATCCGCACCTCCAAACTTTAAAATTTGATTTCAAATTTGTACATAAACTCGCATATAATTCTATAAATAAACAGAAATTGACTGGCGCTTCGCCGATTAAATTTTTTTTACTATAATTAGATTAACGTCTTAGCATTTTATATTAATTCTTGGCAATTCTATAAAAATAAAAACACTTTATCGACACGATTTATAATTTGTATAAATAAACAAATGATTTTTTTTTGTATAAAATCAAATAGAATTTATTGCTTAAACATAGAATTTCTTCTAATCAATCACAGGTGATAAATAAAAATTATAGTTACCCACTAAGATGAAGAAGATAAAAAAAAACTTACTAAATTGATTTGCTCGGTATGTAAATATTTGAAAAGGAAACGTGTGGTCTCTCATCGTTTGTGAGCAAAGATAGGATTTTGTGTATTATAATTGTCTTGAGGTCTAGTCTAAGCAAATATTTAAGCTTAAATATAAATATACATTTGTAAATAAATGTGACTAGTGTGTTAAGTGACTGGATCACCTGCAAATGTAAACAAAATATTTTATGTTCTGGTTTAGAAGATGTTTTTATCAATTTTGAAAGAAATTTTTTATGATCGTGCATTAGTTACCTCTGATCGATTATAATTTTTAAAGATCACTAATTTTCAATTAAATTTTCAAATTCATTAATATTGTGATCGTAAAAAGAAAACTTTAAACATCAGTGATCATAGTGATCGTGAGTGAGAACCGATCGAGATCAGAATCTATAGAGATCATTTATTTTTATAACAATCATTAATTAAATATGTCGAGAAAAGTTCAAAAAAAGATGTTATATTTGTTCGATATTGATCGTAATATTACTTGAGAATGATCGTGAATTAACAACGATCACAACGATTATTATTTATGAAGATCATTAATTTGTATAAATCAATAAAATAAACGGTTTTCACAGACCATTGCTGGCCTGTACCGAATCAAAAGTCTGGCAACCTCTACTCTCTCCAGATTGCTGCACCATCCATTATGGATCGGCTTGCAGATCGTAACCGAGCCAGCGTACTCAATGTCCTTTTATTTCGTGAACGAGATCAGGAATTTTCATTTAATTCATGATCTCTTGATTGAATAAAACTCGGTAAGTGTCGTCATCGTTGCGTTTGGGGCCATACATCAAGCGCTTTATTCTTCTATCGAATGTCATTAACCATTTGTCATCCGTCAGGGTCAAACTGTCACACAAATTCATGACAACAGGTCCTTGTACAACATCAGGTTGTCGGTATTTTGACTTTAGCAGTGGACGTAATATTCATTGCGTCTTGGTCTGAAAAACCAGATTGATTTCATTCCGAAACTCTGCATGTTGAATTATTCTATAATGAACACGATGGAGGATTCATTTAGCTCTTCGGCAGATCATAAAATTACAGATCCGGTATCCAGTTTTTTTTAAACATTTATTTATAAATTAACGACAGACGCCAACAACGCAAATTATTTTGTTCACGTTTGAAAAGTTTGTTGCGGCCGAAGTTCGAATCAGCCAATTGGACCCGTCCACCCTAAATGATTGTTCTTTAGTTCATTTGGACCGGTATCTCTTGATGCACAATCTGCTGGATTATCGGTTGATGCCACGTGTTGCCATTGTGCTGCGATTGGCCATACGAAAGTGTGATATTTATGAAGACGTCCTTGAATCCAAAATGGAATTTTTAACGATGACTAAGAATAACTAGGGCACACAGAAATGATGTCAAGTTTGCAAAAATTGGATCAGATAACACTGACCTAACAACCATCATGTAGAACGACTCATTGACTTCTGCATAAAAAATTAGCTGTTCATAGGAAGCAGTAGATTTTCACACAAAAATATACACAAATACACATGAACATCACATGACGGCAGACTAAGGAGCCAAACATGAAGTTTTTCATGTCATTACCAGATGACAGGTCAATGAGAGGTGTAGACATCCACAATGACCAAATGTAAAGTGCACCAAGTCAAATAATAAGAAATTTAATCGACAGATACAAGATACAAGAATCACATTCTACAAAACGCTCAAGCTCAGACTCCAAGTCGAACAAGTATATATCTCACTCGGGGACCAATAATACAGACGCAAACCCATCAGTGATAATACCTGGAAGAAAATTGAAGAACACCGGCAACTTATGTTGCAAATTTGCCAACAAAACACGTCAGAACTGAAACATCAATACGAGGACACGACACGTGAAATTAGAAAAATGGCAAGGAAGGGTCATAGACAATACACTGTAAACATTCTCAAGGCAGCAGAAGAGGCTGCAAAAACCTGGAATTCAATATACCACCAATAATAGATGAATATGGTCAAATCTTAACAGATGAAATACAATTGAAGAGATGGAATGAATATTTCGGAGGGAACACTACCAACAATACACAAATCTTCGAATTAACAACGGACACAATTAACAAAACTAGCAACACCCATCCACCAATGGAGCGGAAAGTTAGCGGTGTCATTGCTAAAATGAAGAAAAATAAGGCCTCTGGAAGACTGGAAGTGACAACATACCAGCTGAAATATTCGAATTTTGATTATGATAATGCCATTTTGACAAGGCCCAATAATAAATCGATTATACCAAGAGTATAAAATGAGCTATGGAATGACTAGCAGATTTCTGGCTTGTTTCCATTTTCCAGGGTCTATAGAGGCTGTTTTGGCATATTCCGCGTTAAGTTTTAGAATTCTAATGTCATTATGGCTAAGATATATTTAGACGGAAATTTTTCTATACCTGTTATTTCTGCATACTCTCCACTTTATACAAGGATATATAGCGCTATTTGTATGCTTTGCTACTAAAGCAGTGAATATAGAAATAGTCAGCGATTTACCAACTGCAGCCTTTAAATGATTCATCTTTCGAAGAGGCCTATGTCAACAGATTTACAGCGATAATGGATTCAATTTTGTGGGAGCTAAACACTGCTGACTAAAGAAAATATGAGGCCATGTAACAAGCAATCCCTGAACTTCATCACTTATTATTCGAAATCGGAGTCAGATGGCATTTAAAGCACCATCCTCCCCATAGTTAGGAGGACGCTGGGAAGCAGTCGATAAGTCATTAAAATATCACCTAAAAAAGGTTATTGGAAACAAAATTCTTACATATGGAGAACTATTAATAGTTGCAACGCATATTGAAGTTTGTCTTAATTTAGGGCCTCATAACAATTTCATCTGATCAAATGCGTTAATACTAACCCCTGGACACTGATGTACTTTTAATTCCGGTTGTGTGCAAGACCAAATATTGTCACCGTGATTTTAAAAATGGAACATTTCAACATTCCATCATTTTTAATGATCGTTAATTTTTAAAATATAATTATTTAGCAAAACAATTGCTTTTTAGGCAAATTTGAACTTAAATTTGATCGCAGGATACATCAATCGACGCCATAACCTGAGAAGTTTTGAGGAATGAAATTTTAAAAAACTCTAAACATCAACATAAGTATGATCACAGCTTTTTCCTTATAAGAAATTTTAGTGATCGTCGATTAACAACGATCGATATAATAATTTTTACAAGACGAACAAAGATCTCTAGAGATTTTACTACATTAAATAATACTTAGTTTACTAACAATCGATTTAATTCAATTTAATAAAATTATCAACATTGATCGTTTTTAACGATCGTTATAAAATATTTTGAATATTTTTTTATTATCTTCCTAGGGATCTTGGAACATTACATAAATATTATCTTTATTTGTTGAAAATCAAAAATTTAGTAATAACGATCGCGTCTGATCACCATAAAATTAATAATTTAAAGTCACCTTTAATCGTTTCGTTTAAACAAAACAAAAAATCATGTTTATTTGGCGATCGCGACCTTTTTCAAAACGATTATGGTGATCATATATTCAGATCAACCATAATTGATCTTAAATATTTGATCTAAACATATTATATAGTGATCATCAAAGAATTTGAAATATTTCATTTAAACGATCGTATAAATTATGCAATTAGATTTTCTTTAATTGAAAATGTTTTTAAAATTAATTTAAAGTTTATCGACATTACTTGACATAAACGTACGCATACAGCATAAATACTAAGTATATTGAATTTTATGTGAGCAGGAAGTCAATGACTAATTTAATATATGTATAAACATTTAATCGACAATGTTGGGAATATAACAGCAACAGCCAACTGATATGGTTGTAAAACATAATATTATATTGCTGTATTTATATATGTACGCATTGCTGTAAGGGGAAATGGGTAATCAACATAATATTTAAAAGACTAACATGTGATCATAATAACGTTGTTCACAATGTTATGCAATAAGTATGTGAGATTTGTATTTGATACATATGTTTAATCTTTTCTCGTACGGTATGTGTCATTTATAGCACAGATTTAACATTTTCTTAGAACTTTTATAGAGTATGCGAGAAGATAAAGACTTTCACTTTTTGTGCTTTGCAAATGATAATTATTTAATATTCGCCTAGAAATATTTCATGAATTCATTTTAAGTATTTTATTGTCATTTTACCGATGCGGCGAATTTATATATTTACAAATTAAGGTAAATAAATTTCGTTATCAAACTTATAACTTGAAGCAAGATCGATGAAGCTCATTTAAATGATATGGCGAATTCGCCGTACATTTAAGAACGTGTGGCGAGTTCTAATTTTGTAATATTATAGTCGATTTAATGGAGTTTTACGTGATATTGATGGCTAAATGTGCATCTATGTTGTTTTCGGATTTTTATCACATACTGTCAATTAATAATAAACACGCGGAATAATTACTATATACCATTAGATTTATAAGAACAATAGAATATATAATTAATTTTGTGCACATCATAGGTATGGCTATACAGCTTTGTAATTTAATGGCTGATCTATATCAAATAATAATAATAAAGTGAACAACATTGGCACAAGGCTACTACATGTAAATATGTGCCTTATCAATCATTTTAATTAAGTTTTATGTAAATATTCTATGTTTACATAACGATTAGCAAACATCGCGAATATATTTGTTGACATTATAAACGCGAATTAATAAATCAAAAAAATGTTTTCGCTGGTGGCGCGATACATAAAAAAATCGTTTTTTTTTAATGATCGCGTACAAATCATCACAAACGACTGTTTTGTTTTGGAGTAATTATATCGCGTATATGCGTCACATGTATATACATATGTGATTCATCATCGTTCTCCAAGACGTATTATAATATATACACTCGTATAATCGTCAAGGTTAACATATTATGCATCTCTCTTAACTATATACTTAAGTCTTTGGGGGAAATTTTTGTTTATCTAAACATAACCAGATACATTTTATTTTTGTGCTCGATAATTACTATCATTAAAATAAACCGCAAAAACATAATGGCTTCGAAAAATGCAGCTACGACTTTAAACAAATCGATTTAATTTATAGTCAGCTAAATTTAATACGTTGCCTTACCACTCGTTTTATATTAGAACTATGTAAATTGCGTTTTGAAAAAAATGTTCGATGTCAAGGTGGCAAACAGTATTGGTCGGGTAATTGATATTTTTTTATAACGATAACTTATATAAACAGTATAGATAGGCAATTTAAAAGCAGCTGATAAGTCATGTTTTTTTTTATACATATATGTCAATAAATTTCCGCTTGTTGTATAGAACAATTTTTCAACCGAAGAAGGTAAAAACACTACAATATTTTTAGCTTACAATGGTTTGAGGGAGGTCATATATTAAGACCTTGCATTACGATATACTTGTTAAAATGCAATAAATTCTAATCAAAATAAAACCCTAGTTTCGATATGATTCATATATTTTATTAATACTCCCGCTAAATATTTATAATTGATAGTAGAAAATATAAAATAACAAAGAGAACTAATACTTAAATGTATGCTAACAAAGTCAAGATAAGAATTACTAGTCACAATTGTTATTTAAAATCATCTAATTATATAAAGAGCCATCATATCGTTCAGCTAATTGAATTTATTGCAAATTCGTCTCATTGTCGAAAATATAACAAAACATTCGTATAACATTTTTCTGTCTATATACTAGGTTACACCATAAATAACATTTTTATCATAACTAACATAACTTCGCTTCGTTTACTAGTCAACGTTTAGTAAAAAAGCACTTAAGTTGCTATTTAACTATAATATAGAAACCATATTTGCATTTACTATATAAAAATCGAAGTTTTAGCACACGGCGAAAATTGTAAATGAATTCGCCGCATGGTTAAACATAGGTTAAAATGTCAATAAAACATGTTTCTGTGCACATATACATTTGGTTGCAATTTTAAGGTTAAAATGAATTCGCCGCATACATTTGAAATGCTTATACTAGTTAGAATTTGTTAAAAAACGCACGGCATATTTTCTATCGATATACATATATGTATTAGATTAAAATTTAAATATCATATTTGTAATAAATCACAAACCTTCGGATTAAATTATGTTTCCATAGAGTAGATAAGAATTTACAATGTTTACTAGTCATAATTCTGTAAAAAGCACACATGTATTTTGTTATCTACTAAAAAAATAATTAGATATGCAGGGCAAAATTAATATCGATATCATTTATTTATCATAAACAACATAACTTTGAATTTAGACTTTAACTTCGAATTACCTGAATGGACAACATATATTTCTTTGCATTTTAAATGTCATATTTATAGAAAACCACTTAACTTTAAATAATACTCCAATAGAACGGTAAATCATTAACTGTGAATTTAATGTGTTACTTTATCATGATACCACACAACAAATTGCAAGTATTCTATGAAAGTTAAATAAAAAACGAACGGTGAAATTCATAATAAATTCGACACAAGGCAAATATTTGATTAAAAGATCGAAACCCTTTTTAAACAGCATACTGATCATACCATATTAATCCATATTTGCTTTTATTATATTAAAAACGAAGTTTTTACACACGGCGAAAATTGAAATGAATTCGCCGCATGGTTAAACCTAGCTTAAACGATAATTAAGACGTCTCTGTGTTAACATATATATTTGATTGCAATCTTAAGGTTAAAATGAATTCGCCGCATGCATTTTAAATGCATATTAGAATTTTGTAAAACATGTTTTCTGTCGATATACATATACGTATTAGGTTGAAATTTAAATACCATATTTGTAATAGATCACAAAGCAGCGGATACAATTATGTTACTATAGAGCAGATAAGAGAATTCAAATGTTTACTAGTCGAAGTTCTGTAAAAAGAACCCTAATAAATATATGATAAGGTATGCTGGGCAAAATTAATATCGAATCTACAGTATGATCGTAACTCATTTATTTATCGTAAACAACATAACTTTGAATTTTGACTATAGTTTCGAATTAGCTACATTTTACTATTGTTACCAATTATTATTTCATAAAAATGAAGCTAATTTGTTATGTTATCAGGATACCATTCAGCAAATTGCATTTATTATATGAAAATAATAAATTCGCCGCATTGCATATATTTAATTAAACAAATTAAAGCTTTGAATTAAAATTAACGCAAATCTTTAAAAAAGGGAAGCGTGTAAGGCGACTTTAGTGTACTTTTTATCCGTTTGTTCGGTATTCGTTCGTTATAGTATTTTTCGAAAATGACGGATTTTTTCATCAAACTCTTCTAGACGTGAAAAAAAATACTTTCGATTACAAATATTCAAATAAACGAACGGAGACAATACTGAATTCGCCATTACTAGTTATAATCTAGTAAAAACGCACTGAACTTACAATTGAACTATCGTTTCGTATACACATTTGAATTTATTATATGCAAATCGAAATTTTAGCGCACGGCGAAAATTTTAATGAATTCGCCGCGTGTTTAAAAATATGTTAAAAAGATAGTAGATTTTTTCCGTGTAAGCAATACATGTAAGATTACAATCTTAAGGTCATACTCATCATAAAAACGCTAACAGCTATGGATTTAATTTCGTTTCTACATAACAGATAATAACTTAATATCTCTACTATTTAGTCATAACGCACCTAAGTTATAAAATCATATTTTTGACTATTTGTTAACATGGAATTCGAATTCGCCGCATATCAAAAACCATGTTTAAAGCTATATTTGACTGAATTTCGATATACAGATCAATCAAATCTAAAATTCCTACAACTTAAAGTAAAGATAAGGTACTTTTAACGTGTAAGCAAAATTAAGTAAAAAAATCACAAACTTATTATAATCTTATCAGCATGTGTAGACAATTTGTAAGAAATTTGTAACGAATTCGTCACATGAGTAAACTTTAATTATGAAAATTTTTGTTAATAAATGAAATTCGTGACTAAAAAAATTCTATTTAATAACATAAAATAAAAATATAATTATAGAAATTTCTTATCTGTTTGTAAGTGTAAGTTTCTACTTAGTGTGTACTATGATTTCATTCCTAGGCAATCACACGTTACTTGATCAATGTTCATTTGATTATAATTTCGAGTTTTAAATATATATATATATATATATATATATATATATATATATATATATATATAATTTAAAACTAATTAGAACTACACAATACTACACAATGTTATCGCGGTTGTGGGTGGTAGATTTCAATTCACGATATACGCGATACTAACTAGTCGAGCACAGGAAATGCAATCAACACTTTACAAGCTGATATCATTCCAAGCACAGCCACAATCAATGTAGGTGTTAGAAATAAAAATTCCACTACTTACTACTAACATAATACGTCGACTAACCATATCACATACTTAATTTATAATTGTCGCGCGATCAAATTATCATCTAACACTATGCTAAGTACTTGTTATGTGCACACTAAGTGGAAAATGGAAAAATTTAATTCAAAACAATAAGGAAATTGTTAAGCACGTCTATGAATTGAAATAGCAAGTGGCACACATTTAGCTAATAAAAAATGATTGAATTTCGTGCGATTTAAAATTTTATTTGATTAAAATGATTTGTATGGTATAAGCGACGCGACATATTTGGTTTTGATATATATCTAAATATATACTCACGCGATCCATTTATGTCTGATGATCAGCAGATGAGGCGAGACCATTGCTCGTTTATATGGTTTACTTTATTTATATACCATCGATTGATTGATTTTGGAAAATGATAAAATAATTTGAAAATTCCATTTATAACTGATCGAGTGGATGATCTCACCAATGACATTATTAAGTGATCGATAAAAAACGAAATCACAAGTTTTAATTTAAAGTTAAATTATATTGTGATCTTCAGCAAGCGAACGTGTTTAGTCCTCGATCACCAATATCTACAGTTTGAACTGTTAAATTTGTACGATCTTAATCATCAACTTTACTTTCGAGCATGAGATTAATTGATGATCTTGGTCATATACGAGTTCTTAAATGTACTAATCTCCATGTAGCGATCGTCATTAGTCTAGAAGGATCGCAAAAGTATTTAAATACTTACAAAGTACCAGAACCACGACCACGATAGGTGATCTTCGTTTGTTAAGTGATCTTCAAAAGGAAAGACTCGAAAATGTCTATCTTGTATAACTAATCGATCAAGTGATCGACTAAAATCTAAAGTAGGTTTACAACAATATCAAAATCTAGATATCGTTAGTAAATATATCCCATGATCACCAAAATGGGCAGGTTGAACTAATACATTTTTTACTATCTTCAATCAAAATTTTATTCTGAGATCCATTATATATCTAATCACCACGAGTTGTCTATAACGATCGCCAATTTAGAACAAATGTTCTGAAAGATCTTGTAAAAGATCTCAGTAATTAATCAAATATCTGTAACACAGTAAATTAAATCCTGGTCATATTCTTAAATCTACTGAAATTGCAAATTAATCTACATGACGCGATCGTGTATTAGTATGACGATCGCGAAAGTCATTAAATATCTTACAGTCAATAACCATAGTCAATTTATCTACCATCGATTGATTGATCTTTAAAAATGATAAAATAATTTGAAAATTCTATTTATAACTGATAGAATTGATGATCTCACAAATGAACTTATCAAGTGATCGATGAATAATAAAATAAAGTAGTTTTACAATTATATTAAAATCTAATAAGGATAATGCGTGATCAGCAAGCAAGTGCATATAGTCCTCGATCACCAATATATACAGTTTGAACTGTTGAATGTGCGATATTAATGATCAACTTTACTTCCTAGCATGAGATTGACTCACCTTGGTCTATAACACTTAAATCTATTGAAATTGTATATTGATCTTCATGTAACGATCTAATGTACGAACATCGCGAAATTATCTAATTACTTACAAAGTACCAAAACCACGATAGATGATTCGATTGTTAAATGATCTTCAAAAGGAAAGATTTGAAAATGTCGATCTATATGAATATCAAATCGAATTAATTAAGTGATCGACTAGAAAGTTGTAAATTAGTTTTACAACTTTATCAAAATCTAGAGATCGTTAGCAAGCGATCCTATATAGTCTCACGATCACAAATATTTACTGGTTGAACGGTTACATTTTTTACGATCTCTAATCGGACATTTTATTCTAAGGTTGATTATATATTTTGTCACCAGTCGTCTATAAAGATCGCCAAAATATTTTGAGAGATCTTGTAAAAGTAAAGGGTCAAATATCAAGCCTGTAAAGCTGTTCATTTTTTTACCGCTGTTAATATATCTTGATCATATTCTTAAATCGATTGAAATTGTAAATTAATCTACATTACGCGATCATACATTAGTGACGATCGTGAATGTGTTTAAATACCTTGTAAATTTCATTTTGCAATCTTGATTATTATTTTTAATTCCAAGATCGATTATATATCTTGATCATATACATACTTAAGTACTTTGGTTTGTAATGATCGTGTATTATTATGAAAATTCCAAAATTATTTAAATGACTTTGTAAGTAAGAGATCGTCAATTTCTTTCAAGTATGATCACTGGTATGTATTTTGAATCGATTAAACTAAAATCAATATTTGGAAAAAAGTCAAGTGATCTGCGTTAAGCGATCTACAATTACGCCTACATAATATTAAGTTATTAATTATCAAGTTTGAGCTTTTAAGATAGTTTGGCAATTAAGTATAAGTATATGCAAGAATCTAATTAGTGTCATAATGATCAAGCACTATCTGTAGAGTTGGAATATCTTAAGTAAATTTAATGATCGTATAACTCAAATTATGAGAACCACGATCAATTCGTGATCACTTGAAGTTAAATATTTTAAAAACCTAGCTGGTGATCTAACATTATTACCGATCTTCATGTAACGATCGTGCATTAGTGACCTTTACCTTTAGTAAAAATAATGATCGTTTATCGCAATGTATGAGATCTCCGATCAGGCTTTTACAGGAGTGATTACAAGATATGGCCTTTTACTAGAACATCTATTATTAGACTACGTGATCTTAAATGTTTGACCTTGATCAAGCGATCAACTTGGATCGTAGGGAGAACTACGTTCACTTGGTTGTAATTAATTGTAAAACTTGATACCCTGCAAAGCTCCAGCCATACTTTAATGTCATGGCGATGGTGCGTTTTATAGATCATTCCCGATTGTTATCAAATATCGAAGATTCCACCACTGCACGTTTAACCAATTCGCCAATTGCTCGGTAAGACGAGGTCTACCTTCGTCAAAATACTTCTTAGAATTTAGCCAACCACAAATACATAAATAGAATACCCGTTGACATTGAATTAAAATTGAATCGTCATTAAACTGCATTCTGCTACACCAAACAAAATAAGCTTACCACCCGCTCCACTCAAGAGAATCTTAATAATTTCTTAATTATTATACATACACAGATTCTCTTCACCTTGAACTTGTTTCACAAATACAACAAAATCCAAATTCGCGATACACCGGGTACATAACACGGTTCTTGTTATAATAACACAATTTGTTGTTGCATTTAGATAAAGATTTAATACTTGTATCGAATTGTAAGCCGCTGCTTACAGAAAATCTAAAACCAAAAAAAAAAACTATCTTTGACATAAGACGACGATGGACGAAATACATAACATACACAATAATAGACCAAAACGAGATGACATGATCCGTAAGAGGAGAGTAAAAGAGACGCGGTTTTTTTTCGGTATATTTTTTTTTTGTGATTAGTCAATGAACTTACCTTGTACAAAACGATATAAAATCGGGCAGTTATGCAATTGAAAATGGTCTAAAATTTTCTTTAGATAATTACTGTATATTTTTATTTTATAAAATATAAAAATTTTCTCTTAAATTATATGTTTAGCTTTGGATAAATATCAAAACGAATAATTTGTTGATGTCGCCGTCGTCGATGATGGTCCTTGTCGAGTTTGCACTGTCATACATATGCGTATTTTATATGTAAACAAAAGAGACGGTACTATACACTTTATTTTTGGATATTTTTTTTTTAAATGAAAATTTCACTTTTCTGTATACCTTTTCAAGCACACACACTCACACACACCACCACTAGATCAATGAAATTACTTAAACATTTTATTTAATGAAATACTGGTAAACAAAACTTAAAAACACTAAACGATCGGATAAATTTATTTTTTCTTGTTTGATGCATACACAAAACTTTCGATCCGAACCGTAATTAGCCGTGCCCAAATTGCAACTGAATTGAGGCACGAGAACGGTAATGAAAACGAAATAGAATATGAAATGATAATGAATAAGTAAAAGAGATGGCAATAGAAAATGTGCTGGCTGCTGATACGCTGAATAAAAATGATAGATGTGCCCGATGTAATTATATTTCCCAAAATTATAAAATGTCAAATTATTTGGTAACGCTATTCGTCGCTAGGTTGCATTGTTAATGGTAAAGAGATTTTGTGTATTCATTCGAACTTCGACTTATTGTTAGTACATTTTTCTGTTGTTATAAAAAATGAGTATTGCAAATTTTGTTTAAAATGATTAGGAATGATTAGATTGGAGGTCTGGCTTGTGGATTAGCCTTGTCCAAAAGTCTATATGTTATGAACCCCATATAAAGGCTTCGGATTTCTACCTCGGACTCATTACAACAACGACCTCGAAAACTGAACACGGACCACACTATCAAAATGGGAACATGTAGCATACTAGATGTATAGAGATGTCATAGAGAATCTGGTTTCGGTTTCCTTGAATCAAGATATTATCAATCACGGTATAGCTACCAGATGGATGATACGGAATACCTCGAATGGCAAGCCACTGAAGATCCATTCAATAACCAGGAGCTGTGGTAAATATTACAGTCAGCCCTTATAATCGCAGCAAAAAATACCATCGTAAGACGACCACCGAAAGCTCGCAACGAAGCTAGCAAAAAATGATACCATGACCAGCGTCTCATTCTAGCTTAGCAACTAACCAGAAGCTGCGCGAAACGTGGCTAACGCAGAACGCCCGTGACAGCTAGATGGAATTCTAGCTAAACGCTAGAAAAGAAACTAGAAAATTTCTTGGACAAATGAAATGGGAATTTATGAGGAGTTGATTCGCGAACAAAGGCCATGCACTAAACGGATACTCTAGAGATTCCTTTGTCGTGGCTCGGGATCTTACTAAATATCTTCATTCTAAATCCACCGCTATTAAATACGGGAATGGTGAACTGAGAATAAAAAAAAATGGATGTTCTCTCGGTATGGCCATCCAACTTTCCAAGCCTACTAAATATGAATTACGATCTAGGTCTCGTAATGTGGAAGCAAGAAGAGCTATCTCAAGATTGGAGTTGGAAGTCTTCCATTGCGCGCGTCCTCATGTGGTGGATAGAGAGAGGAGACTCCTAACCAGATTTTCAGCGGGTGAGTGGAAAGTAAAATACCATTCGTGGACCAAAACTGACAAGAAGCGTCGTTTCATCAGGAGATGGGCGTTCAAACCGCATCTGCTTCTCATGTTAGAGGCAGTTGAAAGATATCCTAAAGTAGTAAGTACCAAATACCACGGGAAGGCACCCCAATAAAAAGCCAAGAATGAAGAAGAGCGACGATAAAATTATGGTGATAGGATTTGGACCCTCAGTACCGTCGGCTTTAGAGGGTGAGCGAGCAGGCTTCCAGTCATCGCAATCCAACGACTGAATGTTCCTGCAGTGGAAAACTTGGCTGCCGAGGTAAAATTTGTTAGAAGTTTGTTTAGAACTAAAATCAGCTAAGCGGCCAAATTTGGGGTAAGTTCTGAATATGGGAAGGATAGGAACAATGTGAATGGCGAAATAAAGAGGATGGTTCGTTTGATTAAACTTGCATATAATAAGGTGGAAAAGGAGTGAAGATACGGGTCGACAACCCGATACAGATCTACACGTAATAGCGAAGATTGTACGCTCCAGCGGTTCGAGACCTCTTGTTAGTGCAAAACCAGCAGACATTTCGATTAATCAAGATACAGGGATGTATTCAAGGTATTTGAATTTCTCGAATTCTGTAAATCACCCAACAAATCCTTATTTACCCGTTGAATATGACATCCTCTACTATTTGGCTTGGAAAGCTGACCACTGAATTCAAGAGCCTGAAGTACTTCGGGTTGTGTATTCACTAGAGCAAAGTTTTTTATTTCTACAAGGGCTTCCTGTGTCGAGGCTTTAAAATCAGCTTCCTGACCGGTACTTGTCTCCAATTGGGATTGAAAAACACCTATTTACTGTTGGATGCCTGTGCTTTCCAACTCTAGCTAAAGATCTCCCTTCATAGTTTGGCGAATATGAATAAAATTTCCCCAGACCAGAAAGTTCTGGGTTCCCTTTCACTTTCCCTAGCACTTATGCCTTGTTGATTTATCTCCTATACCGCTTCTTTCTCCAGTTTTCTTTTTAGTTCTAAGGCTAGCTCCGGATTTATTAGAGGACAGCATTTGTTGTAATGCGTTTCTTTTTGCAAAACTGAAGACTAGTCTGGAGCGGGATATCACTCTTCCTATTAGCAGCGCCTGCATTAGATGAGTCGAGGCTTTGGCTTATTAAGTGCAACGATAGAAGAGTTTAAAGTCTTTATGGTAAGTCTGACTAGAGTGATGTATGCAATCATAGTTCTTTGTTGATTGCGGGTGATTTTAATGCCTGGGCCGTTGAATGGGGAAGCCGAGTTACAGCATTTTTGTTACTTCCAGTGGTATAATGCTGAATGTTGGCTACACCTCAACATTTTGTAGGGATAGTGCTAGCTCGATAGTTGATCTCACATTGCTTAGTGGGTGTCTCCTAACTAAACTATTAAGTTTGGAAGTAAGTGATCTATACACACACAGTGATCATCAAGCCAATGGGTATCAACGTGTAAGGTCCGAAACGAAATACGAGGTACGGCATCAATTGTGTGCTAATCGCTCAGTACTTAAGTATTCCATCAAGGTAGAGGTAGACCGAGATCCTTGGAGTAAGCCATATATCCTGACCTAACTCGTCTTGTCCAGAATTGTTGGAAAATATTATTTCTATGTAATTTCCACAACAGCCTTGTTATGTGAGAATGATCGAACCAAGAGGCGAGTAATAGAAGTAATTCCACAAGTGTCAAGGGACGAGATTCTAAGAGCATGAGGCAAAGGGGGAACTAAAAAGATTTCCTTTATATAACTGCGGTCCGTGCATATCCGGAACGGTTTGTATATAACTTGCCTAGAGAAAGGACTATTCCCTATGCAGTGGAAGGTCTAACGGTTGGTATTTCTGCCCAAAACGAAAGTATTAGAAAATCCATCATTATACCAATCTGCTTGCTGGATACGGCTGGTAAAATATTAGAGAGAATCATATGCAAAAGACTGCAGGAGGCCATTAAAATCAATGGGGACCTAGACCTATCTGAAAATTATCTTAGATTCCGTAAGGCGCGCTCTACCATTGTCAAACTTGAGCTCGCTGTAGATACAGCGCAAGAGGTGATCGCAGGTGTCAGATGGAAGTAGGGTTCCAATAAATATTGGATGTTAAAAATACCTTTAACACGGCTTGGTAGGAGTGCATATTTGACGCGCTACTAAGTATGGAGTTGTGTCCAAGTATATAACAAGGCTGGTGGCTAATTTCATAAGAAATAAAGTTTTAAAGTACGAGAGCAATGGTGGCACACAAGATTATTATATAACCGAAGGAGTACCACAATGGTCGGTGCTAGCTTATACATGGTGGAACACCTTATATATGACGGTATTTCTAAATTGCTGATACCAGCAGAAGCAAAAGTTCTCGGTTTTGCGGAAAATATGACAGTTAATAGTTAAAGCGGGTGGACAACAAATTGTATCAAAATCTTTTATTAATTACCTGGGAGTGATAATCGATGCTAGACTATCATTAAAAGCTAATTTGAAAAATGCGTATGTAAGAAAACTAGGAGAGTAAATGGAGCTTTATCGCGAATAACACCGAACGTAAGACGTGCTTGTGAGTGATGCAGACTACTCCTTAGTAACGTGGTTACATCTATATTGATGGACGGCTATAATATGAAGTGCGAGGGTAACCCTGCCTGAGATTGTGAGATTGTAGAGCACGTTATTTTGAACGGCCGCGCTTTGGCAACGAAAGATTTGAACTATTTAGATCTGTGGGAGTCAACCTAGTATGACTGCAGAAGTTATGAAAAACAACGACACTTAGAAAGGATTAGGCAGCAACGCTTATAATTAAAAATTATGGCAGCTTGAGCTGAGCCGGTTTTGTGACGTAATATTTCGGTAGTTCCACGAGGCCAATTGGCAAAGGAAATTGGGTTTAGTCGGTAAAAATTCGACACTCTTGCAAGATTATGATGGTCTCTTGTAAGATTTTGCTTTAAGCCAAGGCTGACTCGTCTTATATAAACAATCTATTGCCTTCGAAGTCGATCCCTATGAAAAAATACACTGTTCAAAACGACACCCAAGTTATTCTTTATTCTGAAGAGCCGTTATTTCGTCAATGACTTTGCTGAGCCAACCGTAAACATTTTAATTTGTCCTAATGAATGATATCAAATAAAATTTCTGATTTTTTTATTTCAAAGAACTTGACAGTTATCATTACTTTTAGGGTTCGTAAAGCTTGTGATCGTTTATTTTATTGTAGAATCAAGGCTAACTCAAGTACGAGACACATGGTCTTATTTTTTTTGCTAACGAGTTCAGGTCCATAATATTTGTTGGCTGAAATAAGTCTGCCAAAAGTGGATGCTTTTGTTAAGTGACTGTTAAGTGGGTAAGTAAAAAGTTTACTTTGAAAGTTAAAATTTAAAAGAAAGTAGGTTAACTTTCAGATATAACCATTTTGTATAGTATATGATTTAAAGCACTTAAAAATGAAGGTATCGAGATATGGGAGTGTTCCACGACAGAGTTCTTATTAACTGTTAAGCTTTTAAACTTTGAAGTTATTTTTAATTTTTTGGTTTAAAACTCTTTAAAGATTAAAGATACAAGTTTAAGCTTTTACTTTAATTTACTAATATAAAAGCTTGAGAGTGTTTGAATCAAGAAGAGAAGTTACATATAATTATAATAAAATTAAAACAAAAGTTTAGATTTGTAGAGTGTTAGTTACCTTTCTTCTGGAAGCTTTTTTAAAAAAGCAACCTTTGAAGAGCTAATATTATTAGCTTCAAAGAATGTAGTTCTCTCATCGAGAAACGTAAATGTTCTGTAACGAAATAAAATGAAATAACTGTTAATAAAATTTAAGGTAAAAGTGCAGATTTGTTATAAAGCTCGTTTTATAAAGCTCAACAAATTAATTTTTTTTTTCAATTGTCAGTATCATACCCATTTGAATTAAAACTTAAAAGAAAGTGCATTAACTTTCTTATGAATGTTTTAGAATTTTGAAGATATAATAATTCAAGGTTTTTCACCAAGCAATATTACCAAAACAATTTAAGTTTTCACTTTAATTAGCTATTTTAAAAGTTTAAGAAGTGTGAGTGTCCAAATCAAGAACAGCTGTCATAAAGTAGCAGTAAATAAACTAAAAGTAACTTAAAATAAAAATTAAGATTAAAAAACTGTTAGTTTCTGAACTTTGATGAGATACCATTTTTTATATTTTTGTCCTTGAAAGCTTTCAAGATTATAGGAGTTCAATGTGTATTTTCCATAAAATAATATCTTCATTGAAATTTCTGCATTTATAAGGTCGAAAAGGCGAGTGTTAACCCAGTTCAATACATACTTACAAGAAAATGTGTAAGCTTTTTGAACTGCACAACTAGTTTTATATTCGTGCTTTCATTTTAATTTACTGATACATAAATTCTATTAAATATTACTATGATCTATCATAACATACAACACTTTACTAGACTAAAAGCTTTACACCATCATAATTCATAATAGATGTATGTATCAAGATTAAACTACTTTTGTTCATCAAAATGCAACAACAACGAAAAAAACTTTAATTTATTTTAGATGTCACACACCGACCGCACTAAGAATAATAAAACTATTTTAAGAAGATGAAAATCATTTTCTTTTGTTTTGTTTTCTCTCAAAAAAAATCATTTACAGTACAAAAACGTGTGCTTAGGACCAAAACACAAGTCATAATTTTTATTTTGGTATGTACATTATATGCTGTGTGAAAACGAAATATTTATACATAAATTTAACTAACCGTAGCGTATCCATACAGTCTAAGCTAATAAATAAAGCTTTTGTCATAATTTTGTATAGTCTATGTTATGAGATATAAGAATATTTTGTTTTTTATTTAAACGAAAGCCACTGCAGAAAAAAAACTAGATCTAACTTTTGTTTTAAATTGATGAGGTTTTTCAAAATTATAATAAGCTTTAAGCTAATCAATATTTTTCCGGTATTGTTTCGTATTTTATATTAATTTCCGTTTAATGATTCAAAGTTTTTGTAGATCATATTTTTCATGTTGTCACACCTTAAAAATAGTAAAAAAGCTTTTATTTTATTCAGTAAAATTATAATTTCCTTTCAATTAACGTGCGCAAAAACCACTTTACCCTAAATTCAAATAAAAAAAAATAGGGCGACAAACTAAATTTATATTTATATATATAAATTCGTTTTTGTTGTTGTCACTTTTTTTTAACTTAATTTTTGGGTTACAGCTTTTTGCCCTAAATTTACGTAAAATTATTTGTGGTGTGTTTTGGGACACACAGAGTTAATTAAGCTTGATGGCATCTTTAATATGGTAAAATTCTATATTTAATGAGATGAAAAGAATTTGTGTAAATTTCATGTTAACACAGTTATTTGTATATGTCAAAAAAAGCTTTTATGGAAAACCGCAAAATTTTTATTTTAATATGGTGCAAAATTTTATTTTGTTATATTTAGATTTACGAGCATGAAAGCAAGATTTTAATATAAATTTTATTAAGCTTCGAGAAGATTCCGACTTAAAAAGCACAAATAAAGAAAAAAGTGTTGGGCCTTATTTCAAGAAAGCTTGAAATTTTTTGTATACTTCTAGTAATTATAATATTACTTCTGAATATGAATGAAAAGAATAATATATCAACACAATGATTATTATCATACTGGACCGGCCAGTAATAAATATTATTAAATAAATTATTAAATAAATTATTAAATAAATTATTAAATCAATTATTAAATCAATTATAATATAAATTATTAAATAAATTATTAAATAAATTATTAAATAAATTATTAAATAAATTATTAAATAAATTATTAAATAAATTATTAAATAAATTATTAAATAAATTTTTAAATAAATTATTAAATAAATTATTAAATAAATTATTAAATAAATTATTAAATAAATTATTAAATAAATTATTAAATAAATTATTAAATAAATTATTAAATAAATTATTAAATAAATTATTAAATATATTATTAAATAAATTATTAAATAAATTATTAAATAAATTATTAAATAAATTATAAATAAATTATTAAATAAATTATTAAATAAATTATTAAATAAATTATTAAATAAATTATTAAATAAATTATTAAATAAATTATTAAATAAATTATTCAAGAAATTATTAAAGAAATTATTAAATAAATTATTAAATAAAATATTAAAGAAATTATTAAATAAATTATTAAATAAATTATTAAATAAATTATTAAATAAATTATTAAAGAAATTATTAAAGAAATTATTAAAGAAATTATTAAAGAAATTATTAAATAAATTATTAAATAAATTATTGAATGAATTATTAAATAAATTATTAAATAAATTATTAAATAAATTATTAAATAAATAATTAAACAAGTTATTAAATAAGTTATTAAATAAATTATTAAATAAATTATTAAATAAATTATTAAATAAATTATTAAATAAATTATTAAATAAATTATTAAATAAATTATTAAATAAATTATTAAATAAACTATTAAATAAATTATTAAATAAATTATTAAATAAATTATTAAATAAATTATTAAATAAATTATTAAATAAATTATTAAATAAATTATTAAATAAATTATTAAATAAATTATTAATTAAATTATTGAATAAATTATTAAATAAATTATTAAATAAATTACTAAATAAATTATTAAATAAATTATTAAATAAATTATTAAATAAATTATTAAATAAATTATTAAATAAATTATTAAGTAAATTATTAAAGAAACAATTAAATTAAGAATTAAATAAATTATTAAATAAATAATTAAATAAATTATTAAATAAATTATTAAATAAATTCTTAAATAAATTATTAAATAAATTATTAAATAAATTATTAAATAAATTATTAAATATATTATTAAATAAATTATTAAATAAATTATTAAATTAAATATTAAATTAAATATTAAATAAATTATTAAATAAATTATTAAAAAAATTATTAAATAAATTATCAAATAAATTAATAAATAAATTATTAAATAAATTATTAAATAAATAATTAAATTAAGAATTAAATAAATTATTAAATAAATAATTAAATAAATTATTAAATAAATTATTAAATATATTATTAAATAAATTATTTAATAAATTATTAAATTAAATATTAAATTAAATATTAAATAAATTATTAAATAAATTAATAAAAAAATTATTAAATAAATTATCAAATAAATTATTAAATAAATTATTAAATAAATTATTAAATAAATAATTAAATTAAGAATTAAATAAATTATTAAATAAATAATTAAATAAATTATTAAATAAATTATTAAATAAATTATTAAATAAATTATTAAATAAATTATTAAATAAATTATTAAATAAATTATTAAATTATTAAATAAATTATTAAATAAATTATTAAATAAATTATTAAATAAATTATTAAATAAATTATTAAATAAATTATTAAATAAATTATTAAATAAATTATTAAATAAATTATTAAATAAATTATTAAATAAATTATTAAATAGATTATTATATAAATTATTATATAAATTATTAAATAAATTATTAAATAAATTATTAAATAAACTATTAAATAAATTATTAAATAAATTATTAAATAAATTATTAAATATATTATTAAATAAATTATTAAATAAATTATTAAATTAAATATTAAATTAAATATTAAATAAATTATTAAATAAAGAATTAAAAAACTATTAAATAAATTATCAAATAAATTATTAAATAAATTATTAAATAAATTATTAAATAAATTATTATAAAATAATTAAATTAAGAATTAAATAAATTATTAAATAAATAATTAAATAAATTATTAAATAAATTATTAAATAAATTATTAAATAAATTATTAAATAAATTATTAAATAAATTATCAAATAAATTATTAAATAAATTATTAAATAAATTATTAAATAAATTATTAAATAAATTATTAAATAAATAATTAAATTAAGAATTAAATAAATTATTAAATAAATAATTAAATAAATTATTAAATAAATTATTAAATAAATTATTAAATAAATTATTAAATAAATTATTAAATAAATTATTAAATAAATTATTAAATAAATTATCAAATAAATTATTAAATAAATTATTAAATAAATTATTAAATAAATTATTAAATAAATTATTAAATAAATTATTAAATAAATTATTAAATAAATTATTAAATAAATTATTAAACAGATTATTAAATAAATTATTAAATAAATTATTAAATAAATTATTAAATAAATTATTAAATAAACTATTAAATAAATTATTAAATAAATTATTAAATAAATTATTAAATATATTATTAAATAAATTATTAAATAAATTATTAAATTAAATATTAAATTAAATATTAAATAAATTATTAAATAAATTATTAAAAAAATTATTAAATGAATTATCAAATAAATTATTAAATAAATTATTAAATAGATTATTAAATAAATTATTAAATAAATTATTATATAAATTATTAAATAAATTATTAAATAAATTATTAAATAAATTATTAAATAAACTATTAAATAAATTATTAAATAAATTATTAAATAAATTATTAAATAAATTATTAAATAAATTATTAAATAAATTATTAAATTAAATATTAAATTAAATATTAAATAAATTATCAAATAAATTATTAAAAAAATTATTAAATAAATTATCAAATAAATTATTAAATAAATTATTAAATAAATTATTAAATAAATTATTAAATAAATAATTAAATTAAGAATTAAATAAATTATTAAATAAATAATTAAATAAATTATTAAATAAATTATTAAATAAATTATTAAATAAATTATTAAATAAATTATTAAATAAATTATTAAATAAATTATTAAATTATTAAATAAATTATTAAATAAATTATTAAATAAATTATTAAATAAATTATTAAATAAATTATTAAATAAATTATTAAATAAATTATTAAATAAATTATTAAATAAATTATTAAATAAATTATTAAATAAATTATTAAATAAATTATTAAATAAATTATTAAATAAATTATTAAATAAATTATTAAATAAATTATTAAATATATTATTATATAAATTATTAAATATATTATTAAATAAATTATTAAATAAATTATTAAATTAAATATTAAATTAAATATTAAATAAATTATTAAATAAATTATTTAAAAAATTATTAAATAAATTATCAAATAAATTATTAAATAAATTATTAAATAAGTTATTAAATAAATTATTAAATAAATAATTAAATAAATAATTAAATAAATTATTAAATAAATTATTAAATAAATTATTAAATAAATTATTAAATAAATTATTAAATAAATTATTAAATAAATTATTAAATAAATTAATAAATAAATTATTAAATAAATTATTAAATAAATTATTAAATAAACTATTAAATAAATTATTAAATAAATTATTAAATAAATTATTAAATATATTATTAAATAAATTATTAAATAAATTATTAAATTAAATATTAAATTAAATATTAAATAAATTATTAAATAAATTATTAAATAAATTATTAAATAAATTATCAAATAAATTATTAAATAAATTATTAAATAAATTATTAAATAAATTATTAAATAAATAATTAAATTAAGAATTAAATAAATTATTAAATAAATAATTAAATAAATTATTAAATAAATTATTAAATAAATTATTAAATAAATTATTAAATAAATTATTAAATAAATTCTGAAATAAATTCTGAAATAAATAATTAAAAAAATTATTAAAAAAAATATTAAATAAATTATTAAATAAATTATTAAATAAATTATTAAATAAATTATTAAATAAATTATTAAATAAATTATTAAATAAATTATTCAAGAAATTATTAAAGAAATTATTAAATAAATTATTAAATAAAATATTAAATAAATTATTAAATAAACTATTAAATAAATTATTAAATAAATTATTAAATAAATTATTAAATATATTATTAAATAAATTATTAAATAAATTATTAAATTAAATATTAAATTAAATATTAAATAAATTATTAAATAAAGAATTAAAAAACTATTAAATAAATTATCAAATAAATTATTAAATAAATTATTAAATAAATTATTAAATAAATTATTATAAAATAATTAAATTAAGAATTAAATAAATTATTAAATAAATAATTAAATAAATTATTAAATAAATTATTAAATAAATTATTAAATAAATTATTAAATAAATTATTAAATAAATTATCAAATAAATTATTAAATAAATTATTAAATAAATTATTAAATAAATTATTAAATAAATTATTAAATAAATAATTAAATTAAGAATTAAATAAATTATTAAATAAATAATTAAATAAATTATTAAATAAATTATTAAATAAATTATTAAATAAATTATTAAATAAATTATTAAATAAATTATTAAATAAATTATTAAATAAATTATCAAATAAATTATTAAATAAATTATTAAATAAATTATTAAATAAATTATTAAATAAATTATTAAATAAATTATTAAATAAATTATTAAATAAATTATTAAATAAATTATTAAACAGATTATTAAATAAATTATTAAATAAATTATTAAATAAATTATTAAATAAATTATTAAATAAACTATTAAATAAATTATTAAATAAATTATTAAATAAATTATTAAATAAATTACTAAATAAATTATTAAATAAATTATTAAATAAATTATTAAATAAATTATTAAAAAAATTATTAAATAAATTATCAAATAAATTATTAAATAAATTATTAAATAAATTATTAAATAAATTATTAAATAAATTATTAAATAAATTATTAAATAAATTATTAAATAAATTATTAAATAAATTATCAAATAAATTATTAAATAAATTATTAAATAAATTATTAAATAAATTATTAAATAAATTATTAAATAAATTATTAAATAAATTATTAAATAAATTATTAAATAAATTATTAAATAGATTATTAAATAAATTATTAAATAAATTATTAAATAAATTATTAAATAAATTATTAAATAAACTATTAAATAAATTATTAAATAAATTATTAAATAAATTATTAAATATATTATTAAATAAATTATTAAATAAATTATTAAATTAAATATTAAATTAAATATTAAATATATTATTAAATAAATTATTAAAAAAATTATTAAATGAATTATCAAATAAATTATTAAATAAATTATTAAATAGATTATTAAATAAATTATTAAATAAATTATTATATAAATTATTAAATAAATTATTAAATAAATTATTAAATAAATTATTAAATAAACTATTAAATAAATTATTAAATAAATTATTAAATAAATTATTAAATAAATTATTAAATAAATTATTAAATTAAATATTAAATTAAATATTAAATAAATTATCAAATAAATTATTAAAAAAATTATTAAATAAATTATCAAATAAATTATTAAATAAATTATTAAATAAATTATTAAATAAATTATTAAATAAATAATTAAATTAAGAATTAAATAAATTATTAAATAAATAATTAAATAAATTATTAAATAAATTATTAAATAAATTATTAAATAAATTATTAAATAAATTATTAAATAAATTATTAAATAAATTATTAAATAAATTATTAAATAAATTATTAGATAAATTATTAAATAAATTATTAAATAAATTATTAAATAAATTATTAAATAAATTATTAAATAAATTATTAAATAAATTATTAAATTAAATATTAAATTAAATATTAAATAAATTATCAAATAAATTATTAAAAAAATTATTAAATAAATTATCAAATAAATTATTAAATAAATTATTAAATAAATTATTAAATAAATTATTAAATAAATAATTAAATTAAGAATTAAATAAATTATTAAATAAATAATTAAATAAATTATTAAATAAATTATTAAATAAATTATTAAATAAATTATTAAATAAATTATTAAATAAATTATTAAATAAATTATTAAATAAATTATTAAATAAATTATTAAATAAATTATTAAATAAATTATTAAATAGATTATTATATAAATTATTATATAAATTATTAAATAAATTATTAAATAAATTATTAAATAAACTATTAAATAAATTATTAAATAAATTATTAAATAAATTATTAAATATATTATTAAATAAATTATTAAATAAATTATTAAATTAAATATTAAATTAAATATTAAATAAATTATTAAATAAAGAATTAAAAAACTATTAAATAAATTATCAAATAAATTATTAAATAAATTATTAAATAAATTATTAAATAAATTATTATAAAATAATTAAATTAAGAATTAAATAAATTATTAAATAAATAATTAAATAAATTATTAAATAAATTATTAAATAAATTATTAAATAAATTATTAAATAAATTATTAAATAAATTATCAAATAAATTATTAAATAAATTATTAAATAAATTATTAAATAAATTATTAAATAAATTATTAAATAAATAATTAAATTAAGAATTAAATAAATTATTAAATAAATAATTAAATAAATTATTAAATAAATTATTAAATAAATTATTAAATAAATTATTAAATAAATTATTAAATAAATTATTAAATAAATTATTAAATAAATTATCAAATAAATTATTAAATAAATTATTAAATAAATTATTAAATAAATTATTAAATAAATTATTAAATAAATTATTAAATAAATTATTAAATAAATTATTAAATAAATTATTAAACAGATTATTAAATAAATTATTAAATAAATTATTAAATAAATTATTAAATAAATTATTAAATAAACTATTAAATAAATTATTAAATAAATTATTAAATAAATTATTAAATATATTATTAAATAAATTATTAAATAAATTATTAAATTAAATATTAAATTAAATATTAAATAAATTATTAAATAAATTATTAAAAAAATTATTAAATGAATTATCAAATAAATTATTAAATAAATTATTAAATAGATTATTAAATAAATTATTAAATAAATTATTATATAAATTATTAAATAAATTATTAAATAAATTATTAAATAAATTATTAAATAAACTATTAAATAAATTATTAAATAAATTATTAAATAAATTATTAAATAAATTATTAAATAAATTATTAAATAAATTATTAAATTAAATATTAAATTAAATATTAAATAAATTATCAAATAAATTATTAAATAAGTTATTAAATAAATTATCAAATAAATTATTAAATAAATTATTAAATAAATTATTAAATAAATTATTAAATAAATAATTAAATTAAGAATTAAATAAATTATTAAATAAATAATTAAATAAATTATTAAATAAATTATTAAATAAATTATTAAATAAATTATTAAATAAATTATTAAATAAATTATTAAATAAATTATTAAATTATTAAATAAATTATTAAATAAATTATTAAATAAATTATTAAATAAATTATTAAATAAATTATTAAATAAATTATTAAATAAATTATTAAATAAATTATTAAATAAATTATTAAATAAATTATTAAATAAATTATTAAATAAATTATTAAATAAATTATTAAATAAATTATTAAATAAATTATTAAATAAATTATTAAATATATTATTATATAAATTATTAAATATATTATTAAATAAATTATTAAATAAATTATTAAATTAAATATTAAATTAAATATTAAATAAATTATTAAATAAATTATTTAAAAAATTATTAAATAAATTATCAAATAAATTATTAAATAAATTATTAAATAAGTTATTAAATAAATTATTAAATAAATAATTAAATAAATAATTAAATAAATTATTAAATAAATTATTAAATAAATTATTAAATAAATTATTAAATAAATTATTAAATAAATTATTAAATAAATTATTAAATAAATTAATAAATAAATTATTAAATAAATTATTAAATAAATTATTAAATAAACTATTAAATAAATTATTAAATAAATTATTAAATAAATTATTAAATATATTATTAAATAAATTATTAAATAAATTATTAAATTAAATATTAAATTAAATATTAAATAAATTATTAAATAAATTATTAAATAAATTATTAAATAAATTATCAAATAAATTATTAAATAAATTATTAAATAAATTATTAAATAAATTATTAAATAAATAATTAAATTAAGAATTAAATAAATTATTAAATAAATAATTAAATAAATTATTAAATAAATTATTAAATAAATTATTAAATAAATTATTAAATAAATTATTAAATAAATTCTGAAATAAATTCTGAAATAAATAATTAAAAAAATTATTAAAAAAAATATTAAATAAATTATTAAATAAATTATTAAATAAATTATTAAATAAATTATTAAATAAATTATTAAATAAATTATTAAATAAATTATTCAAGAAATTATTAAAGAAATTATTAAATAAATTATTAAATAAAATATTAAATAAATTATTAAATAAATTATTAAATAAATTATTAAATAAATTATTAAATAAATTATTAAAGAAATTATTAAAGAAATTATTAAAGAAATTATTAAAGAAATTATTAAATAAATTATTAAATAAATTATTGAATAAATTATTAAATAAATTATTAAATAAATTATTAAATAAATTATTAAATAAATTATTAAACAAGTTATTAAATAAGTTATTAAATAAATTATTAAATAAATTATTAAATAAATTATTAAATAAATTATTAAATAAATTATTAAATAAATTATTAAATAAATTATTAAATAAATTATTAAATAAATTATTAAATAAACTATTAAATAAATTATTAAATAAATTATTAAATAAATTATTAAATAAATTATTAAATAAATTATTAAATAAATTATTAAATAAATTATTAAATAAATTATTAAATAAATTATTAAATAAATTATTAAATAAATTATTAATTAAATTATTAAATAAATTATTAAATAAATTATTAAATAAATCACTAAATAAATTATTAAATAAATTATTAAATAAATTATTAAATAAATTATTAAATAAATTATTAAATAAATTATTAAGTAAATTATTAAATAAATAATTAAATTAAGAATTAAATAAATTATTAAATAAATAATTAAATAAATTATTAAATAAATTATTAAATAAATTCTTAAATAAATTATTAAATAAATTATTAAATAAATTATTAAATAAATTATTAAATATATTATTAAATAAATTATTAAATAAATTATTAAATTAAATATTAAATAAATTATTAAATAAATTATTAAATAAATTATTAAATAAATTATCAAATAAATTAATAAATAAATTATTAAATAAATTATTAAATAAATAATTAAATTAAGAATTAAATAAATTATTAAATAAATAATTAAATAAATTATTAAATAAATTATTAAATATATTATTAAATAAATTATTAAATAAATTATTAAATTAAATATTAAATTAAATATTAAATAAATTATTAAATAAATTATTAAAAAAATTATTAAATAAATTATCAAATAAATTATTAAATAAATTATTAAATAAATTATTAAATAAATAATTAAATTAAGAATTAAATAAATTATTAAATAAATAATTAAATAAATTATTAAATAAATTATTAAATAAATTATTAAATAAATTATTAAATAAATTATTAAATAAATTATTAAATAAATTATTAAATTATTAAATAAATTATTAAATAAATTATTAAATAAATTATTAAATAAATTATTAAATAAATTATTAAATAAATTATTAAATAAATTATTAAATAAATTATTAAATAGATTATTATATAAATTATTATATAAATTATTAAATAAATTATTAAATAAATTATTAAATAAACTATTAAATAAATTATTAAATAAATTATTAAATAAATTATTAAATATATTATTAAATAAATTATTAAATAAATTTTTAAATTAAATATTAAATTAAATATTAAATAAATTATTAAATAAAGAATTAAAAAATTATTAAATAAATTATCAAATAAATTATTAAATAAATTATTAAATAAATTATTAAATAAATTATTATAAAATAATTAAATTAAGAATTAAATAAATTATTAAATAAATAATTAAATAAATTATTAAATAAATTATTAAATAAATTATTAAATAAATTATTAAATAAATTATCAAATAAATTATTAAATAAATTATTAAATAAATTATTAAATAAATTATTAAATAAATTATTAAATAAATAATTAAATTAAGAATTAAATAAATTATTAAATAAATAATTAAATAAATTATTAAATAAATTATTAAATAAATTATTAAATAAATTATTAAATAAATTATTAAATAAATTATTAAATAAATTATTAAATAAATTATTAAATAAATAATCAAATAAATTATTAAATAAATTATTAAATAAATTATTAAATAAATTATTAAATAAATTATTAAATAAATTATTAAATAAATTATTATATAAATTATTAAATAAATTATTAAATAGATTATTAAATAAATTATTAAATAAATTATTAAATAAATTATTAAATAAATTATTAAATAAACTATTAAAAAAATTATTAAATAAATTATTAAATAAATTATTAAATATATTATTAAATAAATTATTAAATAAATTATTAAATTAAATATTAAATTAAATATTAAATATATTATTAAATAAATTATTAAAAAAATTATTAAATGAATTATCAAATAAATTATTAAATAAATTATTAAATAGATTATTAAATAAATTATTAAATAAATTATTATATAAATTATTAAATAAATTATTAAATAAATTATTAAATAAATTATTAAATAAACTATTAAATAAATTATTAAATAAATTATTAAATAAATTATTAAATAAATTATTAAATAAATTATTAAATTAAATATTAAATTAAATATTAAATAAATTATCAAATAAATTATTAAAAAAATTATTAAATAAATTATCAAATAAATTATTAAATAAATTATTAAATAAATTATTAAATAAATTATTAAATAAATAATTAAATTAAGAATTAAATAAATTATTAAATAAATAATTAAATAAATTATTAAATAAATTATTAAATAAATTATTAAATAAATTATTAAATAAATTATTAAATAAATTATTAAATAAATTATTAAATAAATTATTAAATAAATTATTAAATAAATTATTAAATAAATTATTAAATAAATTATTAAATAAATTATTAAATAAATTATTAAATTAAATATTAAATTAAATATTAAATAAATTATCAAATAAATTATTAAAAAAATTATTAAATAAATTATCAAATAAATTATTAAATAAATTATTAAATAAATTATTAAATAAATTATTAAATAAATAATTAAATTAAGAATTAAATAAATTATTAAATAAATAATTAAATAAATTATTAAATAAATTATTAAATAAATTATTAAATAAATTATTAAATAAATTATTAAATAAATTATTAAATAAATTATTAAATAAATTATTAAATAAATTATTAAATAAATTATTAAATATATTATTAAATAAATTATTAAATAAATTATTAAATTAAATATTAAATTAAATATTAAATAAACTATTAAATAAATTATTTAAAAAATTATTAAATAAATTATCAAATAAATTATTAAATAAATTATTAAATAAGTTATTAAATAAATTATTAAATAAATAATTAAATAAATAATTAAATAAATTATTAAATAAATTATTAAATAAATTATTAAATAAATTATTAAATAAATTATTAAATAAATTATTAAATAAATTATTAAATAAATTATTAAATAAATTATTAAATAAATTATTAAATAAACTATTAAATAAATTATTAAATAAATTATTAAATAAATTATTAAATAAATTATTAAATAAATTATTAAATAAATTATTAAATAAATTATTAAATAAATTATTAAATAAATTATTAAATAAATTATTAAATAAATTATTAAAAGATTATTAAATAAATTATTAGATAAATTATTAAATAAATTATTAAATAAATTATTAAATAAACTATTAAATAAATTATTAAATATATTATTAAATAAATTATTAAATAAATTATTAAATTAAATATTAAATTAAATATTAAATAAATTATTAAATAAATTATTTAAAAAATTATTAAATAAATTATCAAATAAATTATTAAATAAATTATTAAATAAGTTATTAAATAAATTATTAAATAAATAATTAAATAAATAATTAAATAAATTATTAAATAAATTATTAAATAAATTATTAAATAAATTATTAAATAAATTATTAAATAAATTATTAAATAAATTATTAAATAAATTATTAAATAAATTATTAAATAAATTATTAAATAAATTATTAAATAAACTATTAAATAAATTATTAAATAAATTATTAAAAAAAATATTAAATAAATTATTAAATAAATTATTAAAGAAATTATTAAATAAATTATTAAGTAAATTATTAAAGAAATTATTAAAGAAATTATTAAAGAAATTATTAAAGAAATTATTAAATAAATTATTAAATAAATTATTAAATAAATTATTAAATAAATTATTAAATAAATTATTAAAGAAATTATTAAAGAAATTATTAAAGAAATTATAAAAGAAATTCTTAAAGAAATTCTTAAAGAAATTATTAAAGAAATTATTAAAGAAATTATTAAAGAAATTATTAAAGAAATTATTAAATAAATTATTAAATAAATTATTGAATAAATTATTAAATAAATTATTAAATAAATTATTAAATAAATTATTAAATAAATTATTAAATAAATTATTAAATAAATTATTAAATAATTTATTAAATAAGTTATTAAATAAATTATTAAATAAATTAATAAATAAATTACTAAATAAATTATTAAATATATTATTAAATAAATTATTAAATAAATTATTAAATAAATTATTAAATAAATTATTAAATAAATTATTAAATAAATTATTAAATAAATTATTAAATAAATTATTAAATAAATTATTAAATAAATTATTAAATAAATTATTAAATAAATTATTAAATAAATTATTAAATAAATTATTAATTAAATTATTAAGTAAATTATTAAATAAATTATTAAAAAAATTATTAAATAAATTATTAAATAAATTATTAAATAAATTATTAAATAAATTATTAAATAAATTATTAAATAAATTATTAAATAAATTACTAAATAAATTATTAAATAAATTATTAAATAAATTATTAAATAAATTATTAAAAAAATTATTAAATAAATTATCAAATAAATTATTAAATAAATTATTAAATAAATTATTAAATAAATTATTAAATAAATTATTAAATAAATTATTAAATAAATTATTAAATAAATTATTAAATAAATTATCAAATAAATTATTAAATAAATTATTAAATAAATTATTAAATAAATTATTAAATAAATTATTAAATAAATTATTAAATAAATTATTAAATAAATTATTAAATAAATTATTAAATAGATTATTAAATAAATTATTAAATAAATTATTAAATAAATTATTAAATAAATTATTAAATAAACTATTAAATAAATTATTAAATAAATTATTAAATAAATTATTAAATATATTATTAAATAAATTATTAAATAAATTATTAAATTAAATATTAAATTAAATATTAAATATATTATTAAATAAATTATTAAAAAAATTATTAAATGAATTATCAAATAAATTATTAAATAAATTATTAAATAGATTATTAAATAAATTATTAAATAAATTATTATATAAATTATTAAATAAATTATTAAATAAATTATTAAATAAATTATTAAATAAACTATTAAATAAATTATTAAATAAATTATTAAATAAATTATTAAATAAATTATTAAATAAATTATTAAATTAAATATTAAATTAAATATTAAATAAATTATCAAATAAATTATTAAAAAAATTATTAAATAAATTATCAAATAAATTATTAAATAAATTATTAAATAAATTATTAAATAAATTATTAAATAAATAATTAAATTAAGAATTAAATAAATTATTAAATAAATAATTAAATAAATTATTAAATAAATTATTAAATAAATTATTAAATAAATTATTAAATAAATTATTAAATAAATTATTAAATAAATTATTAAATAAATTATTAAATAAATTATTAGATAAATTATTAAATAAATTATTAAATAAATTATTAAATAAATTATTAAATAAATTATTAAATAAATTATTAAATAAATTATTAAATTAAATATTAAATTAAATATTAAATAAATTATCAAATAAATTATTAAAAAAATTATTAAATAAATTATCAAATAAATTATTAAATAAATTATTAAATAAATTATTAAATAAATTATTAAATAAATAATTAAATTAAGAATTAAATAAATTATTAAATAAATAATTAAATAAATTATTAAATAAATTATTAAATAAATTATTAAATAAATTATTAAATAAATTATTAAATAAATTATTAAATAAATTATTAAATAAATTATTAAATAAATTATTAAATAAATTATTAAATAAATTATTAAATATATTATTAAATAAATTATTAAATAAATTATTAAATTAAATATTAAATTAAATATTAAATAAATTATTAAATAAATTATTTAAAAAATTATTAAATAAATTATCAAATAAATTATTAAATAAGTTATTAAATAAATTATTAAATAAATAATTAAATAAATAATTAAATAAATTATTAAATAAATTATTAAATAAATAATTAAATAAATTATTAAATAAATTATTAAATAAATTATTAAATAAATTATTAAATAAATTATTAAATAAATTATTAAATAAATTATTAAATAAACTATTAAATAAATTATTAAATAAATTATTAAATAAATTATTAAATAAATTATTAAATAAATTATTAAATAAATTATTAAATAAATTATTAAATAAATTATTAAATAAATTATTAAATAAATTATTAAATAAATTATTAAATAAATTATTAAAAGATTATTAAATAAATTATTAGATAAATTATTAAATAAATTATTAAATAAATTATTAAATAAACTATTAAATAAATTATTAAATATATTATTAAATAAATTATTAAATAAATTATTAAATTAAATATTAAATTAAATATTAAATAAATTATTAAATAAATTATTTAAAAAATTATTAAATAAATTATCAAATAAATTATTAAATAAATTATTAAATAAGTTATTAAATAAATTATTAAATAAATAATTAAATAAATAATTAAATAAATAATTAAATAAATTATTAAATAAATTATTAAATAAATTATTAAATAAATTATTAAATAAATTATTAAATAAATTATTAAATAAATTATTAAATAAATTATTAAATAAATTATTAAATAAATTATTAAATAAACTATTAAATAAATTATTAAATAAATTATTAAAAAAAATATTAAATAAATTATTAAATAAATTATTAAAGAAATTATTAAATAAATTATTAAATAAATTATTAAGTAAATTATTAAATAAATTATTAAATAAATTATTAAATAAATTAATAAATAAATTATTAAATAAATTATTAAATAAATTATCAAAGAAATTATTAAAGAAATTATTAAAGAAATTATTTAATAAATTATTAAATTAATTATTAAAAAAAATATTAAATAAATTATTAAATAAATTATTAAAGAAATTATTAAATAAATTATTAAATAAATTATTAAGTAAATTATTAAATAAATTATTAAATAAATTATTAAATAAATTATTAAATAAATTATTAAATAAATTATTAAATAAATTATCAAAGAAATTATTAAAGAAATTATTAAAGAAATTATTTAATAAATTATTAAAGAAATTATTAAATAAATTATTAAAGAAATTATTAAAAAAAATTAGAAAATAAATTATTAAATAAATTATTAAATAAATTATTAAATAAATTATTAAATAAATTATTAAGTAAATTATTAAAGAAATTATTAAAGAAATTATTAAAGAAATTTTTAAAGAAATTATTAAAGAAATTATTAAAGAAATTATTAAAGAAATTATTAAAGAAATTATTAAAGAAATTATTAAAGAAATTATTAAATAAATTATTAAATAAATTATTAAATAAATTATTAAATAAATTATTAAATAAATTATTAAATAAATTATTAAATAAATTATTAAATATATTATTAAATAAATTATTAAATAAATTATTAAAGAAATTATTAAAGAAATTATTAAATAAATTATTAAATAAATTATTAAATAAATTATTAAATAAATTATTAAATAAATTATTAAAGAAATTATTAAAGAAATTATTAAAGAAATTATAAAAGAAATTCTTAAAGAAATTCTTAAAGAAATTATTAAAGAAATTATTAAAGAAATTATTAAAGAAATTATTAAAGAAATTATTAAATAAATTATTAAATAAATTATTGAATAAATTATTAAATAAATTATTAAATAAATTATTAAATAAATTATTAAATAAATTATTAAATAAATTATTAAATAAATTATTAAATAATTTATTAAATAAGTTATTAAATAAATTATTAAATAAATTAATAAATAAATTATTAAATAAATTATTAAATATATTATTAAATAAATTATTAAATAAATTATTAAATAAATTATTAAATAAATTATTAAATAAATTATTAAATAAATTATTAAATAAATTATTAAATAAATTATTAAATAAATTATTAAATAAATTATTAAATAAATTATTAAATAAATTATTAAATAAATTATTAATTAAATTATTAAGTAAATTATTAAATAAATTATTAAAAAAATTATTAAATAAATTATTAAATAAATTATTAAATAAATTATTAAATAAATTATTAAATAAATTATTAAATAAATTATTAAATAAATTACTAAATAAATTATTAAATAAATTATTAAATAAATTATTAAATAAATTATTAAAAAAATTATTAAATAAATTATCAAATAAATTATTAAATAAATTATTAAATAAATTATTAAATAAATTATTAAATAATTAATTAAATTAAGAATTAAATAAATTATTAAATAAATAATTAAATAAATTATTAAATATATTATTAAATAAATTATTAAATAAATTATTAAATTAAATATTAAATTAAATATTAAATAAATTATTAAATAAATTATTAAAAAAATTATTAAATACATTATCAAATAAATTATTAAATAAATTATTAAATAAATTATTAAATAAATTATTAAATAAATTATTAAATAAATAATTAAATTAAGAATTAAATAAATTATTAAATAAATAATTAAATAAATTAAATAAATTAAATAAATTAAATAAATTAAATAAAAAATTAAATAAATTAAATAAATTAAATAAATTAAATAAATTAAATAAATTAAATAAATTAAATAAATTAAATAAATTAAATAAATTAAATAAATTAAATAAATTAAATAAATTAAATAAATTAAATAAATTAAATAAATTAAATAAGTTAAATTAATTAAATTAATTAAATTAATTAAATTAATTAAATTAATTAAATTAATTAAATTAATAAAATTAATTAAATTAATTAAATTAATTAAATTAATTAAATTAATAAAAATAATAAAATTAATTAAATTAATTAAATTAATTAAATTAATTAAATTAATTAAATTAATTAAATTAATAAATTTAATTAAATTAATAAAATTAATAAAATTAATTAAATTAATTAAATTAATTAAATTAATTAAATTAATTAAATTAATTAAATTAATTAAATTAATAAAATTAATAAAATTAATAAAATTAATTAAATTAATTAAATTAATTAAATTAATTAAATTAATTAAATTAATTAAATTAATTAAATTAATTAAATTAATTAAATTAATTAAATTAATTAAATTAATTAAATTAATTAAATTAATTAAATTAATTAAATTAATTAAATTAATTAAATTAATTAAATTAATTAAATTAATTAAATTACTTAAATTAATTAAATTAATTAAATTAATTAAATTAATTAAATTAATTAAATTAATTAAATTAATTAAATTAATTAAATTAATTAAATTAATTAAATTAATTAAATTAATTAAATTAATTAAATTAATTAAATTAATTAAATTAATTAAATTAATTAAATTAATTAAATTAATTAAATTAATTAAATTAATTAAATTAATTAAATTAATTAAATTAATTAAATTAATTAAATTAATTAAATTAATTAAATTAATTAAATTAATTAAATTAATTAAATTAATTAAATTAATTAAATTAATTAAATTAATTAAATTAATTAAATTAATTAAATTAATTAAATTAATTAAATTAATTAAATTAATTAAATTAATTAAATTAATTAAATTAATTAAATTAATTAAATTAATTAAATTAATTAAATTAATTAAATTAATTAAATTAATTAAATTAATTAAATTAATTAAATTAATTAAATTAATTAAATTAATTAAATTAATTAAATTAATTAAATTAATTAAATTAATTAAATTAATTAAATTAATTAAATTAATTAAATTAATTAAATTAATTAAATTAATTAAATTAATTAAATTAATTAAATTAATTAAATTAATTAAATTAATTAAATTAATTAAATTAATTAAATTAATTAAATTAATTAAATTAATTAAATTAATTAAATTAATTAAATTAATTAAATTAATTAAATTAATTAAATTAATTAAATTAATTAAATTAATTAAATTAATTAAATTAATTAAATTAATTAAATTAATTAAATTAATTAAATTAACTAAATTAATTAAATTAATTAAATTAATTAAATTAATTGAATTAATTAAATTAACTAAATTAATTAAATTAATTAAATTAATTAAATTAATTAAATTAATTAAATTAATTAAATTAATTAAATTAATTAAATTAATTAAATTAATTAAATTAATTAAATTAATTAAATTAATTAAATTAATTAAATTAATTAAATTAATTATATTAATTATATTAATTAAATTAATTAAATTAATTAAATTAATTAAATTAATTAAATTAATTAAATTAATTAAATTAATAAAATTAATAAAATTAATTAAATTAATTAAATTAATTAAATTAATTAAATTAATTAAATTAATTAAATTAATTAAATTAATTAAATTAATTAAATTAATTAAATTAATTAAATTAATTAAATTAATTAAATTAATTAAATTAATTAAATTAATTAAATTAATTAAATTAATTAAATTAATTAAATTAATTAAATTAATTAAATTAATTAAATTAATTAAATTAATTAAATTAATTAAATTAATTAAATTAATTAAATTAATTAAATTAATTAAATTAATTAAATTAATTAAATTAATTAAATTAATTAAATTAATTAAATTAATTAAATTAATTAAATTAATTAAATTAATTAAATTAATTAAATTAATTAAATTAATTAAATTAATTAAATAAATTAAATTAATTAAATTAATTAAATTAATTAAATAAATTAAATAAATTAAATAAATTAAATAAATTAAATAAATTAAATAAATTAAATAAATTAAATAAATTAAATAAATTAAATAAATTAAATAAATTAAATAAATTAAATAAATTAAATAAATTAAATAAATTAAATAAATTAAATAAATTAAATAAATTAAATAAATTAAATAAATTAAATAAATTAAATAAATTAAATAAATTATATAAATTAAATAAATTAAATAAATTAAATAAATTATATAAATTAAATAAATTAAATAAATTAAATAAATTAAATAAATTAAATAAATTAAATAAATTAAATAAATTAAATAAATTAAATAAATTAAATAAATTAAATAAATTAAATAAATTAAATAAATTAAATAAATTAAATAAATTAAATAAATTAAATAAATTAAATAAATTAAATAAATTAAATAAATTAAATAAATTAAATAAATTAAATAAATTAAATAAATTAAATAAATTAAATAAATTAAATAAATTAAATAAATTAAATAAATTAAATAAATTAAATAAATTAAATAAATTAAATAAATTAAATAAATTAAATAAATTAAATAAATTAAATAAATTAAATAAATTAAATAAATTAAATAAATTAAATAAATTAAATAAATTAAATAAATTAAATAAATTAAATAAATTAAATAAATTAAATAAATTAAATAAATTAAATAAATTAAATAATTTAAATTAATTAAATTATTTAAATTAATTAAATTAATTAAATAAATTAAATAAATTAAATAAATTAAATAAATTAAATAAATTAAATAAATTAAATAAATTAAACAAATTAAATAAATTAAATAAATTAAATAAATTAAATAAATTAAATAAATTAAATAAATTAAATAAATTAAATAAATTAAATAAATTAAATAAATTAAATAAATTAAATAAATTAAATAAATTAAATAAATTAAATAAATTAAATAAATTAAATAAATTAAATAAATTAAATAAATTAAATAAATTAAATAAATTAAATAAATTAAATAAATTAAATAAATTAAATAAATTAAATAAATTAAATAAATTAAATAAATTAAATAAATTAAATAAATTAAATAAATTAAATAAATTAAATAAATTAAATAAATTAAATAAATTAAATAAATTAAATAAATTAAATAAATTAAATAAATTAAATAAATTAAATAAATTAAATAAATTAAATAAATTAAATAAATTAAATAAATTAAATAAATTAAATAAATTAAATAAATTAAATAAATTAAATAAATTAAATAAATTAAATAAATTAAATAAATTAAATAAATTAAATAAATTAAATAAATTAAATAAATTAAATAAATTAAATAAATTAAATAAATTAAATAAATTAAATAAATTAAATAAATTAAATAAATTATATAAATTATATAAATTAAATAAATTAAATAAATTAAATAAATTAAATAAATTAAATTAATTAAATTAATTAAATTAATTAAATTAATTAAATTAATTAAATTAATTAAATTAATTAAATTAATTAAATTAATTAAATTAATTAAATTAATTAAATTAATTAAATTAATTAAATTAATTAAATTAATTAAATTAATTAAATTAATTAAATTAATTAAATTAATTAAATTAATTAAATTAATTAAATTAATTAAATTAATTAAATTAATTAAATTAATTAAATTAATTAAATTAATTTAATTAATTTAATTAATTTAATTAATTTAATTAATTTAATTAATTTAATTAATTTAATTAATTTAATTAATTTAATTAATTTAATTAATTAAATTAATTAAATTAATTAAATTAATTAAATTAATTAAATTAATTAAATTAATTAAATAAATTAAATAAATTAAATAAAATTAAATAAATTAAATAAATTCAATAAATTAAATAAATTAAATAAATTAAATAAATTAATTAAATTAAATTATTTAAATTAAGGCCTTAGCAGCTAAGAAATAATTGAACGATTTAAATCAATTTTGGACTAGTTAATATACCCAAGAAAACCTATTCGCAGAGGTATCATTGGGCCCAATCGGACCACTATTAAAGATTTTTTTTTTTTTAATTTTGAAAACGCATGAATTTAAGCAAAATCTGAAAATTAATTGGCTTTAGCAGCTAAGAAATAATTGAACGATTTAAATCAATTTTGGACCAGTTAATATACCCAAGAAAACCTATTCGCAGAGGTATCATTGGGCCCAATCGGACCACTATTAAAGATTTTTTTTTTTAATTTTGAAAACGCATGAATTTAAGCAAAATCTGAAAACTAATTGGCCTTAGCAGCAAATAATTGAACGATTTAAATCAATTTTGGACCAGTTAATATACCCAAGAAAACCTATTCGCAGAGGTATCATTGGGCCCAATCGGACCACTATTAAAGATTTTTTTTTTTAATTTTGAAAACGCATGAATTTAAGCAAAATCTGAAAACTAATTGGCCTTAGCAGCTAAGAAATAATTGAACGATTTAAATCAATTTTGGACCAGTTAATATACCCAAGAAAACCTATTCGCAGAGGTATCATTGGGCCCAATCGGACCACTATTAAAGATTTTTTTTTTTTAATTTTGAAAACGCATGAATTTAAGCAAAATCTGAAAACTAATTGGCCTTAGCAGCTAAGAAATAATTGAACGATTTAAATCAATTTTGGACCAGTTAATACACCCAAGAAAACCTATTCGCAGAGGTATCGTTGGGCCCAATCGGACCACTATTAAAGATTTTTTTTTTTTTAATTTCGAAAACGCATGAATTTAAGCAAAATCTGAAAACTAATTGGCCTTAGCAGCTAAGAAATAATTGAACGATTTAAATCAATTTTGGACCAGTTAATATACCCAAGAAAACCTATTCGCAGAGGTATCATTGTGCCCAATCGGACCACTATTAAAGATTTTTTTTTTTTAATTTTGAAAACGCATGAATTTAAGCCAAATCTGAAAACTAATTGGCCTTAGCAGCTAAGAAATAATTGAACGATTTAAATAAATTTTGGACCAGTTAATATACCCAAGAAAACCTATTCGCAGAGGTATCATTGGGCCCAATCGGACCACTATTAAAGATTTTTTTTTTAAATTTTGAAAACGCATGAATTTAAGCAAAATCTGAAAATTAATTGGCCTTAGCAGCTAAGAAATAATTGAACGATTTAAATAAATTTTGGACCAGTTAATATACCCAAGAAAACCTATTCGCAGAGGTATCATTGGGCCCAATCGGACAACTATTAACGATTTTTTTTTTTAATTTTGAAAACGCATGAATTTAAGCAAAATCTGAAAACTAATTGGCCTTAGCAGCTAAGAAATAATTGAACGATTTAAATCAATTTTGGACCAGTTAATATACCCAAGAAAACCTATTCGCAGAGGTATCATTGGGCCCAATCGGACCACTATTAAAGATTTTTTTTTTTAATTTTGAAAACGCATGAATTTAAGCAAAATCTGAAAACTAATTGGCCTTAGCAGCTAAGAAATAATTGAACGATTTAAATCAATTTTGGACCAGTTAATATACCCAAGAAAACCTATTCGCAGAGGTATCATTGGGCCCAATCGGACCACTATTAAAGATGTTTTTTTTTTTAATTTTGAAAACGCATGAATTTAAGCAAAATCTGAAAACTAATTGGCCTTAGCAGCTAAGGAATAATTGAACGATGTAAATCAATTTTGGACCAGTTAATATACCCAAGAAAACCTATTCGCAGAGGTATCATTGGGCCCAATCGGACCACTATTAAAGATTTTTTTTTTTAATTTTGAAAACGCATGAATTTAAGCAAAATCTGAAAACTAATTGGCCTTAGCAGCTAAGAAATAATTGAACGATTTAAATCAATTTTGGACCAGTTAATATACCCAAGAAAACCTATTCGCAGAGGTATCATTGGGCCCAATCGGACCACTATTAAAGATTTTTTTTTTTTAATTTTGAAAACGCATGAATTTAAGCAAAATCTGAAAACTAATTGGCCTTAGCAGCTAAGAAATAATTGAACGATTTAAATCAATTTTGGACCAGTTAATATACCCAAGAAAACCTATTCGCAGAGGTATCATTGGGCCCAATCGGACCACTATTAAAGATTTTTTTTTTAATTTTGAAAACGCATGAATTTAAGCAAAATCTGAAAACTAATTGGCCTTAGCAGCTAAGAAATAATTGAACGATTTAAATCAATTTTGGACCAGTTAATATACCCAAGAAAACCTATTCGCAGAGGTATCATTGGGCCCAATCGGACCACTATTAAAGATTTTTTTTTTTAAATTTTGAAAACGCATGAATTTAAGCAAAATCTGAAAACTAATTGGCCTTAGCAGCTAAGGAATAATTGAACGATGTAAATCAATTTTGGACCAGTTAATATACCCAAGAAAACCTATTCGCAGAGGTATCATTGAGCCCAATCGGACCACTGTTAAAGATTTTTTTTTTAATTTTGAAAACGCATGAATTTAAGCAAAATCTGAAAACTAATTGGCCTTAGCAGCTAAGAAATAATTGAACGATTTAAATCAATTTTGGACCAGTTAATATACCCAAGAAAACCTATTCGCAGAGGTATCATTGGGCCCAATCGGACCACTATTAAAGATTTTTTTTTTTTAATTTCGAAAACGCATGAATTTAAGCAAAATCTGAAAACTAATTGGCCTTAGCAGCTAAGAAATAATTGAACGATTTAAATCAATTTTGGACCAGTTAATATACCCAAGAAAACCTATTCGCAGAGGTATCATTGGACCCAATCGGACCACTATTAAAGATTTTTATTTTTAATTTTGAAAACGCATGAATTTAAGCAAAATCTGAAAACTAATTGGCCTTAGCAGCTAAGAAATAATTGAACGATTTAAATCAATTTTGGACCAGTTAATATACCCAAGAAAACCTATTCGCAGAGGTATCATTGGGCCCAATCGGACCACTATTAAAGATTTTTTTTTTTTTAATTTTGAAAACGCATGAATTTAAGCAAAATCTGAAAACTAATTGGCCTTAGCAGCTAAGAAATAATTGAACGATTTAAATAAATTTTGGACCAGTTAATATACCCAAGAAAACCTATTCGCAGAGGTATCATTGGGCCCAATCGGACCACTATTAAAGATTTTTTTTTTTAATTTTGAAAACGCATGAATTTAAGCAAAATCTGAAAACTAATTGGCCTTAGCAGCTAAGAAATAATTGAACGATGTAAATCAATTTTGGACCAGTTAATATACCCAAGAAAACCTATTCGCAGAGGTATCATTGGGCCCAATCGGACCACTGTTAAAGATTTTTTTTTTAATTTTGAAAACGCATGAATTTAAGCAAAATCTGAAAACTAATTGGCCTTAGCAGCTAAGAAATAATTGAACGATTTAAATCAAGTTTGGACCAGTTAATATACCCAAGAAAACCTATTCGCAGAGGTATCATTGGACCCAATCGGACCACTATTAAAGATTTTTTTTTTTTAATTTTGAAAACGCATGAATTTAAGCAAAATCTGAAAACTAATTGGCCTTAGCAGGTAAGAAATAATTGAACGATTTAAATCAATTTTGGACCAGTTAATATACCCAAGAAAACCTATTCGCAGAGGTATCATTGGGCCCAATCGGACCACTATTAAAGATTTTTTTTTTTTAATTTTGAAAACGCATGAATTTAAGCAAAATCTGAAAACTAATTGGCCTTAGCAGCTAAGAAATAATTGAACGATGTAAATCAATTTTGGACCAGTTAATATACCCAAGAAAACCTATTCGCAGAGGTATCATTGGGCCCAATCGGACCACTGTTAAAGATTTTTTTTTTAATTTTGAAAACGCATGAATTTAAGCAAAATCTGAAAACTAATTGGCCTTAGCAGCTAAGAAATAATTGAACGATTTAAATCAATTTTGGACCATTTAATATACCCAAGAAAACCTATTCGCAGAGGTATCATTGGGCCCAATCGGACCACTATTAAAGATTTTTTTTTTTTTAATTTTGAAAACGCATGAATTTAAGCAAAATCTGAAAACTAATTGGCCTTAGCAGCTAAGAAATAATTGAACGATGTAAATCAATTTTGGACCAGTTAATATACCCAAGAAAACCTATTCGCAGAGGTATCATTGGGCCCAATCGGACCACTATTAAAGATTTTTTTTTTTTAATTTTGAAAACGCATGAATTTAAGCAAAATCTGAAAACTAATTGGCCTTAGCAGCTAAGAAATAATTGAACGATGTAAATCAATTTTGGACCAGTTAATATACCCAAGAAAACCTATTCGCAGAGGTATCATTGGGCCCAATCGGACCACTGTTAAAGATTTTTTTTTTAATTTTGAAAACGCATGAATTTAAGCAAAATCTGAAAACTAATTGGCCTTAGCAGCTAAGAAATAATTGAACGATTTAAATCAATTTTGGACCAATTAATATACCCAAGAAAACCTATTCGCAGAGGTATCATTGGACCCAATCGGACCACTATTAAAGATTTTTTTTTTTTAATTTTGAAAACGCATGAATTTAAGCAAAATCTGAAAACTAATTGGCCTTAGCAGCTAAGAAATAATTGAACGATTTAAATCAATTTTGGACCAGTTAATATACCCAAGAAAACCTATTCGCAGAGGTATCATTGGGCCCAATCGGACCACTATTAAAGATTTTTTTTTTTAAAATTTGAAAACGCATGAATTTAAGCAAAATCTGAAAACTAATTGGCCTTAGCAGCTAAGAAATAATTGAACGATTTAAATCAATTTTGGACCAGTTAATATACCCAAGAAAACCTATTCGCAGAGGTATCATTGGGCCCAATCGGACCACTGTTAAAGATTTTTTTTTTAATTTTGAAAACGCATGAATTTAAGCAAAATCTGAAAACTAATTGGCCTTAGCAGCTAAGAAATAATTGAACGATTTAAATCAATTTTGGACCAATTAATATACCCAAGAAAACCTATTCGCAGAGGTATCATTGGACCCAATCGGACCACTATTAAAGATTTTTTTTTTTTAATTTTGAAAACGCATGAATTTAAGCAAAATCTGAAAACTAATTGGCCTTAGCAGCTAAGAAATAATTGAACGATTTAAATCAATTTTGGACCAGTTAATATACCCAAGAAAACCTATTCGCAGAGGTATCATTGGGCCCAATCGGACCACTATTAAAGATTTTTTTTTTTAAAATTTGAAAACGCATGAATTTAAGCAAAATCTGAAAACTAATTGGCCTTAGCAGCTAAGAAATAATTGAACGATTTAAATCAATTTTGGACCAGTTAATATACACAAGAAAACCTATTCGCAGGTATCATTGGGCCCAATCGGACCACTATTAAAGATTTTTTTTTTTTAATTTTGAAAACGCATGAATTTAAGCAAAATCTGAAAACTAATTGGCCTTAGCAGCTAAGAAATAATTGAACGATTTAAATCAATTTTGGACCAGTTAATATACCCAAGAAAACCTATTCGCAGAGGTATCATTGGGCCCAATCGGACCACTATTAAAGATTTTTTTTTTTTAATTTTGAAAACGCATGAATTTAAGCAAAATCTGAAAACTAATTGGCCTTAGCAGCTAAGAAATAATTAAACGATTTAAATCAATTTTGGACCAGTTAATATACACAAGAAAACCTATTCGCAGGGGTATCATTGGGCCCAATCGGACCACTATTAAAGATTTTTTTTTTTTTAATTTTGAAAACGCATGAATTTAAGCAAAATCTGAAAACTAATTGGCCTTAGCAGCTAAGAAATAATTGAACGATTTAAATCAATTTTGGACCAGTTAATATACCCAAGAAAACCTATTCGCAGAGGTATCATTGTGCCCAATCGGACCACTATTAAAGATTTTTTATTTTAAATTTTGAAAACGCATGAATTTAAGCAAAATCTGAAAACTAATTGGCCTTAGCAGCTAAGAAATAATTGAACAATTTAAATAAATTTTGGACCAGTTAATATACCCAAGAAAACCTATTCGCAGAGGTATCATTGGGCCCAATCGGATCACTATTAAAGATTTTTTTTTTTAATTTTGAAAACGCATGAATTTAAGCAAAATCTGAAAACTAATTGGCCTTAGCAGCTAAGAAATAATTGAACGATGTAAATCAATTTTGGACCAGTTAATATACCCAAGAAAACCTATTCGCAGAGGTATCATTGGACCCAATCGGACCACTATTAAAGATTTTTTTTTTTAATTTTGAAAACGCATGAATTTAAGCAAAATCTGAAAACTAATTGGCCTTAGCAGCTAAGAAATAATTGAACAATTTAAATCAATTTTGGACCAGTTAATATACCCAAGAAAACCTATTCGCAGAGGTATCATTGGGCCCAATCGGACCACTGTTAAAGATTTTTTTTTTAATTTTGAAAACGCATGAATTTAAGCAAAATCTGAAAACTAATTGGCCTTAGCAGCTAAGAAATAATTGAACGATTTAAATCAATTTTGGACCAGTTAATATACCCAAGAAAATCTATTCGCAGAGGTATCATTGGACCCAATCGGACCACTATTAAAGATTTTTTTTTTAATTTTGAAAACGCATGAATTTAAGCAAAATCTGAAAACTAATTGGCCTTAGCAGCTAAGAAATAATTGAACGATTTAAATCATTTTTGGACCAGTTAATATACCCAAGAAAACCTATTCGCAGAGGTATCATTGGGCCCAATCGGACCACTATTAAAGATTTTTTTTTTTTAATTTTGAAAACGCATGAATTTAAGCAAAATCTGAAAACTAATTGGCCTTAGCAGCTAAGAAATAATTGAACGATTTAAATCAATTTTGGACCAGTTAATATACCCAAGAAAACCTATTCGCAGAGGTATCATTGGGCCCAATCGGACCACTGTTAAAGATTTTTTTTTTAATTTTGAAAACGCATGAATTTAAGCAAAATCTGAAAACTAATTGGCCTTAGCAGCTAAGAAATAATTGAACGATTTAAATCAATTTTGGACCAGTTAATATACCCAAGAAAACCTATTCGCAGAGGTATCATTGGGCCCAATCGGACCACTATTAAAGATTTTTTTTTTTTTTAATTTTGAAAACGCATGAATTTAAGCAAAATCTGAAAACTAATTGGCCTTAGCAGCTAAGAAATAATTGAACGATGTAAATCAATTTTGGACCAGTTAATATACCCAAGAAAACCTATTCGCAGAGGTATCATTGGGCCCAATCGGACCACTATTAAAGATTTTTTTTTTTTAATTTTGAAAACGCATGAATTTAAGCAAAATCTGAAAACTAATTGGCCTTAGCAGCTAAGAAATAATTGAACGATTTAAATCAATTTTGGACCAATTAATATACCCAAGAAAATCTATTCGCAGAGGTATCATTGGACCCAATCGGACCACTATTAAAGATTTTTTTTTTTTAATTTTGAAAACGCATGAATTTAAGCAAAATCTGAAAACTAATTGGCCTTAGCAGCTAAGAAATAATTGAACGATTTAAATCAATTTTGGACCAGTTAATATACCCAAGAAAATCTATTCGCAGAGGTATCATTGGACCCAATCGGACCACTATTAAAGATTTTTTTTTTTAAATTTTGAAAACGCATGAATTTAAGCAAAATCTGAAAACTAATTGGCCTTAGCAGCTAAGAAATAATTGAACGATTTAAATCAATTTTGGACCAGTTAATATACCCAAGAAAACCTATTCGCAGAGGTATCATTGGGCCCAATCGGACCACTATTAAAGATTTTTTTTTTTTAATTTTGAAAACGCATGAATTTAAGCAAAATCTGAAAACTAATTGGCCTTAGCAGCTAAGAAATAATTGAACGATTTAAATCAATTTTGGACCAGTTAATATACCCAAGAAAACCTATTCGCAGAGGTATCATTGGACCCAATCGGACCACTACTAAAGTTTTTTTTTTTTTAATTTTGAAAACGCATGAATTTAAGCAAAATCTGAAAACTAATTGGCCTTAGCAGCTAAGAAATAATTGAACGATTTAAATCAATTTTGGACCAGTTAATATACCCAAGAAAACCTATTCGCAGAGGTATCATTGGGCCCAATCGGACCACTATTAAAGATTTTTTTTTTTTAATTTTGAAAACGCATGAATTTAAGCAAAATCTGAAAACTAATTGGCCTTAGCAGCTAAGAAATAATTGAACGATTTAAATCAATTTTGGACCAGTTAATATACCCAAGAAAACCTATTCGCAGAGGTATCATTGGGCCCAATCGGACCACTATTAAAATTTTTTTTTTTTAATTTTGAAAACGCATGAATTTAAGCAAAATCTGAAAACTAATTGGCCTTAGCAGCTAAGAAATAATTGAACGATTTAAATAAATTTTGGACCAGTTAATATACCCAAGAAAACCTATTCGCAGAGGTATCATTGGGCCCAATCGGACCACTATTAAAGATTTTTTTTTTTTTAATTTTGAAAACGCATGAATTTAAGCAAAATCTGAAAACTAATTGGCCTTAGCAGCTAAGAAATAATTGAACGATTTAAATCAATTTTGGACCAGTTAATATACCCAAGAAAACCTATTCGCAGAGGTATCATTGGGCCCAATCGGACCACTATTAAAGATTTTTTTTTTTTTTAATTTTGAAAACGCATGAATTTAAGCAAAATCTGAAAACTAATTGGCCTTAGCAGCTAAGGAATAATTGAACGATGTAAATCAATTTTGGACCAGTTAATATACCCAAGAAAACCTATTCGCAGAGGTATCATTGGGCCCAATCGGACCACTGTTAAAGATTTTTTTTTTTTAATTTTGAAAACGCATGAATTTAAGCAAAATCTGAAAACTAATTGGCCTTAGCAGCTAAGAAATAATTGAACGATTTAAATCAATTTTGGACCAGTTAATATACCCAAGAAAACCTATTCGCAGAGGTATCATTGGGCCCAATCGGACCACTATTAAAGATTTTTTTTTTTTAATTTTGAAAACGCATGAATTTAAGCAAAATCTGAAAACTAATTGGCCTTAGCAGCTAAGAAATAATTGAACGATTTAAATAAATTTTGGACCAGTTAATATACCCAAGAAAACCTATTCGCAGAGGTAACATTGGGCCCAATCGGACCACTATTAAAGATTTTTTTTTTAATTTTGAAAACGCATGAATTTAAGCAAAATCTGAAAACTAATTGGCCTTAGCAGCTAAGAAATAATTGAACGATTTAAATAAATTTTGGACCAGTTAATATACCCAAGAAAACCTATTCGCAGAGGTATCATTGGGCCCAATCGGACCACTATTAAAGATTTTTTTTTTTTAATTTTGAAAACGCATGAATTTAAGCAAAATCTGAAAACTAATTGGCCTTAGCAGCTAAGAAATAATTGAACGATTTAAATCAATTTTGGACCAGTTAATATACACAAGAAAACCTATTCGAAGAGGTATCATTGGGCCCAATCGGACCACTATTAAAGATTTTTTTTTTTTAATTTTGAAAACGCATGAATTTAAGCAAAATCTGAAAACTAATTGGCCTTAGCAGCTAAGAAATAATTGAACGATTTAAATCAATTTTGGACCAGTTAATATACCCAAGAAAACCTATTCGCAGAGGTATCATTGGGCCCAATCGGACCACTATTAAAGATTTTTTTTTTTTTAATTTTGAAAACGCATGAATTTAAGCAAAATCTGAAAACTAATTGGCCTTAGCAGCTAAGAAATAATTAAACGATTTAAATCAATTTTGGACCAGTTAATATACACAAGAAAACCTATTCGCAGGGGTATCATTGGGCCCAATCGGACCACTATTAAAGATTTTTTTTTTTTTAATTTTGAAAACGCATGAATTTAAGCAAAATCTGAAAACTAATTGGCCTTAGCAGCTAAGAAATAATTGAACGATTTAAATCAATTTTGGACCAGTTAATATACCCAAGAAAACCTATTCGCAGAGGTATCATTGTGCCCAATCGGACCACTATTAAAGATTTTTTATTTTAAATTTTGAAAACGCATGAATTTAAGCAAAATCTGAAAACTAATTGGCCTTAGCAGCTAAGAAATAATTGAACAATTTAAATAAATTTTGGACCAGTTAATATACCCAAGAAAACCTATTCGCAGAGGTATCATTGGGCCCAATCGGATCACTATTAAAGATTTTTTTTTTTTAATTTTGAAAACGCATGAATTTAAGCAAAATCTGAAAACTAATTGGCCTTAGCAGCTAAGAAATAATTGAACGATGTAAATCAATTTTGGACCAGTTAATATACCCAAGAAAACCTATTCGCAGAGGTATCATTGGACCCAATCGGACCACTATTAAAGATTTTTTTTTTTTAATTTTGAAAACGCATGAATTTAAGCAAAATCTGAAAACTAATTGGCCTTAGCAGCTAAGAAATAATTGAACAATTTAAATCAATTTTGGACCAGTTAATATACCCAAGAAAACCTATTCGCAGAGGTATCATTGGGCCCAATCGGACCACTGTTAAAGATTTTTTTTTTAGTTTTGAAAACGCATGAATTTAAGCAAAATCTGAAAACTAATTGGCCTTAGCAGCTAAGAAATAATTGAACGATTTAAATCAATTTTGGACCAGTTAATATACCCAAGAAAATCTATTCGCAGAGGTATCATTGGACCCAATCGGACCACTATTAAAGATTTTTTTTTTAATTTTGAAAACGCATGAATTTAAGCAAAATCTGAAAACTAATTGGCCTTAGCAGCTAAGAAATAATTGAACGATTTAAATCATTTTTGGACCAGTTAATATACCCAAGAAAACCTATTCGCAGAGGTATCATTGGGCCCAATCGGACCACTATTAAAGATTTTTTTTTTTTAATTTTGAAAACGCATGAATTTAAGCAAAATCTGAAAACTAATTGGCCTTAGCAGCTAAGAAATAATTGAACGATTTAAATCAATTTTGGACCAGTTAATATACCCAAGAAAACCTATTCGCAGAGGTATCATTGGGCCCAATCGGACCACTGTTAAAGATTTTTTTTTTAATTTTGAAAACGCATGAATTTAAGCAAAATCTGAAAACTAATTGGCCTTAGCAGCTAAGAAATAATTGAACGATTTAAATCAATTTTGGACCAGTTAATATACCCAAGAAAACCTATTCGCAGAGGTATCATTGGGCCCAATCGGACCACTATTAAAGATTTTTTTTTTTTTTAATTTTGAAAACGCATGAATTTAAGCAAAATCTGAAAACTAATTGGCCTTAGCAGCTAAGAAATAATTGAACGATGTAAATCAATTTTGGACCAGTTAATATACCCAAGAAAACCTATTCGCAGAGGTATCATTGGGCCCAATCGGACCACTATTAAAGATTTTTTTTTTTTAATTTTGAAAACGCATGAATTTAAGCAAAATCTGAAAACTAATTGGCCTTAGCAGCTAAGAAATAATTGAACGATTTAAATCAATTTTGGACCAATTAATATACCCAAGAAAATCTATTCGCAGAGGTATCATTGGACCCAATCGGACCACTATTAAAGATTTTTTTTTTTTTAATTTTGAAAACGCATGAATTTAAGCAAAATCTGAAAACTAATTGGCCTTAGCAGCTAAGAAATAATTGAACGATTTAAATCAATTTTGGACCAGTTAATATACCCAAGAAAATCTATTCGCAGAGGTATCATTGGACCCAATCGGACCACTATTAAAGATTTTTTTTTTTAAATTTTGAAAACGCATGAATTTAAGCAAAATCTGAAAACTAATTGGCCTTAGCAGCTAAGAAATAATTGAACGATTTAAATCAATTTTGGACCAGTTAATATACCCAAGAAAACCTATTCGCAGAGGTATCATTGGGCCCAATCGGACCACTATTAAAGATTTTTTTTTTTAATTTTGAAAACGCATGAATTTAAGCAAAATCTGAAAACTAATTGGCCTTAGCAGCTAAGAAATAATTGAACGATTTAAATCAATTTTGGACCAGTTAATATACCCAAGAAAACCTATTCGCAGAGGTATCATTGGACCCAATCGGACCACTACTAAAGTTTTTTTTTTTTTAATTTTGAAAACGCATGAATTTAAGCAAAATCTGAAAACTAATTGGCCTTAGCAGCTAAGAAATAATTGAACGATTTAAATCAATTTTGGACCAGTTAATATACCCAAGAAAACCTATTCGCAGAGGTATCATTGGGCCCAATCGGACCACTATTAAAGATTTTTTTTTTTTAATTTTGAAAACGCATGAATTTAAGCAAAATCTGAAAACTAATTGGCCTTAGCAGCTAAGAAATAATTGAACGATTTAAATCAATTTTGGACCAGTTAATATACCCAAGAAAACCTATTCGCAGAGGTATCATTGGGCCCAATCGGACCACTATTAAAGATTTTTTTTTTTTAATTTTGAAAACGCATGAATTTAAGCAAAATCTGAAAACTAATTGGCCTTAGTAGCTAAGAAATAATTGAACGATTTAAATAAATTTTGGACCAGTTAATATACCCAAGAAAACCTATTCGCAGAGGTATCATTGGGCCCAATCGGACCACTATTAAAGATTTTTTTTTTTTTAATTTTGAAAACGCATGAATTTAAGCAAAATCTGAAAACTAATTGGCCTTAGCAGCTAAGAAATAATTGAACGATTTAAATCAATTTTGGACCAGTTAATATACCCAAGAAAACCTATTCGCAGAGGTATCATTGGGCCCAATCGGACCACTATTAAAGATTTTTTTTTTTTTTAATTTTGAAAACGCATGAATTTAAGCAAAATCTGAAAACTAATTGGCCTTAGCAGCTAAGGAATAATTGAACGATGTAAATCAATTTTGGACCAGTTAATATACCCAAGAAAACCTATTCGCAGAGGTATCATTGGGCCCAATCGGACCACTGTTAAAGATTTTTTTTTTTTTAATTTTGAAAACGCATGAATTTAAGCAAAATCTGAAAACTAATTGGCCTTAGCAGCTAAGAAATAATTGAACGATTTAAATCAATTTTGGACCAGTTAATATACCCAAGAAAACCTATTCGCAGAGGTATCATTGGGCCCAATCGGACCACTATTAAAGACTTTTTTTTTTTTAATTTTGAAAACGCATGAATTTAAGCAAAATCTGAAAACTAATTGGCCTTAGCAGCTAAGAAATAATTGAACGATTTAAATAAATTTTGGACCAGTTAATATACCCAAGAAAACCTATTCGCAGAGGTAACATTGGGCCCAATCGGACCACTATTAAAGATTTTTTTTTTAATTTTGAAAACGCATGAATTTAAGCAAAATCTGAAAACTAATTGGCCTTAGCAGCTAAGAAATAATTGAACGATTTAAATAAATTTTGGACCAGTTAATATACCCAAGAAAACCTATTCGCAGAGGTATCATTGGGCCCAATCGGACCACTATTAAAGTTTTTTTTTTTTTAATTTTGAAAACGCATGAATTTAAGCAAAATCTGAAAACTAATTGGCCTTAGCAGCTAAGAAATAATTGAACGATTTAAATCAATTTTGGACCAGTTAATATACCCAAGAAAACCTATTCGCAGAGGTATTATTGGGCCCAATCGGACCATTATTAAAGATTTTTTTTTTTTTAATTTTGAAAACGCATGAATTTAAGCAAAATCTGAAAACTAATTGGCCTTAGCAGCTAAGGAATAATTGAACGATGTAAATCAATTTTGGACCAGTTAAAATACCCAAGAAAACCTATTCGCAGAGGTATCATTGGGCCCAATCGGACCACTGTTAAAGATTTTTTTTTTTTAATTTTGAAAACGCATGAATTTAAGCAAAATCTGAAAACTAATTGGCCTTAGCAGCTAAGAAATAATTGAACGATTTAAATCAATTTTGGACCAGTTAATATACCCAAGAAAACCTATTCGCAGAGGTATCATTGGACCCAATCGGACCACTATTAAAGTTTTTTTTTTTTTAATTTTGAAAACGCATGAATTTAAGCAAAATCTGAAAACTAATTGGCCTTAGCAGCTAAGAAATAATTGAACGATTTAAATCAATTTTGGACCAGTTAATATACCCAAGAAAACCTATTCGCAGAGGTATCATTGGGCCCAATCGGACCACTATTAAAGATTTTTTTTTTTTTAATTTTGAAAACGCATGAATTTAAGCAAAATCTGAAAACTAATTGGCCTTAGCAGCTAAGAAATAATTGAACGATTTAAATAAATTTTGGACCAGTTGATATACCCAAGAAAACCTATTCGCAGAGGTATCATTGGGCCCAATCGGACCACTATTAAAGATTTTTTTTTTTTTAATTTTGAAAACGCATGAATTTAAGCAAAATCTGAAAACTAATTGGCCTTAGCAGCTAAGAAATAATTGAACGATTTAAATCAATTTTGGACCAGTTAATATACCCAAGAAAATCTATTCGCAGAGGTATCATTGGACCCAATCGGACCACTATTAAAGATTTTTTTTTTTTAATTTTGAAAACGCATGAATTTAAGCAAAATCTGAAAACTAATTGGCCTTAGCAGCTAAGAAATAATTGAACGATTTAAATCAATTTTGGACCAGTTAATATACCCAAGAAAACCTATTCGCAGAGGTATCATTGGGCCCAATCGGACCACTATTAAAGATTTTTTTTTTTTAATTTTGAAAACGCATGAATTTAAGCAAAATCTGAAAACTAATTGGCCTTAGCAGCTAAGAAATAATTGAACGATTTAAATCAATTTTGGACCAGTTAATATACCCAAGAAAACCTATTCGCAGAGGTATCATTGGGCCCAATCGGACCACTATTAAAGATTTTTTTTTTAATTTTGAAAACGCATGAATTTAAGCAAAATCTGAAAACTAATTGGCCTTAGCAGCTAAGAAATAATTGAACGATTTAAATCAATTTTGGACCAGTTAATATACCCAAGAAAACCTATTGGCAGAGGTATCATTGGGCCCAATCGGACCACTGTTAAAGATTTTTTTTTTAATTTTGAAAACGCATGAATTTAAGCAAAATCTGAAAACTAATTGGCCTTAGCAGCTAAGAAATAATTGAACGATTTAAATCAATTTTGGACCAGTTAATATACCCAAGAAAACCTATTCGCAGAGGTATCATTGGACCTAATCGGACCACTATTAAAGATTTTTTTTTTTAATTTTGAAAACGCATGAATTTAAGCAAAATCTGAAAACTAATTGGCCTTAGCAGCTAAGAAATAATTGAACAATTTAAATCAATTTTGGACCAGTTAATATACCCAAGAAAACCTATTCGCAGAGGTATCATTGGGCCCAATCGGACCACTATTAACGATTTTTTTTTTAATTTTGAAAACGCATGAATTTAAGCAAAATCTGAAAACTAATTGGCCTTAGCAGCTAAGAAATAATTGAACGATTTAAATAAATTTTGGACCAGTTAATATACCCAAGAAAACCTATTCGCAGAGGTATCATTGGGCCCAATCGGACCACTATTAAAGATTTTTTTTTTTAATTTTGAAAACGCATGAATTTAAGCAAAATCTGAAAACTAATTGGCCTTAGCAGCTAAGAAATAATTGAACGATTTAAATCAATTTTGGACCAGTTAATATACCCAAGAAAACCTATTCGCAGAGGTATCATTGGGCCCAATCGGACCACTATTAAAGATTTTTTTTTTTAATTTTGAAAACGCATGAATTTAAGCAAAATCTGAAAACTAATATGCCTTAGCAGCTAAGAAATAATTGAACGATTTAAATCAATTTTGGACCAGTTAATATACCCAAGAAAACCTATTCGCAGAGGTATCATTGGGCCCAATCGGACCACTATTAAAGATTTTTTTCTTTAATTTTGAAAACGCATGAATTTAAGCAAAATCTGAAAACTAATTGGCCTTAGCAGCTAAGAAATAATTGAACGATTTAAATCAATTTTGGACCAGTTAATATACCCAAGAAAACCTATTCGCAGAGGTATCATTGGGCCCAATCGGACAACTATTAACGATTTTTTTTTTAATTTCGAAAACGCATGAATTTAAGCAAAATCTGAAAACTAATTGGCCTTAGCAGCTAAGAAATAATTGAACGATTTAAATCAATTTTGGACCAGTTAATATACCTAAGAAAACCTATTCGCAGAGGTATCATTGGGCCCAATCGGACCACTATTAAAGATTTTTTTTTAATTTTGAAAACGCATGAATTTAAGCAAGATCTGAAAACTAATTGGCCTTAGCAGCTAAGAAATAATTGAACGATTTAAATCAATTTTGGACCAGTTAATATACCCAAGAAAACCTATTCGCAGAGGTATCATTGGGCCCAATCGGACCACTATTAAAGATTTTTTTTTTTTAATTTTGAAAACGCATGAATTTAAGCAAAATCTGAAAACTAATTGGCCTTAGCAGCTAAGAAATAATTGAACGATTTAAATAAATTTTGGACCAGTTAATATACCCAAGAAAACCTATTCGCAGAGGTATCATTGGGCCCAATCGGACCACTATTAAAGATTTGTTTTTTTAATTTTGAAAACGCATGAATTTAAGCAAAATCTGAAAACTAATTGGCCTTAGCAGCTAAGAAATAATTGAGCGATTTAAATCAATTTTGGACCAGTTAATATACCCAAGAAAACCTATTCGCAGAGGTATCATTGGGCCCAATCGGACCACTATTAAAGATTTTTTTTTTTTAATTTTGAAAACGCATGAATTTAAGCAAAATCTGAAAACTAATTGGCCTTAGCAGCTAAGAAATAATTGAACGATTTAAATCAATTTTGGACCAGTTAATATACCCAAGAAAACCTATTCGCAGAGGTATCATTGGGCCCAATCGGACCACTATTAAAGATTTTTTTTTTTTTTAATTTTGAAAACGCATGAATTTAAGCAAAATCTGAAAACTAATTGGCCTTAGCAGCTAAGGAATAATTGAACGATGTAAATCAATTTTGGACCAGTTAATATACCCAAGAAAACCTATTCGCAGAGGTATCATTGGGCCCAATCGGACCACTATTAAAGATTTTTTTTTTTTAATTTTGAAAACGCATGAATTTAAGCAAAATCTGAAAACTAATTGGCCTTAGCAGCTAAGAAATAATTGAACGATTTAAATCAATTTTGGACCAGTTAATATACCCAAGAAAACCTATTCGCAGAGGTATCATTGGGCCCAATCGGACCACTATTAAAGTTTTTTTTTTTTTAATTTTGAAAACGCATGAATTTAAGCAAAATCTGAAAACTAATTGGCCTTAGCAGCTAAGGAATAATTGAACGATGTAAATCAATTTTGGACCAGTTAATATACCCAAGAAAACCTATTCGCAGAGGTATCATTGGGCCCAATCGGACCACTGTTAAAGATTTTTTTTTTTTAATTTTGAAAACGCATGAATTTAAGCAAAATCTGAAAACTAATTGGCCTTAGCAGCTAAGAAATAATTGAACGATTTAAATCAATTTTGGACCAGTTAATATACCCAAGAAAACCTATTCGCAGAGGTATCATTGGACCCAATCGGACCACTATTAAAGTTTTTTTTTTTTTAATTTTGAAAACGCATGAATTTAAGCAAAATCTGAAAACTAATTGGCCTTAGCAGCTAAGAAATAATTGAACGATTTAAATCAATTTTGGACCAGTTAATATACCCAAGAAAACCTATTCGCAGAGGTATCATTGGGCCCAATCGGACCACTATTAAAGATTTTTTTTTTTTTTAATTTTGAAAACGCATGAATTTAAGCAAAATCTGAAAACTAATTGGCCTTAGCAGCTAAGGAATAATTGAACGATGTAAATCAATTTTGGACCAGTTAATATACCCAAGAAAACCTATTCGCAGAGGTATCATTGGGCCCAATCGGACCACTATTAAAGATTTTTTTTTTTTAATTTTGAAAACGCATGAATTTAAGCAAAATCTGAAAACTAATTGGCCTTAGCAGCTAAGAAATAATTGAACGATTTAAATCAATTTTGGACCAGTTAATATACCCAAGAAAACCTATTCGCAGAGGTATCATTGGGCCCAATCGGACCACTATTAAAGATTTTTTTTTTAATTTTGAAAACGCATGAATTTAAGCAAAATCTGAAAACTAATTGGCCTTAGCAGCTAAGAAATAATTGAACGATTTAAATCAATTTTGGACCAGTTAATATACCCAAGAAAACCTATTCGCAGAGGTATCATTGGGCCCAATCGGACCACTGTTAAAGATTTTTTTTTTAATTTTGAAAACGCATGAATTTAAGCAAAATCTGAAAACTAATTGGCCTTAGCAGCTAAGAAATAATTGAACGATTTAAATCAATTTTGGACCAGTTAATATACCCAAGAAAACCTATTCGCAGAGGTATCATTGGACCCAATCGGACCACTATTAAAGATTTTTTTTTTTAATTTTGAAAACGCATGAATTTAAGCAAAATCTGAAAACTAATTGGCCTTAGCAGCTAAGAAATAATTGAACAATTTAAATCAATTTTGGACCAGTTAATATACCCAAGAAAACCTATTCGCAGAGGTATCATTGGGCCCAATCGGACCACTATTAACGATTTTTTTTTTAATTTTGAAAACGCATGAATTTAAGCAAAATCTGAAAACTAATTGGCCTTAGCAGCTAAGAAATAATTGAACGATTTAAATCAATTTTGGACCAGTTAATATACCCAAGAAAACCTATTCGCAGAGGTATCATTGGGCCCAATCGGACCACTATTAAAGATTTTTTTTTTAATTTTGAAAACGCATGAATTTAAGCAAAATCTGAAAACTAATTGGCCTTAGCAGCTAAGAAATAATTGAACGATTTAAATCAATTTTGGACCAGTTAATATACCCAAGAAAACCTATTCGCAGAGGTATCATTGGGCCCAATCGGACCACTATTAAAGTTTTTTTTTTTTTAATTTTGAAAACGCATGAATTTAAGCAAAATCTGAAAACTAATTGGCCTTAGCAGCTAAGAAATAATTGAACGATTTAAATCAATTTTGGACCAGTTAATATACCCAAGAAAACCTATTCGCAGAGGTATCATTGGGCCCAATCGGACCACTATTAAAGATTTTTTTTTTTTTAATTTTGAAAACGCATGAATTTAAGCAAAATCTGAAAACTAATTGGCCTTAGCAGCTAAGGAATAATTGAACGATGTAAATCAATTTTGGACCAGTTAATATACCCAAGAAAACCTATTCGCAGAGGTATCATTGGGCCCAATCGGACCACTGTTAAAGATTTTTTTTTTTTAATTTTGAAAACGCATGAATTTAAGCAAAATCTGAAAACTAATTGGCCTTAGCAGCTAAGAAATAATTGAACGATTTAAATCAATTTTGGACCAGTTAATATACCCAAGAAAACCTATTCGCAGAGGTATCATTGGACCCAATCGGACCACTATTAAAGTTTTTTTTTTTTTAATTTTGAAAACGCATGAATTTAAGCAAAATCTGAAAACTAATTGGCCTTAGCAGCTAAGAAATAATTGAACGATTTAAATCAATTTTGGACCAGTTAATATACCCAAGAAAACCTATTCGCAGAGGTATCATTGGACCCAATCGGACCACTATTAAAGTTTTTTTTTTTTTAATTTTGAAAACGCATGAATTTAAGCAAAATCTGAAAACTAATTGGCCTTAGCAGCTAAGAAATAATTGAACGATTTAAATCAATTTTGGACCAGTTAATATACCCAAGAAAACCTATTCGCAGAGGTATCATTGGGCCCAATCGGACCACTATTAAAGATTTTTTTTTTTTTAATTTTGAAAACGCATGAATTTAAGCAAAATCTGAAAACTAATTGGCCTTAGCAGCTAAGAAATAATTGAACGATTTAAATAAATTTTGGACCAGTTGATATACCCAAGAAAACCTATTCGCAGAGGTATCATTGGGCCCAATCGGACCACTATTAAAGATTTTTTTTTTTTAATTTTGAAAACGCATGAATTTAAGCAAAATCTGAAAACTAATTGGCCTTAGCAGCTAAGAAATAATTGAACGATTTAAATCAATTTTGGACCAGTTAATATACCCAAGAAAATCTATTCGCAGAGGTATCATTGGACCCAATCGGACCACTATTAAAGATTTTTTTTTTTTAATTTTGAAAACGCATGAATTTAAGCAAAATCTGAAAACTAATTGGCCTTAGCAGCTAAGAAATAATTGAACGATTTAAATCAATTTTGGACCAGTTAATATACCCAAGAAAACCTATTCGCAGAGGTATCATTGGGCCCAATCGGACCACTATTAAAGATTTTTTTTTTTAATTTTGAAAACGCATGAATTTAAGCAAAATCTGAAAACTAATTGGCCTTAGCAGCTAAGAAATAATTGAACGATTTAAATCAATTTTGGACCAGTTAATATACCCAAGAAAACCTATTCGCAGAGGTATCATTGGGCCCAATCGGACCACTGTTAAAGATTTTTTTTTTAATTTTGAAAACGCATGAATTTAAGCAAAATCTGAAAACTAATTGGCCTTAGCAGCTAAGAAATAATTGAACGATTTAAATCAATTTTGGACCAGTTAATATACCCAAGAAAACCTATTCGCAGAGGTATCATTGGACCCAATCGGACCACTATTAAAGATTTTTTTTTTTAATTTTGAAAACGCATGAATTTAAGCAAAATCTGAAAACTAATTGGCCTTAGCAGCTAAGAAATAATTGAACGATTTAAATCAATTTTGGACCAGTTAATATACCCAAGAAAACCTATTCGCAGAGGTATCATTGGGCCCAATCGGACCACTATTAAAGATTTTTTTTTTTAATTTTGAAAACGCATGAATTTAAGCAAAATCTGAAAACTAATATGCCTTAGCAGCTAAGAAATAATTGAACGATTTAAATCAATTTTGGACCAGTTAATATACCCAAGAAAACCTATTCGCAGAGGTATCATTGGGCCCAATCGGACCACTATTAAAGATTTTTTTTTTTAATTTTGAAAACGCATGAATTTAAGCAAAATCTGAAAACTAATTGGCCTTAGCAGCTAAGAAATAATTGAACGATTTAAATCAATTTTGGACCAGTTAATATACCCAAGAAAACCTATTCGCAGAGGTATCATTGGGCCCAATCGGACCACTATTAAAGATTTTTTTTTTTTAATTTTGAAAACGCATGAATTTAAGCAAAATCTGAAAACTAATTGGCCTTAGCAGCTAAGAAATAATTGAACGATTTAAATAAATTTTGGACCAGTTAATATACCCAAGAAAACCTATTCGCAGAGGTATCATTGGGCCCAATCGGACCACTATTAAAGACTTTTTTTTTTTTAATTTTGAAAACGCATGAATTTAAGCAAAATCTGAAAACTAATTGGCCTTAGCAGCTAAGAAATAATTGAACGATTTAAATCAATTTTGGACCAGTTAATATACCCAAGAAAACCTATTCGCAGAGGTATCATTGGGCCCAATCGGACCACTATTAAAGATTTTTTTTTTTTAATTTTGAAAACGCATGAATTTAAGCAAAATCTGAAAACTAATTGGCCTTAGCAGCTAAGAAATAATTGAACGATTTAAATAAATTTTGGACCAGTTAATATACCCAAGAAAACCTATTCGCAGAGGTATCATTGGGCCCAATCGGACCACTATTAAAGATTTGTTTTTTTAATTTTGAAAACGCATGAATTTAAGCAAAATCTGAAAACTAATTGGCCTTAGCAGCTAAGAAATAATTGAGCGATTTAAATCAATTTTGGACCAGTTAATATACCCAAGAAAACCTATTCGCAGAGGTATCATTGGGCCCAATCGGACCACTATTAAAGATTTTTTTTTTTTAATTTTGAAAACGCATGAATTTAAGCAAAATCTGAAAACTAATTGGCCTTAGCAGCTAAGAAATAATTGAACGATTTAAATCAATTTTGGACCAGTTAATATACCCAAGAAAACCTATTCGCAGAGGTATCATTGGACCCAATCGGACCACTATTAAAGATTTTTTTTTTAAATTTTGAAAACGCGTGAATTTAAGCAAAATCTGAAAACTAATTGGCCTTAGCAGCTAAGAAATAATTGAACGATTTAAATCAATTTTGGACCAGTTAATATACCCAAGAAAACCTATTCGCAGAGGTATCATTGGGCCCAATCGGACCACTATTAAAGATTTTTTTTTTTAAATTTTGAAAACGCATGAATTTAAGCAAAATCTGAAAACTAATTGGCCTTAGCAGCTAAGAAATAATTGAACGATTTAAATCAATTTTGGACCAGTTAATATACCCAAGAAAACCTATTCGCAGAGGTATCATTGGACCCAATCGGACCACTATTAAAGTTTTATTTTTTATTTTGAAAACGCATGAATTTAAGCAAAATCTGAAAACTAATTGGCCTTAGCAGCTAAGAAATAATTGAACGATTTAAATCAATTTTGGACCAGTTAATATACCCAAGAAAACCTATTCGCAAAGGTATCATTGGGCCCAATCGGACCACTATTAAAGTTTTTTTTTTTTTTAATTTTGAAAACGCATGAATTTAAGCAAAATCTGAAAACTAATTGGCCTTAGCAGCTAAGAAATAATTGAACGATTTAAATAAATTTTGGACCAGTTAATATACCCAAGAAAACCTATTCGCAGAGGTATCATTGGACCCAATCGGACCACTATTAAAGATTTATTTTTTTTTAATTTTGAAAACGCATGAATTTAAGCAAAATCTGAAAACTAATTGGCCTTAGCAGCTAAGAAATAATTGAACGATGTAAATCAATTTTGGACCAGTTAATATACCCAAGAAAACCTATTCGCAGAGGTATCATTGGGCCCAATCGGACCACTGTTAAAGATTTATTTTTTAATTTTGAAAACGCATGAATTTAAGCAAAATCTGAAAACTAATTGGCCTTAGCAGCTAAGAAATAATTGAACGATTTAAATCAATTTTGGACCAGTTAATATACCCAAGAAAACCTATTCGCAGAGGTATCATTGGGCCCAATCGGACCACTATTAAAGATTTTTTTTTTAATTTTGAAAACGCATGAATTTAAGCAAAATCTGAAAACTAATTGGCCTTAGCAGCTAAGAAATAATTGAACGATTTAAATAAATTTTGGACCAGTTAATATACCCAAGAAAACCTATTCGCAGAGGTATCATTGGGCCCAATCGGACCACTATTAAAGATTTTTTTTTTTTAATTTTGAAAACGCATGAATTTAAGCAAAATCTGAAAACTAATTGGCCTTAGCAGCTAAGAAATAATTGAACGATTTAAATCAATTTTGGACCAGTTAATATACCCAAGAAAACCTATTCGCAGAGGTATCATTGGGCCCAATCGGACCACTATTAAAGATTTTTTTTTTTAATTTTGAAAACGCATGAATTTAAGCAAAATCTGAAAACTAATTGGCCTTAGCAGCTAAGAAATAATTGAACGATTTAAATCAATTTTGGACCAGTTAATATACCCAAGAAAACCTATTCGCAGAGGTATCATTGGGCCCAATCGGACAACTATTAACGATTTTTTTTTTTAATTTTGAAAACGCATGAATTTAAGCAAAATCTGAAAACTAATTGGCCTTAGCAGCTAAGAAATAATTGAACGATTTAAATCAATTTTGGACCAGTTAATATACCTAAGAAAACCTATTCGCAGAGGTATCATTGGGCCCAATCGGACCACTATTAAAGATTTTTTTTTAATTTTGAAAACGCATGAATTTAAGCAAGATCTGAAAACTAATTGGCCTTAGCAGCTAAGAAATAATTGAACGATTTAAATCAATTTTGGACCAGTTAATATACCCAAGAAAACCTATTCGCAGAGGTATCATTGGGCCCAATCGGACCACTATTAAAGATTTTTTTTTTTTAATTTTGAAAACGCATGAATTTAAGCAAAATCTGAAAACTAATTGGCCTTAGCAGCTAAGAAATAATTGAACGATTTAAATAAATTTTGGACCAGTTAATATACCCAAGAAAACCTATTCGCAGAGGTATCATTGGGCCCAATCGGACCACTATTAAAGACTTTTTTTTTTTTAATTTTGAAAACGCATGAATTTAAGCAAAATCTGAAAACTAATTGGCCTTAGCAGCTAAGAAATAATTGAACGATTTAAATCAATTTTGGACCAGTTAATATACCCAAGAAAACCTATTCGCAGAGGTATCATTGGGCCCAATCGGACCACTATTAAAGATTTTTTTTTTTTAATTTTGAAAACGCATGAATTTAAGCAAAATCTGAAAACTAATTGGCCTTAGCAGCTAAGAAATAATTGAACGATTTAAATCAATTTTGGACCAGTTAATATACCCAAGAAAACCTATTCGCAGAGGTATCATTGGACCCAATCGGACCACTATTAAAGATTTTTTTTTTAAATTTTGAAAACGCATGAATTTAAGCAAAATCTGAAAACTAATTGGCCTTAGCAGCTAAGAAATAATTGAACGATTTAAATCAATTTTGGACCAGTTAATATACCCAAGATAACCTTTTCGCAGAGGTATCATTGGACCCAATCGGACCACTATTAAAGATTTTTTTTTTTGAATTTTGAAAACGCATGAATTTAAGCAAAATCTGAAAATTAATTGGCCTTAGCAGCTAAGAAATAATTGAACGATTTAAATCAATTTTGGACCAGTTAATATACCCAAGAAAACCTATTCGCAGAGGTATCATTGGGCCCAATCGCACCACTATTAAAGATTTTTTTTTTTTAATTTTGAAAACGCATGAATTTAAGCAAAATCTGAAAACTAATTGGCCTTAGCAGCTAAGAAATAATTGAACGATTTAAATAAATTTTGGACCAGTTAATATACCCAAGAAAACCTATTCGCAGAGGTGTATCATTGGGCCCAATCGGACCACTATTAAAGATTTTTTTTTTTAATTTTGAAAACGCATGAATTTAAGCAAAATCTGAAAACTAATTGGCCTTAGCAGCTAAGAAATAATTGAACGATTTAAATCAATTTTGGACCAGTTAATATACCCAAGAAAACCTATTCGCAGAGGTATCATTGGGCCCAATCGGACCACTATTAAAGATTTTTTTTTTAATTTTGAAAACGCATGAATTTAAGCAAAATCTGAAAACTAATTGGCCTTAGCAGCTAAGAAATAATTGAACGATTTAAATCAATTTTGGACCAGTTAATATACCCAAGAAAACCTATTCGCAGAGGTATCATTGGGCCCAATCGGACCACTATTAAAAATTTTTTTTTTTTAATTTTGAAAACGCATGAATTTAAGCAAAATCTGAAAACTAATTGGCCTTAGCAGCTAAGAAATAATTGAACGATTTAAATCAATTTTGGACCAGTTAATATACCCAAGAAAACCTATTCGCAGAGGTATCATTGTGCCCAATCGGACCACTATTAAAGATTGTTTTTTTTTAATTTTGAAAACGCATGAATTTAAGCAAAATCTGAAAACTAATTGGCCTTAGCAGCTAAGAAATAATTGAACGATTTAAATCAATTTTGGACCAGTTAATATACCCAAGAAAACCTATTCGCAGAGGTATCATTGGGCCCAATCGGACCACTATTAAAGATTTTTTTTTTAATTTTGAAAACGCATGAATTTAAGCAAAATCTGAAAACTAATTGGCCTTAGCAGCTAAGAAATAATTGAACGATTTAAATCAATTTTGGACCAGTTAATATACCCAAGAAAACCTATTCGCAGAGGTATCATTGGGCCCAATCGGACCACTATTAAAGATTTTTTTTTTTTAATTTTGAAAACGCATGAATTTAAGCAAAATCTGAAAACTAATTGGCCTTAGCAGCTAAGAAATAATTGAACGATTTAAATCAATTTTGGACCAGTTAATATACCCAAGAAAACCTATTCGCAGAGGTATCATTGGGCCCATTCGGACCACTATTAAAGATTTTTTTTTTTAATTTTGAAAACGCATGAATTTAAGCAAAATCTGAAAACTAATTGGCCTTAGCAGCTAAGAAATAATTGAACGATTTAAATCAATTTTGGACCAGTTAATATACCCAAGAAAACCTATTCGCAGAGGTATCATTGGGCCCAATCGGACCACTATTAAAGATTTTTTTTTTTTAATTTTGAAAACGCATGAATTTAAGCAAAATCTGAAAACTAATTGGCCTTAGCAGCTAAGAAATAATTGAACGATTTAAATCAATTTTGGACCAGTTAATATACCCAAGAAAACCTATTCGCAGAGGTATCATTGTGCCCAATCGGACCACTATTAAAGATTGTTTTTTTTTTAATTTTGAAAACGCATGAATTTAAGCAAAATCTGAAAACTAATTGGCCTTAGCAGCTAAGAAATAATTGAACGATTTAAATCAATTTTGGACCAGTTAATATACCCAAGAAAACCTATTCGCAGAGGTATCATTGGGCCCAATCGGACCACTATTAAAGATTTTTTTTTTAATTTTGAAAACGCATGAATTTAAGCAAAATCTGAAAACTAATTGGCCTTAGCAGCTAAGAAATAATTGAACGATTTAAATCAATTTTGGACCAGTTAATATACCCAAGAAAACCTATTCGCAGAGGTATCATTGGGCCCAATCGGACCACTATTAAAGATTTTTTTTTTTTTAATTTTGAAAACGCATGAATTTAAGCAAAATCTGAAAACTAATTGGCCTTAGCAGCTAAGAAATAATTGAACGATTTAAATCAATTTTGGACCAGTTAATATACCCAAGAAAACCTATTCGCAGAGGTATCATTGGGCCCAATCGGACCACTATTAAAGATTTTTTTTTTAATTTTGAAAACGCATGAATTTAAGCAAAATCTGAAAACTAATTGGCCTTAGCAGCTAAGAAATAATTGAACGATTTAAATCAATTTTGGACCAGTTAATATACCCAAGAAAACCTATTCGCAGAGGTATCATTGGGCCCAATCGGACCACTATTAAAGATTTTTTTTTTAATTTTGAAAACGCATGAATTTAAGCAAAATCTGAAAACTAATTGGCCTTAGCAGCTAAGAAATAATTGAACGATTTAAATCAATTTTGGACCAGTTAATATACCCAAGAAAACCTATTCGCAGAGGTATCATTGGGCCCAATCGGACCACTATTAAAGATTTTTTTTTTTTTAATTTTGAAAACGCATGAATTTAAGCAAAATCTGAAAACTAATTGGCCTTAGCAGCTAAGAAATAATTGAACGATTTAAATCAATTTTGGACCAGTTAATATACCCAAGAAAACCTATTCGCAGAGGTATCATTGGGCCCATTCGGACCACTATTAAAGATTTTTTTTTTAATTTTGAAAACGCATGAATTTAAGCAAAATCTGAAAACTAATTGGCCTTAGCAGCTAAGAAATAATTGAACGATTTAAATCAATTTTGGACCAGTTAATATACCCAAGAAAACCTATTCGCAGAGGTATCATTGGGCCCAATCGGACCACTATTAAAAATTTTTTTTTTTTAATTTTGAAAACGCATGAATTTAAGCAAAATCTGAAAACTAATTGGCCTTAGCAGCTAAGAAATAATTGAACGATTTAAATCAATTTTGGACCAGTTAATATACCCAAGAAAACCTATTCGCAGAGGTATCATTGTGCCCAATCGGACCACTATTAAAGATTGTTTTTTTTTTAATTTTGAAAACGCATGAATTTAAGCAAAATCTGAAAACTAATTGGCCTTAGCAGCTAAGAAATAATTGAACGATTTAAATCAATTTTGGACCAGTTAATATACCCAAGAAAACCTATTCGCAGAGGTATCATTGGGCCCAATCGGACCACTATTAAAGATTTTTTTTTTAATTTTGAAAACGCATGAATTTAAGCAAAATCTGAAAACTAATTGGCCTTAGCAGCTAAGAAATAATTGAACGATTTAAATCAATTTTGGACCAGTTAATATACCCAAGAAAACCTATTCGCAGAGGTATCATTGGGCCCAATCGGACCACTATTAAAGATTGTTTTTTTTTTTAATTTTGAAAACGCATGAATTTAAGCAAAATCTGAAAACTAATTGGCCTTAGCAGCTAAGAAATAATTGAACGATTTAAATCAATTTTGGACCAGTTAATATACCCAAGAAAACCTATTCGCAGAGGTATCATTGGGCCCATTCGGACCACTATTAAAGATTTTTTTTTTTAATTTTGAAAACGCATGAATTTAAGCAAAATCTGAAAACTAATTGGCCTTAGCAGCTAAGAAATAATTGAACGATTTAAATCAATTTTGGACCAGTTAATATACCCAAGAAAACCTATTCGCAGAGGTATCATTGGGCCCAATCGGACCACTATTAAAGATTTTTTTTTTTTTAATTTTGAAAACGCATGAATTTAAGCAAAATCTGAAAACTAATTGGCCTTAGCAGCTAAGAAATAATTGAACGATTTAAATCAATTTTGGACCAGTTAATATACCCAAGAAAACCTATTCGCAGAGGTATCATTGTGCCCAATCGGACCACTATTAAAGATTGTTTTTTTTTTAATTTTGAAAACGCATGAATTTAAGCAAAATCTGAAAACTAATTGGCCTTAGCAGCTAAGAAATAATTGAACGATTTAAATCAATTTTGGACCAGTTAATATACCCAAGAAAACCTATTCGCAGAGGTATCATTGGGCCCAATCGGACCACTATTAAAGATTTTTTTTTTAATTTTGAAAACGCATGAATTTAAGCAAAATCTGAAAACTAATTGGCCTTAGCAGCTAAGAAATAATTGAACGATTTAAATCAATTTTGGACCAGTTAATATACCCAAGAAAACCTATTCGCAGAGGTATCATTGGGCCCAATCGGACCACTATTAAAGATTGTTTTTTTAATTTTGAAAACGCATGAATTTAAGCAAAATCTGAAAACTAATTGGCCTTAGCAGCTAAGAAATAATTGAACGATTTAAATCAATTTTGGACCAGTTAATATACCCAAGAAAACCTATTCGCAGAGGTATCATTGGGCCCAATCGGACCACTATTAAAGATTTTTTTTTTTTTAATTTTGAAAACGCATGAATTTAAGCAAAATCTGAAAACTAATTGGCCTTAGCAGCTAAGAAATAATTGAACGATTTAAATCAATTTTGGACCAGTTAATATACCCAAGAAAACCTATTCGCAGAGGTATCATTGGGCCCAATCGGACCACTATTAAAGATTGTTTTTTTTTTTAATTTTGAAAACGCATGAATTTAAGCAAAATCTGAAAACTAATTGGCCTTAGCAGCTAAGAAATAATTGAACGATTTAAATCAATTTTGGACCAGTTAATATACACAAGAAAACCTATTCGCAGAGGTATCATTGGGCCCAATCGGACCACTATTAAAGATTGTTTTTTTTTTTAATTTTGAAAACGCATGAATTTAAGCAAAATCTGAAAACTAATTGGCCTTAGCAGCTAAGAAATAATTGAACGATTTAAATCAATTTTGGACCAGTTAATATACCCAAGAAAACCTATTCGCAGAGGTATCATTGGGCCCAATCGGACCACTATTAAAGATTGTTTTTTTTTTAATTTTGAAAACGCATGAATTTAAGCAAAATCTGAAAACTAATTGGCCTTAGCAGCTAAGAAATAATTGAACGATTTAAATCAATTTTGGACCAGTTAATATACCCAAGAAAACCTATTCGCAGAGGTATCATTGAGCCCAATCGGACCACTATTAAAGATTTTTTTTTTTAATTTTGGAAAACGCATGAATTTAAGCAAAATCTGAAAACTAATTGGCCTTAGCAGCTAAGAAATAATTGAACGATTTAAATCAATTTTGGACCAGTTAATATACCCAAGAAAACCTATTCGCAGAGGTATCATTGGGCCCAATCGGACCACTATTAAAGATTTTTTTTTTAAATTTTGAAAACGCATGAATTTAAGCAAAATCTGAAAACTAATTGGCCTTAGCAGCTAAGAAATAATTGAATGATTTAAATCAATTTTGGACCAGTTAATATACCCAAGAAAACCTATTCGCAGAGGTATCATTGAGCCCAATTGGACCACTATTAAAGATTTTTTTTTTTAATTTTGAAAACGCATGAATTTAAGCAAAATCTGAAAACTAATTGGCCTTAGCAGCTAAGAAATAATTGAACGATTTAAATCAATTTTGGACCAGTTAATATACCCAAGAAAACCTATTCGCAGAGGTATCATTGGGCCCAATTGGACCACTATTAAAGATTTTTTTTTTTTAATTTTGAAAACGCATGAATTTAAGCAAAATCTGAAAACTAATTGGCCTTAGCAGCTAAGAAATAATTGAACGATTTAAATCAATTTTGGACCAGTTAATATACCCAAGAAAACCTATTCGCAGAGGTATCACTGGGTCCAATCGGACCACTATTAAAGATTTTTTTTTTTAATTTTGAAAACGCATGAATTTAAGCAAAATCTGAAAACTAATTGGCCTTAGCAGCTAAGAAATAATTGAACGATTTAAATCAATTTTGGACCAGTTAATATACCCAAGAAAACCTATTCGCAGAGGTATCATTGGGCCCAATCAGACCACTATTAAAGATTTTTTTTTTTTAATTTTGAAAACGCATGAATTTAAGCAAAATCTGAAAACTAATTGGCCTTAGCAGCTAAGAAATAATTGAACGATTTAAATCAATTTTGGACCAGTTAATATACCCAAGAAAACCTATTCGCAGAGGTATCATTGGGCCCAATCGGACCACTATTAAAGATTGTTTTTTTTTTTAATTTTGAAAACGCATGAATTTAAGCAAAATCTGAAAACTAATTGGCCTTAGCAGCTAAGAAATAATTGAACGATTTAAATCAATTTTGGACCAGTTAATATACCCAAGAAAACCTATTCGCAGAGGTATCATTGTGCCCAATCGGACCACTATTAAAGATTTTTTTTTTTTAATTTTGAAAACGCATGAATTTAAGCAAAATCTGAAAACTAATTGGCCTTAGCAGCTAAGAAATAATTGAACGATTTAAATCAATTTTGGACCAGTTAATATACACAAGAAAACCTATTCGCAGAGGTATCATTGGGCCCAATCGGACCACTATTAAAGATTTTTTTTTTAATTTTGAAAACGCATGAATTTAAGCAAAATCTGAAAACTAATTGGCCTTAGCAGCTAAGAAATAATTGATCGATTTAAATCAATTTTGGACCAGTTAATATACCCAAGAAAACCTATTCGCAGAGGTATCATTGGGCCCAATCGGACCACTATTAAAGATTTTTTTTTTTAATTTTGAAAACGCATGAATTTAAGCAAAATCTGAAAACTAATTGGCCTTAGCAGCTAAGAAATAATTGAACGATTTAAATCAATTTTGGACCAGTTAATATACCCAAGAAAACCTATTCGCAGAGGTATCATTGGGCCCATTCGGACCACTATTAAAGATTTTTTTTTTTTAATTTTGAAAACGCATGAATTTAAGCAAAATCTGAAAACTAATTGGCCTTAGCAGCTAAGAAATAATTGAATGATTAAAATCAATTTTGGACCAGTTAATATACCCAAGAAAACCTATTCGCAGAGGTATCATTGGGCCCAATCGGACCACTATTAAAGATTTTTTTTTTTTTAATTTTGAAAACGCATGAATTTAAGCAAAATCTGAAAACTAATTGGCCTTAGCAGCTAAGAAATAATTGAACGATTTAAATCAATTTTGGACCAGTTAATATACCCAAGAAAACCTATTCGCAGAGGTATCATTGGGCCCAATCGGACCACTATTAAAGATTGTTTTTTTTTTTAAATTTTGAAAACGCATGAATTTAAGCAAAATCTGAAAACTAATTGGCCTTAGCAGCTAAGAAATAATTGAACGATTTAAATCAATTTTGGACCAGTTAATATACCCAAGAAAACCTATTCGCAGAGGTATCATTGAGCCCAATCGGACCACTATTAAAGATTTTTTTTTTTAATTTTGAAAACGCATGAATTTAAGCAAAATCTGAAAACTAATTGGCCTTAGCAGCTAAGAAATAATTGAACGATTTAAATCAATTTTGGACCAGTTAATATACCCAAGAAAACCTATTCGCAGAGGTATCATTGGGCCCAATCGGACCACTATTAAAGATTGTTTTTTTTTTTTAATTTTGAAAACGCATGAATTTAAGCAAAATCTGAAAACTAATTGGCCTTAGCAGCTAAGAAATAATTGAACGATTTAAATCAATTTTGGACCAGTTAATATACCCAAGAAAACCTATTCGCAGAGGTATCATTGGGCCCAATCGGACCACTATTAAAGATTGTTTTTTTTTTAATTTTGAAAACGCATGAATTTAAGCAAAATCTGAAAACTAATTGGCCTTAGCAGCTAAGAAATAATTGAACGATTTAAATCAATTTTGGACCAGTTAATATACCCAAGAAAACCTATTCGCAGAGGTATCATTGAGCCCAATCGGACCACTATTAAAGATTTTTTTTTTTAATTTTGAAAACGCATGAATTTAAGCAAAATCTGAAAACTAATTGGCCTTAGCAGCTAAGAAATAATTGAACGATTTAAATCAATTTTGGACCAGTTAATATACCCAAGAAAACCTATTCGCAGAGGTATCATTGGGCCCAATCGGACCACTATTAAAGATTTTTTTTTTAAATTTTGAAAACGCATGAATTTAAGCAAAATCTGAAAACTAATTGGCCTTAGCAGCTAAGAAATAATTGAACGATTTAAATCAATTTTGGACCAGTTAATATACCCAAGAAAACCTATTCGCAGAGGTATCATTGAGCCCAATCGGACCACTATTAAAGATTATTTTTTTTAATTTTGAAAACGCATGAATTTAAGCAAAATCTGAAAACTAATTGGCCTTAGCAGCTAAGAAATAATTGAACGATTTAAATCAATTTTGGACCAGTTAATATACCCAAGAAAACCTATTCGCAGAGGTATCATTGGGCCCAATTGGACCACTATTAAAGATTTTTTTTTTTTTTATTTTGAAAACGCATGAATTTAAGCAAAATCTGAAAACTAATTGGCCTTAGCAGCTAAGAAATAATTGATCGATTTAAATCAATTTTGGACCAGTTAATATACCCAAGAAAACCTATTCGCAGAGGTATCACTGGGTCCAATCGGACCACTATTAAAGATTTTTTTTTTTTAATTTTGAAAACGCATGAATTTAAGCAAAATCTGAAAACTAATTGGCCTTAGCAGCTAAGAAATAATTGAACGATTTAAATCAATTTTGGACCAGTTAATATACCCAAGAAAACCTATTCGCAGAGGTATCATTGGGCCCAATCAGACCACTATTAAAGATTTTTTTTTTTTAATTTTGAAAACGCATGAATTTAAGCAAAATCTGAAAACTAATTGACCTTAGCAGCTAAGAAATAATTGAACGATTTAAATCAATTTTGGACCAGTTAATATACCCAAGAAAACCTATTCGCAGAGGTATCATTGGGCCCAATCGGACCACTATTAAAGATTTTTTTTTTTAATTTTGAAAACGCATGAATTTAAGCAAAATCTGAAAACTAATTGGCCTTAGCAGCTAAGAAATAATTGAACGATTTAAATCAATTTTGGACCAGTTAATATACCCAAGAAAACCTATTCGCAGAGGTATCATTGGGCCCAATCGGACCACTATTAAAGATTTTTTTTTTTTTAATTTTGAAAACGCATGAATTTAAGCAAAATCTGAAAACTAATTGGCCTTAGCAGCTAAGAAATAATTGAACGATTTAAATCAATTTTGGACCAGTTAATATACACAAGAAAACCTATTCGCAGAGGTATCATTGGGCCCAATCGGACCACTATTAAAGATTTTTTTTTTTTAATTTTGAAATCGCATGAATTTAAGCAAAATCTAAAAACTAATTGGCCTTAGCAGCTAAGAAATAATTGAACGATTTAAATCAATTTTGGACCAGTTAATATACCCAAGAAAACCTATTCGCAGAGGTATCATTGTGCCCAATCGGACCACTATTAAAGATTTTTTTTTTTAATTTTGAAAACGCATGAATTTAAGCAAAATCTGAAAACTAATTGGCCTTAGCAGCTAAGAAATAATTGATCGATTTAAATCAATTTTGGACCAGTTAATATACCCAAGAAAACCTATTCGCAGAGGTATCATTGGGCCCAATCGGACCACTATTAAAGATTTTTTTTTTTTTAATTTTGAAAACGCATGAATTTAAGCAAAATCTGAAAACTAATTGGCCTTAGCAGCTAAGAAATAATTAAACGATTTAAATCAATTTTGGACCAGTTAATATACCCAAGAAAACCTATTCGCAGAGGTATCATTGGGCCCATTCGGACCACTATTAAAGATTTTTTTTTTTTTAATTTTGAAAACGCATGAATTTAAGCAAAATCTGAAAACTAATTGGCCTTAGCAGCTAAGAAATAATTGAACGATTAAAATCAATTTTGGACCAGTTAATATACCCAAGAAAACCTATTCGCAGAGGTATCATTGGGCCCAATCGGACCACTATTAAAGATTTTTTTTTTTTTAATTTTGAAAACGCATGAATTTAAGCAAAATCTGAAAACTAATTGGCCTTAGCAGCTAAAAAATAATTTAACGATTTAAATCAATTTTGGACCAGTTAATATACCCAAGAAAACCTTTTCGCAGAGATATCATTGGGCCCAATCGGACCACTATTAAAGATTTTTTTTTTTAAATTTTGAAAACGCATGAATTTAAGCAAAATCTGAAAACTAATTGGCCTTAGCAGCTAAGAAATAATTGAACGATTTAAATCAATTTTGGATCAGTTAATATACCCAAGAAAACCTATTCGCAGAGGTATCATTGGGCCCAATCGGACCACTGTTAAAGATTTTTTTTTTTAATTTTGAAAACGCATGAATTTAAGCAAAATCTGAAAACTAATTGGCCTTAGCAGCTAAGAAATAATTGAACGATTTAAATCAATTTTGGACCAGTTAATATACCCAAGAAAACCTATTCGCAGAGGTATCATTGGGCCCAATCGGACCACTATTAAAGATTTTTTTTTTTTAATTTTGAAAACGCATGAATTTAAGCAAAATCTGAAAACTAATTGGCCTTAGCAGCTAAGAAATAATTGAACGATTTAAATCAATTTTGGACCAGTTAATATACCCAAGAAAACCTATTCGCAGAGGTATCATTGGGCCCAATCGGACCACTATTAAAGATTTTTTTTTTTTTAATTTTGAAAACGCATGAATTTAAGCAAAATCTGAAAACTAATTGGCCTTAGCAGCTAAGAAATAATTGAACGATTTAAATCAATTTTGGACCAGTTAATATACCCAAGAAAACCTATTCGCAGAGGTATCATTCGGACCACTATTAAAGATTTTTTTTTTTAATTTTGAAAACGCATGAATTTAAGCAAAATCTGAAAACTAATTGGCCTTAGCAGCTAAGAAATAATTGAACGATTTAAATCAATTTTGGACCAGTTAATATACCCAAGAAAACCTATTCGCAGAGGTATCATTGGGCCCATTCGGACCACTATTAAAGATTTTTTTTTTTTTAATTTTGAAAACGCATGAATTTAAGCAAAATCTGAAAACTAATTGGCCTTAGCAGCTAAGAAATAATTGAACGATTAAAATCAATTTTGGACCAGTTAATATACCCAAGAAAACCTATTCGCAGAGGTATCATTGGGCCCAATCGGACCACTATTAAAGATTTTTTTTTTTTAATTTTGAAAACGCATGAATTTAAGCAAAATCTGAAAACTAATTGGCCTTAGCAGCTAAGAAATAATTGAACGATTTAAATCAATTTTGGACCAGTTAATATACCCAAGAAAACCTATTCGCAGAGATATCATTGGGCCCAATCGGACCACTATTAAAGATTTTTTTTTTTTAATTTTGAAAACGCATGAATTTAAGCAAAATCTGAAAACTAATTGGCCTTAGCAGCTAAGAAATAATTGAACGATTTAAATCAATTTTGGATCAGTTAATATATCCAAGAAAACCTATTCGCAGAGGTATCATTGGGCCCAATCGGACCACTGTTAAAGATTTTTTTTTTAAATTTTGAAAACGCATGAATTTAAGCAAAATCTGAAAACTAATTGGCCTTAGCAGCTAAGAAATAATTGAACGATTTAAATCAATTTTGGACCAGTTAATATACCCAAGAAAACCTATTCGCAGAGGTATCATTGGGCCCAATCGGACCACTATTAAAGATTTTTTTTTTTTAAATTTTGAAAACGCATGAATTTAAGCAAAATCTGAAAACTAATTGGCCTTAGCAGCTAAGAAATAATTGAACGATTTAAATCAATTTTGGACCAGTTAATATACCCAAGAAAACCTATTCGCAGAGGTATCATTGGGCCCAATCGGACCACTATTAAAGATTTTTTTTTTAATTTTGAAAACGCATGAATTTAAGCAAAATCTGAAAACTAATTGGCCTTAGCAGCTAAGAAATAATTGAACGATTTAAATCAATTTTGGACCAGTTAATATACCCAAGAAAACCTATTCGCAGAGGTATCATTGAGCCCAATCGGACCACTATTAAAGATTTTTTTTTTTAATTTTGAAAACGCATGAATTTAAGCAAAATCTGAAAACTAATTGGCCTTAGCAGCTAAGAAATAATTGAACGATTTAAATCAATTTTGGACCAGTTAATATACCCAAGAAAACCTATTCGCAGAGGTATCACTGGGTCCAATCGGACCACTATTAAAGATTTTTTTTTTAATTTGATTTAAATCAATTTTGGACCAGTTAATGTACCCAAGAAAACCTATTCGCAGAGATATCATTGGGCCCAATCGGACCACTATTAAAGATTTTTTTTTTTTAATTTTGAAAACGCATGAATTTAAGCAAAATCTGAAAACTAATTGGCCTTAGCAGCTAAGAAATAATTGAACGATTTAAATCAATTTTGGACCAGTTAATATACACAAGAAAACCTATTCGCAGAGGTATCATTGGGCCCAATCGGACCACTATTAAAGATTTTTTTTTTTTTAATTTTGAAATCGCATGAATTTAAGCAAAATCTGAAAACTAATTGGCCTTAGCAGCTAAGAAATAATTGAACGATTTAAATCAATTTTGGACCAGTTAATATACCCAAGAAAACCTATTCGCAGAGGTATCATTGGGCCCAATCGGACCACTATTAAAGATTTTTTATTTTTAATTTTGAAAACGCATGAATTTAAGCAAAATCTGAAAACTAATTGGCCTTAGCAGCTAAGAAATAATTGAACGATTTAAATCAATTTTGGACCAGATGATATACCCAAGAAAACCTATTCGCAGAGGTATCATTGGGCCCATTCGGATTACTATTAAAGATTTTTTTTTTTTTATTTTGAAAACGCATGAATTTAAGCAAAATCTGAAAACTAATTGGCCTTAGCAGCTAAGAAATAATTGAACGATTAAAATCAATTTTGGACCAGTTAATATACCCAAGAAAACCTATTCGCAGAGGTATCATTGGGCCCAATCGGACCACTATTAAAAATTTTTTTTTTTTTTTAATTTTGAAAACGCATGAATTTAAGCAAAATCTGAAAACTAATTGGCCTTAGCAGCTAAGAAATAATTGAACGATGTAAATCAATTTTGGACCAGTTAATATACCCAAGAAAACCTATTCGCAGAGATATCATTGGGCCCAATCGGACCACTATTAAAGATTTTTTTTTTTAAATTTTGAAAACGCATGAATTTAAGCAAAATCTGAAAACTAATTGGCCTTAGCAGCTAAGAAATAATTGAACGATTTAAATCAATTTTGGATCAGTTAATATATCCAAGAAAACCTATTCGCAGAGGTATCATTGGGCCCAATCGGACCACTGTTAAAGATTTTTTTTTTAAATTTTGAAAACGCATGAATTTAAGCAAAATCTGAAAACTAATTGGCCTTAGCAGCTAAGAAATAATTGAACGATTTAAATCAATTTTGGACCAGTTAATATACCCAAGAAAACCTATTCGCAGAGGTATCATTGGGCCCATTCGGATTACTATTAAAGATTTTTTTTTTTTTTAATTTTGAAAACGCATGAATTTAAGCAAAATCTGAAAACTAATTGGCCTTAGCAGCTAAGAAATAATTGAACGATTTAAATCAATTTTGGACCAGTTAATATACCCAAGAAAACCTATTCGCAGAGGTATCATTGGGCCCAATCGGACCACTATTAAAGATTTTTTTTTTTTTAATTTTGAAAACGCATGAATTTAAGCAAAATCTGATAAGTAATTGGCCTTAGCAGCTAAGAAATAATTGAACGATTTAAATCAATTTTGGACCAGTTAATATACCCAAGAAAACCTATTCGCAGAGGTATCATTGGGCCCAATCGGACCACTATTAAAGATTTTTTTTTTTAATTTTGAAAACGCATGAATTTAAGCAAAATCTGAAAACTAATTGGCCTTAGCAGCTAAGAAATAATTGAACGATTTAAATCAATTTTGGACCAGTTAATATACCCAAGAAAACCTATTCGCACAGGTATCATTGGGCCCAATCGGACCACTATTAAAGATTTATTTTTTTTTAATTTTGAAAACGCATGAATTTAAGCAAAATCTGAAAACTAATTGGCCTTAGCAGCTAAGAAATAATTGATCGATTTAAATCAATTTTGGACCAGTTAATATACCCAAGAAAACCTATTCGCAGAGGTATCATTGGGCCCAATCGGACCACTATTAAAGATTTTTTTTTTTAATTTTGAAAACGCATGAATTTAAGCAAAATCTGAAAACTAATTGGCCTTAGCAGCTAAGAAATAATTGAACGATTTAAATCAATTTTGGACCAGTTAATATACCCAAGAAAACCTATTCGCAGAGGTATCATTGAGCCCAATCGGACCACTATTAAAGATTTTTTTTTTTAATTTTGAAAACGCATGAATTTAAGCAAAATCTGAAAACTAATTGGCCTTAGCAGCTAAGAAATAATTGAACGATTTAAATCAATTTTGGACCAGTTAATATACCCAAGAAAACCTATTCGCAGAGGTATCATTGGGCCCAATCGGACCACTATTAAAGATTTTTTTTTTAAATTTTGAAAACGCATGAATTTAAGCAAAATCTGAAAACTAATTGGCCTTAGCAGCTAAGAAATAATTGAACGATTTAAATCAATTTTGGACCAGTTAATATACCCAAGAAAACCTATTCGCAGAGGTATCATTGAGCCCAATCGGACCACTATTAAAGATTTTTTTTTTTTTAATTTTGAAAACGCATGAATTTAAGCAAAATCTGAAAACTAATTGGCCTTAGCAGCTAAGAAATAATTGAACGATTTAAATCAATTTTGGACCAGTTAATATACCCAAGAAAACCTATTCGCAGAGGTATCATTGGGCCCAATTGGACCACTATTAAAGATTTTTTTTTTTTTATTTTGAAAACGCATGAATTTAAGCAAAATCTGAAAACTAATTGGCCTTAGCAGCTAAGAAATAATTGAACGATTTAAATCAATTTTGGACCAGTTAATATACCCAAGAAAACCTATTCGCAGAGGTATCACTGGGTCCAATCGGACCACTATTAAAGATTTTTTTTTTTTAATTTTGAAAACGCATGAATTTAAGCAAAATCTGAAAACTAATTGGCCTTAGCAGCTAAGAAATAATTGAACGATTTAAATCAATTTTGGACCAGTTAATATACCCAAGAAAACCTATTCGCAGAGGTATCATTGGGCCCAATCAGACCACTATTAAAGATTTTTTTTTTTTAATTTTGAAAACGCATGAATTTAAGCAAAATCTGAAAACTAATTGACCTTAGCAGCTAAGAAATAATTGAACGATTTAAATCAATTTTGGACCAGTTAATATACCCAAGAAAACCTATTCGCAGAGGTATCATTGGGCCCAATCGGACCACTATTAAAGATTTTTTTTTTTAAATTTTGAAAACGCATGAATTTAAGCAAAATCTGAAAACTAATTGGCCTTAGCAGCTAAGAAATAATTGAACGATTTAAATCAATTTTGGACCAGTTAATATACCCAAGAAAACCTATTCGCAGAGGTATCATTGGGCCCATTCGGACCACTATTAAAGATTTTTTTTTTTTAATTTTGAAAACGCATGAATTTAAGCAAAATCTGAAAACTAATTGGCCTTAGCAGCTAAGAAATAATTGAACGATTTAAATCAATTTTGGACCAGTTAATATACCCAAGAAAACCTATTCGCAGAGGTATCATTGGGCCCAATCGGACCACTATTAAAGATTTTTTTTTTTTAATTTTGAAAACGCATGAATTTAAGCAAAATCTGAAAACTAATTGGCCCTAGCAGCTAAGAAATAATTGAACGATTTAAATCAATTTTGGACCAGTTAATATACCCAAGAAAACCTATTCGCACAGGTATCATTGTGCCCAATCGGACCACTATTAAAGATTGTTTTTTTTTTTAATTTTGAAAACGCATGAATTTAAGCAAAATCTGAAAACTAATTGGCCTTAGCAGCTAAGAAATAATTGAACGATTTAAATCAATTTTGGACCAGTTAATATACCCAAGAAAACCTATTCGCAGAGGTATCATTGGGCCCAATCGGACCACTATTAAAGATTTTTTGTTTTTTAATTTTGAAAACGCATGAATTTAAGCAAAATCTGAAAACTAATTGGCCTTAGCAGCTAAGAAATAATTGAACGATTTAAATCAATTTTGGACGAGTTAATATACCCAAGAAAACCTATTCGCAGAGGTATCATTGAGCCCAATCGGACCACTATTAAAGATTTTTTTTTTTAATTTTGAAAACGCATTAATTTAAGCAAAATCTGAAAACTAATTGGCCTTAGCAGCTAAGAAATAATTGAACGATTTAAATCAATTTTGGACCAGTTAATATACCCAAGAAAACCTATTCGCAGAGGTATCATTGGGCCCAATTGGACCACTATTAAAGATTTTTTTTTATTTTGAAAACGCATGAATTTAAGCAAAATTTGAAAACTAATTGGCCTTAGCAGCTAAGAAATAATTGAACGATTTAAATCAATTTTGGGCCAGTTAATATACCCAAGAAAACCTATTCGCAGAGGTATCACTGGGTCCAATCGGACCACTATTAAAGATTTTTTTTTTTTAATTTTGAAAACGCATGAATTTAAGCAAAATCTGAAAACTAATTGGCCTTAGCAGCTAAGAAATAATTGAACGATTTAAATCAATTTTGGACCAGTTAATATACCCAAGAAAACCTATTCGCAGAGGTATCATTGGGCCCAATCGGACCACTATTAAAGATTTTTTTTTTTTTAATTTTGAAAACGCATGAATTTAAGCAAAATCTGAAAACTAATTGGCCTTAGCAGCTAAGAAATAATTGAACGATTTAAATCAATTTTGGACCAGTTAATATACCCAAGAAAACCTATTCGCAGAAGTATCATTGGGCCCAATCGGACCACTATTAAAGATTGTTTTTTTTTTTAATTTTGAAAACGCATGAATTTAAGCAAAATCTGAAAACTAATTGGCCTTAGCAGCTAAGAAATAATTGAACGATTTAAATCAATTTTGGACCAGTTAATATACCCAAGAAAACCTATTCGCAGAGATATCATTGGGCCCAATCGGACCACTATTAAAGATTTTTTTTTTTTAATTTTGAAAACGCATGAATTTAAGCAAAATCTGAAAACTAATTGGCCTTAGCAGCTAAGAAATAATTGAACGATTTAAATCAATTTTGGACCAGTTAATATACACAAGAAAACCTATTCGCAGAGGTATCATTGGGCCCAATCGGACCACTATTAAAGATTTTTTTTTTTTTAATTTTGAAATCGCAAGAATTTAAGCAAAATCTGAAAACTAATTGGCCTTAGCAGCTAAGAAATAATTGAACGATTTAAATCAATTTTGGACCAGTTAATATACCCAAGAAAACCTATTCGCAGAGGTATCATTGGGCCCAATCGGACCACTATTAAAGATTTTTTATTTTTAATTTTGAAAACGCATGAATTTAAGCAAAATCTGAAAACTAATTGGCCTTAGCAGCTAAGAAATAATTGAACGATTTAAATCAATTTTGGACCAGTTGATATACCCAAGAAAACCTATTCGCAGAGGTATCATTGGGCCCATTCGGACCACTATTAAAGATTTTTTTTTTTTAATTTTGAAAACGCATGAATTTAAGCAAAATCTGAAAACTAATTGGCCTTAGCAGCTAAGAAATAATTGAACGATTAAAATCAATTTTGGACCAGTTAATATACCCAAGAAAACCTATTCGCAGAGGTATCATTGGGCCCAATCGGACCACTATTAAAGATTTTTTTTTTTTTTTAATTTTGAAAACGCATGAATTTAAGCAAAATCTGAAAACTAATTGGCCTTAGCAGCTAAGAAATAATTGAACGATGTAAATCAATTTTGGACCAGTTAATATACCCAAGAAAACCTATTCGCAGAGATATCATTGGGCCCAATCGGACCACTATTAAAGATTTTTTTTTTTAAATTTTGAAAACGCATGAATTTAAGCAAAATCTGAAAACTAATTGGCCTTAGCAGCTAAGAAATAATTGAACGATTTAAATCAATTTTGGATCAGTTAATATATCCAAGAAAACCTATTCGATGAGGTATCATTGGGCCCAATCGGACCACTGTTAAAGATTTTTTTTTTAAATTTTGAAAACGCATGAATTTAAGCAAAATCTGAAAACTAATTGGCCTTAGCAGCTAAGAAATAATTGAACGATTTAAATCAATTTTGGACCAGTTAATATACCCAAGAAAACCTATTCGCAGAGGTATCATTGGGCCCAATCGGAACACTATTAAAGATTTTTTTTTTTTTAATTTTGAAAACGCATGAATTTAAGCAAAATCTGAAAACTAATTGGCCTTAGCAGCTAAGAAATAATTGAACGATTTAAATCAATTTTGGACCAGTTAATATACCCAAGAAAACCTATTCGCAGAGGTATCATTGGGCCCAATCGGACCACTATTAAAGATTTTTTTTTTTTAATTTTGAAAACGCATGAATTTAAGCAAAATCTGATAAGTAATTGGCCTTAGCAGCTAAGAAATAATTGAACGATTTAAATCAATTTTGGACCAGTTAATATACCCAAGAAAACCTATTCGCAGAGGTATCATTGGGCCCAATCGGACCACTATTAAAGATTTTTTTTTTTAATTTTGAAAACGCATGAATTTAAGCAAAATCTGAAAACTAATTGGCCTTAGCAGCTAAGAAATAATTGAACGATTTAAATCAATTTTGGACCAGTTAATATACCCAAGAAAACCTACTCGCACAGGTATCATTGGGCCCAATCGGACCACTATTAAAGATTTTTTTTTTTTAATTTTGAAAACGCATGAATTTAAGCAAAATCTGAAAACTAATTGGCCTTAGCAGCTAAGAAATAATTGAACGATTTAAATCAATTTTGGACCAGTTAATATACCCAAGAAAACCTATTCGCAGAGGTATCATTGAGCCCAATCGGACCACTATTAAAGATTTTTTTTTTAATTTTGAAAACGCATGAATTTAAGCAAAATCTGAAAACTAATTGGCCTTAGCAGCTAAGAAATAATTGAACGATTTAAATCAATTTTGGACCAGTTAATATACCCAAGAAAACCTATTCGCAGAGGTATCATTGGGCCCAATCGGACCACTATTAAAGATTTTTTTTTTAAATTTTGAAAACGCATGAATTTAAGCAAAATCTGAAAACTAATTGGCCTTAGCAGCTAAGAAATAATTGAACGATTTAAATCAATTTTGGACCAGTTAATATACCCAAGAAAACCTATTCGCAGAGGTATCATTGAGCCCAATCGGACCACTATTAAAGATTTTTTTTTTTAATTTTGAAAACGCATGAATTTAAGCAAAATCTGAAAACTAATTGGCCTTAGCAGCTAAGAAATAATTGAACGATTTAAATCAATTTTGGACCAGTTAATATACCCAAGAAAACCTATTCGCAGAGGTATCATTGGGCCCAATCGGACCACTATTAAAGATTTTTTTTTTTTATTTTGAAAACGCATGAATTTAAGCAAAATCTGAAAACTAATTGGCCTTAGCAGCTAAGAAATAATTGAACGATTTAAATCAATTTTGGACCAGTTAATATACCCAAGAAAACCTATTCGCAGAGGTATCACTGGGTCCAATCGGACCACTATTAAAGATTTTTTTTTTTTAATTTTGAAAACGCATGAATTTAAGCAAAATCTGAAAACTAATTGGCCTTAGCAGCTAAGAAATAATTGAACGATTTAAATCAATTTTGGACCAGTTAATATACCCAAGAAAACCTATTCGCAGAGGTATCATTGGGCCCAGTCAGACCACTATTAAAGATTTTTTTTTTTTAATTTTGAAAACGCATGAATTTAAGCAAAATCTGAAAACTAATTGACCTTAGCAGCTAAGAAATAATTGAACGATTTAAATCAATTTTGGACCAGTTAATATACCCAAGAAAACCTATTCGCAGAGGTATCATTGGGCCCAATCGGACCACTATTAAAGATTTTTTTTTTAATTTTGAAAACGCATGAATTTAAGCAAAATCTGAAAACTAATTGGCCTTAGCAGCTAAGAAATAATTGAACGATTTAAATCAATTTTGGACCAGTTAATATACCCAAGAAAACCTATTCGCAGAGGTATCATTGGGCCCAATCGGACCACTATTAAAAATTGTTTTTTTTTTAATTTTGAAAACGCATGAATTTAAGCAAAATCTGAAAACTAATTGGCCTTAGCAGCTAAGAAATAATTGAACGATTTAAATCAATTTTGGACCAGTTAATATACCCAAGAAAACCTATTCGCAGAGGTATCATTGGGCCCATTCGGACCACTATTAAAGATTTTTTTTTTTAATTTTGAAAACGCATGAATTTAAGCAAAATCTGAAAACTAATTGGCCTTAGCAGCTAAGAAATAATTGAACGATTTAAATCAATTTTGGACCAGTTAATATACCCAAGAAAACCTATTCGCAGAGGTATCATTGGGCCCAATCGGACCACTATTAAAGATTTTTTTTTTTTAATTTTGAAAACGCATGAATTTAAGCAAAATCTGAAAACTAATTGGCCTTAGCAGCTAAGAAATAATTGAACGATTTAAATCAATTTTGGACCAGTTAATATACCCAAGAAAACCTATTCGCAGAGGTATCATTGTGCCCAATCGGACCACTATTAAAGATTGTTTTTTTTTTTAATTTTGAAAACGCATGAATTTAAGCAAAATCTGAAAACTAATTGGCCTTAGCAGCTAAGAAATAATTGAACGATTTAAATCAATTTTGGACCAGTTAATATACCCAAGAAAACCTATTCGCAGAGGTATCATTGGGCCCAATCGGACCACTATTAAAGATTTTTTTTTTTTTAATTTTGAAAACGCATGAATTTAAGCAAAATCTGAAAACTAATTGGCCTTAGCAGCTAAGAAATAATTGAACGATTTAAATCAATTTTGGACGAGTTAATATACCCAAGAAAACCTATTCGCAGAGGTATCATTGGGCCCAATCGGACGACTATTAAAGATTTTTTTTTTTAATTTTGAAAACGCATGAATTTAAGCAAAATCTGAAAACTAATTGGCCTTAGCAGCTAAGAAATAATTGAACGATTTAAATCAATTTTGGACCAGTTAATATACCCAAGAAAACCTATTCGCAGAGGTATCATTGGGCCCATTCGGACCACTATTAAAGATTTTTTTTTTTTTAATTTTGAAAACGCATGAATTTAAGCAAAATCTGAAAACTAATTGGCCTTAGCAGCTAAGAAATAATTGAACGATTAAAATCAATTTTGGACCAGTTAATATACCCAAGAAAACCTATTCGCAGAGGTATCATTGGGCCCAATCGGACCACTATTAAAGATTTTTTTTTTTTTAATTTTGAAAACGCATGAATTTAAGCAAAATCTGAAAACTAATTGGCCTTAGCAGCTAAGAAATAATTGAACGATTTAAATCAATTTTGGACCAGTTAATATACCCAAGAAAACCTATTCGCAGAGATATCATTGGGCCCAATCGGACCACTATTAAAGATTTTTTCTTTTAAATTTTGAAAACGCATGAATTTAAGCAAAATCTGAAAACTAATTGGCCTTAGCAGCTAAGAAATAATTGAACGATTTAAATCAATTTTGGATCAGTTAATATATCCAAGAAAACCTATTCGCAGAGGTATCATTGGGCCCAATCGGACCACTGTTAAAGATTTTTTTTTTAATTTTGAAAACGCATGAATTTAAGCAAAATCTGAAAACTAATTGGCCTTAGCAGCTAAGAAATAATTGAACGATTTAAATCAATTTTGGACCAGTTAATATACCCAAGAAAACCTATTCGCAGAGGTATCATTGGGCCCAATCGGACCACTATTAAAGATTTTTTTTTTTTTAATTTTGAAAACGCATGAATTTAAGCAAAATCTGAAAAATAATTGGCCTTAGCAGCTAAGAAATAATTGAACGATTTAAATCAATTTTGGACCAGTTAATATACCCAAGAAAACCTATTCGCAGAGGTATCATTGGGCCCAATCGGACCACTATTAAAGATTTTTTTTTTTAATTTTGAAAACGCATGAATTTAAGCAAAATCTGAAAACTAATTGGCCTTAGCAGCTAAGAAATAATTGAACGATTTAAATCAATTTTGGACCAGTTAATATACCCAAGAAAACCTATTCGCAGAGGTATCATTGAGACCAATCGGACCACTATTAAAGATTTTTTTTTTTAATTTTGAAAACGCATTAATTTAAGCAAAATCTGAAAACTAATTGGCCTTAGCAGCTAAGAAATAATTGAACGATTTAAATCAATTTTGGACGAGTTAATATACCCAAGAAAACCTATTCGCAGAGGTATCATTGGGCCCAATCGGACGACTATTAAAGATTTTTTTTTTTAATTTTGAAAACGCATGAATTTAAGCAAAATCTGAAAACTAATTGGCCTTAGCAGCTAAGAAATAATTGAACGATTTAAATCAATTTTGGACCAGTTAATATACCCAAGAAAACCTATTCGCAGAGGTATCATTGGGCCCATTCGGACCACTATTAAAGATTTTTTTTTTTTTAATTTTGAAAACGCATGAATTTAAGCAAAATCTGAAAACTAATTGGCCTTAGCAGCTAAGAAATAATTGAACGATTAAAATCAATTTTGGACCAGTTAATATACCCAAGAAAACCTATTCGCAGAGGTATCATTGGGCCCAATCGGACCACTATTAAAGATTTTTTTTTTTTTAATTTTGAAAACGCATGAATTTAAGCAAAATCTGAAAACTAATTGGCCTTAGCAGCTAAGAAATAATTGAACGATTTAAATCAATTTTGGACCAGTTAATATACCCAAGAAAACCTATTCGCAGAGATATCATTGGGCCCAATCGGACCACTATTAAAGATTTTTTCTTTTAAATTTTGAAAACGCATGAATTTAAGCAAAATCTGAAAACTAATTGGCCTTAGCAGCTAAGAAATAATTGAACGATTTAAATCAATTTTGGATCAGTTAATATATCCAAGAAAACCTATTCGCAGAGGTATCATTGGGCCCAATCGGACCACTGTTAAAGATTTTTTTTTTTAATTTTGAAAACGCATGAATTTAAGCAAAATCTGAAAACTAATTGGCCTTAGCAGCTAAGAAATAATTGAACGATTTAAATCAATTTTGGACCAGTTAATATACCCAAGAAAACCTATTCGCAGAGGTATCATTGGGCCCAATCGGACCACTATTAAAGATTTTTTTTTTTTTAATTTTGAAAACGCATGAATTTAAGCAAAATCTGAAAAATAATTGGCCTTAGCAGCTAAGAAATAATTGAACGATTTAAATCAATTTTGGACCAGTTAATATACCCAAGAAAACCTATTCGCAGAGGTATCATTGGGCCCAATCGGACCACTATTAAAGATTTTTTTTTTTAATTTTGAAAACGCATGAATTTAAGCAAAATCTGAAAACTAATTGGCCTTAGCAGCTAAGAAATAATTGAACGATTTAAATCAATTTTGGACCAGTTAATATACCCAAGAAAACCTATTCGCAGAGGTATCATTGAGACCAATCGGACCACTATTAAAGATTTTTTTTTTTAATTTTGAAAACGCATTAATTTAAGCAAAATCTGAAAACTAATTGGCCTTAGCAGCTAAGAAATAATTGAACGATTTAAATCAATTTTGGACCAGTTAATATACCCAAGAAAACCTATTCGCAGAGGTATCATTGGGCCCAATCGGACCACTATTAAAGATTTTTTTTTTTTTAATTTTGAAAACGCATGAATTTAAGCAAAATCTGAAAACTAATTGGCCTTAGCAGCTAAGAAATAATTGAACGATTTAAATCAATTTTGGACCAGTTAATATACCCAAGAAAACCTATTCGCAGAAGTATCATTGGGCCCAATCGGACCACTATTAAAGATTGTTTTTTTTTTTAATTTTGAAAACGCATGAATTTAAGCAAAATCTGAAAACTAATTGGCCTTAGCAGCTAAGAAATAATTGAACGATTTAAATCAATTTTGGACCAGTTAATATACCCAAGAAAACCTATTCGCAGAGATATCATTGGGCCCAATCGGACCACTATTAAAGATTTTTTTTTTTTAATTTTGAAAACGCATGAATTTAAGCAAAATCTGAAAACTAATTGGCCTTAGCAGCTAAGAAATAATTGAACGATTTAAATCAATTTTGGACCAGTTAATATACACAAGAAAACCTATTCGCAGAGGTATCATTGGGCCCAATCGGACCACTATTAAAGATTTTTTTTTTTTTAATTTTGAAATCGCATGAATTTAAGCAAAATCTGAAAACTAATTGGCCTTAGCAGCTAAGAAATAATTGAACGATTTAAATCAATTTTGGACCAGTTAATATACCCAAGAAAACCTATTCGCAGAGGTATCATTGGGCCCAATCGGACCACTATTAAAGATTTTTTTTTTTTAATTTTGAAAACGCATGAATTTAAGCAAAATCTGAAAACTAATTGGCCTTAGCAGCTAAGAAATAATTGAACGATTAAAATCAATTTTGGACCAGTTAATATACCCAAGAAAACCTATTCGCAGAGGTATCATTGGGCCCAATCGGACCACTATTAAAGATTTTTTTTTTTTTTAATTTTGAAAACGCATGAATTTAAGCAAAATCTGAAAACTAATTGGCCTTAGCAGCTAAGAAATAATTGAACGATTTAAATCAATTTTGGATCAGTTAATATATCCAAGAAAACCTATTCGCAGAGGTATCATTGGGCCCAATCTGACCACTGTTAAAGATTTTTTTTTTAAATTTTGAAAACGCATGAATTTAAGCAAAATCTGAAAACTAATTGGCCTTAGCAGCTAAGAAATAATTGAACGATTTAAATCAATTTTGGACCAGTTAATATACCCAAGAAAACCTATTCGCAGAGGTATCATTGGGCCCAATTGGACCACTATTAAAGATTTTTTTTTTTTTATTTTGAAAACGCATGAATTTAAGCAAAATCTGAAAACTAATTGGCCTTAGCAGCTAAGAAATAATTGAACGATAAATCAATTTTGGACCAGTTAATATACCCAAGAAAACCTATTCGCAGAGGTATCATTGGGCCCAATCGGAACACTATTAAAGATTTTTTTTTTTTTAATTTTGAAAACGCATGAATTTAAGCAAAATCTGAAAACTAATTGGCCTTAGCAGCTAAGAAATAATTGAACGATTTAAATCAATTTTGGACCAGTTAATATACCCAAGAAAACCTATTCGCAGAGGTATCATTGGGCCCAATCGGACCACTATTAAAGATTTTTTTTTTTTAATTTTGAAAACGCATGAATTTAAGCAAAATCTGATAAGTAATTGGCCTTAGCAGCTAAGAAATAATTGAACGATTTAAATCAATTTTGGACCAGTTAATATACCCAAGAAAACCTATTCGCAGAGGTATCATTGGGCCCAATCGGACCACTATTAAAGATTTTTTTTTTTAATTTTGAAAACGCATGAATTTAAGCAAAATCTGAAAACTAATTGGCCTTAGCAGCTAAGAAATAATTGAACGATTTAAATCAATTTTGGACCAGTTAATATACCCAAGAAAACCTACTCGCACAGGTATCATTGGGCCCAATCGGACCACTATTAAAGATTTTTTTTTTTTAATTTTGAAAACGCATGAATTTAAGCAAAATCTGAAAACTAATTGGCCTTAGCAGCTAAGAAATAATTGAACGATTTAAATCAATTTTGGACCAGTTAATATACCCAAGAAAACCTATTCGCAGAGGTATCATTGAGCCCAATCGGACCACTATTAAAGATTTTTTTTTTAATTTTGAAAACGCATGAATTTAAGCAAAATCTGAAAACTAATTGGCCTTAGCAGCTAAGAAATAATTGAACGATTTAAATCAATTTTGGACCAGTTAATATACCCAAGAAAACCTATTCGCAGAGGTATCATTGGGCCCAATCGGACCACTATTAAAGATTTTTTTTTTAAATTTTGAAAACGCATGAATTTAAGCAAAATCTGAAAACTAATTGGCCTTAGCAGCTAAGAAATAATTGAACGATTTAAATCAATTTTGGACCAGTTAATATACCCAAGAAAACCTATTCGCAGAGGTATCATTGAGCCCAATCGGACCACTATTAAAGATTTTTTTTTTAATTTTGAAAACGCATGAATTTAAGCAAAATCTGAAAACTAATTGGCCTTAGCAGCTAAGAAATAATTGAACGATTTAAATCAATTTTGGACCAGTTAATATACCCAAGAAAACCTATTCGCAGAGGTATCATTGGGCCCAATCGGACCACTATTAAAGATTTTTTTTTTTTTATTTTGAAAACGCATGAATTTAAGCAAAATCTGAAAACTAATTGGCCTTAGCAGCTAAGAAATAATTGAACGATTTAAATCAATTTTGGACCAGTTAATATACCCAAGAAAACCTATTCGCAGAGGTATCACTGGGTCCAATCGGACCACTATTAAAAATTTTTTTTTTTTAATTTTGAAAACGCATGAATTTAAGCAAAATCTGAAAACTAATTGGCCTTAGCAGCTAAGAAATAATTGAACGATTTAAATCAATTTTGGACCAGTTAATATACCCAAGAAAACCTATTCGCAGAGGTATCATTGGGCCCAGTCAGACCACTATTAAAGATTTTTTTTTTTTAATTTTGAAAACGCATGAATTTAAGCAAAATCTGAAAACTAATTGACCTTAGCAGCTAAGAAATAATTGAACGATTTAAATCAATTTTGGACCAGTTAATATACCCAAGAAAACCTATTCGCAGAGGTATCATTGGGCCCAATCGGACCACTATTAAAGATTTTTTTTTTAATTTTGAAAACGCATGAATTTAAGCAAAATCTGAAAACTAATTGGCCTTAGCAGCTAAGAAATAATTGAACGATTTAAATCAATTTTGGACCAGTTAATATACCCAAGAAAACCTATTCGCAGAGGTATCATTGGGCCCAATCGGACCACTATTAAAAATTGTTTTTTTTTAATTTTGAAAACGCATGAATTTAAGCAAAATCTGAAAACTAATTGGCCTTAGCAGCTAAGAAATAATTGAACGATTTAAATCAATTTTGGACCAGTTAATATACCCAAGAAAACCTATTCGCAGAGGTATCATTGGGCCCATTCGGACCACTATTAAAGATTTTTTTTTTTAATTTTGAAAACGCATGAATTTAAGCAAAATCTGAAAACTAATTGGCCTTAGCAGCTAAGAAATAATTGAACGATTTAAATCAATTTTGGACCAGTTAATATACCCAAGAAAACCTATTCGCAGAGGTATCATTGGGCCCAATCGGACCACTATTAAAGATTTTTTTTTTTAATTTTGAAAACGCATGAATTTAAGCAAAATCTGAAAACTAATTGGCCTTAGCAGCTAAGAAATAATTGAACGATTTAAATCAATTTTGGACCAGTTAATATACCCAAGAAAACCTATTCGCAGAGGTATCATTGTGCCCAATCGGACCACTATTAAAGATTGTTTTTTTTTTTAATTTTGAAAACGCATGAATTTAAGCAAAATCTGAAAACTAATTGGCCTTAGCAGCTAAGAAATAATTGAACGATTTAAATCAATTTTGGACCAGTTAATATACCCAAGAAAACCTATTCGCAGAGGTATCATTGGGCCCAATCGGACCACTATTAAAGATTTTTTTTTTTTTAATTTTGAAAACGCATGAATTTAAGCAAAATCTGAAAACTAATTGGCCTTAGCAGCTAAGAAATAATTGAACGATTTAAATCAATTTTGGACGAGTTAATATACCCAAGAAAACCTATTCGCAGAGGTATCATTGGGCCCAATCGGACGACTATTAAAGATTTTTTTTTTTAATTTTGAAAACGCATGAATTTAAGCAAAATCTGAAAACTAATTGGCCTTAGCAGCTAAGAAATAATTGAACGATTTAAATCAATTTTGGACCAGTTAATATACCCAAGAAAACCTATTCGCAGAGGTATCATTGGGCCCATTCGGACCACTATTAAAGATTTTTTTTTTTTAATTTTGAAAACGCATGAATTTAAGCAAAATCTGAAAACTAATTGGCCTTAGCAGCTAAGAAATAATTGAACGATTAAAATCAATTTTGGACCAGTTAATATACCCAAGAAAACCTATTCGCAGAGGTATCATTGGGCCCAATCGGACCACTATTAAAGATTTTTTTTTTTTTAATTTTGAAAACGCATGAATTTAAGCAAAATCTGAAAACTAATTGGCCTTAGCAGCTAAGAAATAATTGAACGATTTAAATCAATTTTGGACCAGTTAATATACCCAAGAAAACCTATTCGCAGAGATATCATTGGGCCCAATCGGACCACTATTAAAGATTTTTTTTTTTAAATTTTGAAAACGCATGAATTTAAGCAAAATCTGAAAACTAATTGGCCTTAGCAGCTAAGAAATAATTGAACGATTTAAATCAATTTTGGATCAGTTAATATATCCAAGAAAACCTATTCGCAGAGGTATCATTGGGCCCAATCGGACCACTGTTAAAGATTTTTTTTTTTAATTTTGAAAACGCATGAATTTAAGCAAAATCTGAAAACTAATTGGCCTTAGCAGCTAAGAAATAATTGAACGATTTAAATCAATTTTGGACCAGTTAATATACCCAAGAAAACCTATTCGCAGAGGTATCATTGGGCCCAATCGGACCACTATTAAAGATTTTTTTTTTTTTAATTTTGAAAACGCATGAATTTAAGCAAAATCTGAAAACTAATTGGCCTTAGCAGCTAAGAAATAATTGAACGATTTAAATCAATTTTGGACCAGTTAATATACCCAAGAAAACCTATTCGCAGAGGTATCATTGGGCCCAATCGGACCACTATTAAAGATTTTTTTTTTTAATTTTGAAAACGCATGAATTTAAGCAAAATCTGAAAACTAATTGGCCTTAGCAGCTAAGAAATAATTGAACGATTTAAATCAATTTTGGACCAGTTAATATACCCAAGAAAACCTATTCGCAGAGGTATCATTGGGCCCAATCGGACCACTATTAAAGATTTTTTTTTTTTAATTTTGAAAACGCATGAATTTAAGCAAAATCTGAAAACTAATTGGCCTTAGCAGCTAAGAAATAATTGAACGATTTAAATCAATTTTGGACCAGTTAATATACCCAAGAAAACCTATTCGCAGAAGTATCATTGGGCCCAATCGGACCACTATTAAAGATTGTTTTTTTTTTTAATTTTGAAAACGCATGAATTTAAGCAAAATCTGAAAACTAATTGGCCTTAGCAGCTAAGAAATAATTGAAAGATTTAAATCAATTTTGGACCAGTTAATATACCCAAGAAAACCTATTCGCAGAGATATCATTGGGCCCAATCGGACCACTATTAAAGATTTTTTTTTTTTAATTTTGAAAACGCATGAATTTAAGCAAAATCTGAAAACTAATTGGCCTTAGCAGCTAAGAAATAATTGAACGATTTAAATCAATTTTGGACCAGTTAATATACACAAGAAAACCTATTCGCAGAGGTATCATTGGGCCCAATCGGACCACTATTAAAGATTTTTTTTTTTTTAATTTTGAAATCGCATGAATTTAAGCAAAATCTGAAAACTAATTGGCCTTAGCAGCTAAGAAATAATTGAACGATTTAAATCAATTTTGGACCAGTTAATATACCCAAGAAAACCTATTCGCAGAGGTATCATTGGGCCCAATCGGACCACTATTAAAGATTTTTTTTTTTTAATTTTGAAAACGCATGAATTTAAGCAAAATCTGAAAACTAATTGGCCTTAGCAGCTAAGAAATAATTGAACGATTAAAATCAATTTTGGACCAGTTAATATACCCAAGAAAACCTATTCGCAGAGGTATCATTGGGCCCAATCGGACCACTATTAAAGATTTTTTTTTTTTTTAATTTTGAAAACGCATGAATTTAAGCAAAATCTGAAAACTAATTGGCCTTAGCAGCTAAGAAATAATTGAACGATTTAAATCAATTTTGGATCAGTTAATATATCCAAGAAAACCTATTCGCAGAGGTATCATTGGGCCCAATCGGACCACTGTTAAAGATTTTTTTTTTAAATTTTGAAAACGCATGAATTTAAGCAAAATCTGAAAACTAATTGGCCTTAGCAGCTAAGAAATAATTGAACGATTTAAATCAATTTTGGACCAGTTAATATACCCAAGAAAACCTATTCGCAGAGGTATCATTGGGCCCAATTGGACCACTATTAAAGATTTTTTTTTTTTTTTTTTGAAAACGCATGAATTTAAGCAAAATCTGAAAACTAATTGGCCTTAGCAGCTAAGAAATAATTGAACGATAAATCAATTTTGGACCAGTTAATATACCCAAGAAAACCTATTCGCAGAGGTATCATTGGGCCCAATCGGACCACTATTAAAGATTTTTTTTTTTTTAATTTTGAAAACGCATGAATTTAAGCAAAATCTGATAAGTAATTGGCCTTAGCAGCTAAGAAATAATTGAACGATTTAAATCAATTTTGGACCAGTTAATATACCCAAGAAAACCTATTCGCAGAGGTATCATTGGGCCCAATCGGACCACTATTAAAGATTTTTTTTTTTAATTTTGAAAACGCATGAATTTAAGCAAAATCTGAAAACTAATTGGCCTTAGCAGCTAAGAAATAATTGAACGATTTAAATCAATTTTGGACCAGTTAATATACCCAAGAAAACCTATTCGCACAGGTATCATTGGGCCCAATCGGACCACTATTAAAGATTTATTTTTTTTTAATTTTGAAAACGCATGAATTTAAGCAAAATCTGAAAACTAATTGGCCTTAGCAGCTAAGAAATAATTGAACGATTTAAATCAATTTTGGACCAGTTAATATACCCAAGAAAACCTATTCGCAGAGGTATCATTGGGCCCATTCGGAACACTATTAAATATTTTTTTTTTAAATTTTGAAAACGCATGAATTTAAGCAAAATCTGAAAACTAATTGGCCTTGGCAGCTAAGAAATAATTGAACGATGTAAATCAATTTTGGACCAGTTAATATACCCAAGAAAACCTATTCGCAGAGGTATCATTGGGCCCAATCGGACCACTATTAAAGATTTTTTTTTTAAATTTTGAAAACGCATGAATTTAAGCAAAATCTGAAAACTAATTGGCCTTAGCAGCTAAGAAATAATTGAACGATTTAAATCAATTTTGGACCAGTTAATATACCCAAGAAAACCTATTCGCAGAGGTATCATTGAGCCCAATCGGACCACTATTAAAGATTTTTTTTTTTTAATTTTGAAAACGCATGAATTTAAGCAAAATCTGAAAACTAATTGGCCTTAGCAGCTAAGAAATAATTGAACGATTTAAATCAATTTTGGACCAGTTAATATACCCAAGAAAACCTATTCGCAGAGGTATCATTGGGCCCAATTGGACCACTATTAAAGATTTTTTTTTTTTATTTTGAAAACGCATGAATTTAAGCAAAATCTGAAAACTAATTGGCCTTAGCAGCTAAGAAATAATTGAACGATTTAAATCAATTTTGGACCAGTTAATATACCCAAGAAAACCTATTCGCAGAGGTATCACTGGGTCCAATCGGACCACTATTAAAGATTTTTTTTTTTTAATTTTGAAAACGCATGAATTTAAGCAAAATCTGAAAACTAATTGGCCTTAGCAGCTAAGAAATAATTGAACGATTTAAATCAATTTTGGACCAGTTAATATACCCAAGAAAACCTATTCGCAGATGTATCATTGGGCCCAATCGGACCACTATTAAAGATTTTTTTTTTTTAATTTTGAAAACGCATGAATTTAAGCAAAATCTGAAAACTAATTGGCCTTAGCAGCTAAGAAATAATTGAACGATTTAAATCAATTTTGGACCAGTTAATATACCCAAGAAAACCTATTCGCAGAGGTATCATTGGGCCCAATCGGACCACTATTAAAGATTGTTTTTTTTTTAATTTTGAAAACGCATGAATTTAAGCAAAATCTGAAAACTAATTGGCCTTAGCAGCTAAGAAATAATTGAACGATTTAAATCAATTTTGAACCAGTTAATATACCCAAGAAAACCTATTCGCAGAGGTATCATTGAGCCCAATCGGACCACTATTAAAGATTTTTTTTTTTAATTTTGAAAACGCATGAATTTAAGCAAAATCTGAAAACTAATTGGCCTTAGCAGCTAAGAAATAATTGAACGATTTAAATCAATTTTGGACCAGTTAATATACCCAAGAAAACCTATTCGCAGAGGTATCATTGGGCCCAATCGGACCACTATTAAAGATTTTTTTTTTTAATTTTGAAAACGCATGAATTTAAGCAAAATCTGAAAACTAATTGGCCTTAGCAGCTAAGAAATAATTGAACGATTTAAATCAATTTTGGACCAGTTAATATACCCAAGAAAACCTATTCGCAGAGGTATCATTGGGCCCAATCGGACCACTATTAAAGATTGTTTTTTTTTTTTAATTTTGAAAACGCATGAATTTAAGCAAAATCTGAAAACTAATTGGCCTTAGCAGCTAAGAAATAATTGAACGATTGAAAATCAATTTTGGACCAGTTAATATACCCAAGAAAACCTATTCGCAGAGGTATCATTGGGCCCAATCGGACCACTATTAAAGATTTTTTTTTTTTTAATTTTGAAAACGCATGAATTTAAGCAAAATCTGAAAACTAATTGGCCTTAGCAGCTAAGAAATAATTGAACGATTTAAATCAATTTTGGACCAGTTAATATACCCAAGAAAACCTATTCGCAGAGGTATCATTGGGCCCAATCGGACCACTATTAAAGATTTTTTTTTTTTTAATTTTGAAAACGCATGAATTTAAGCAAAATCTGAAAACTAATTGGCCTTAGCAGCTAAGAAATAATTGAACGATTTAAATCAATTTTGGACCAGTTAATATACCCAAGAAAACCTATTCGCAGAGGTATCATTGGGCCCAATCGGACCACTATTAAAGATTTTTTTTTTTAATTTTGAAAACGCATGAATTTAAGCAAAATCTGAAAACTAATTGGCCTTAGCAGCTAAGAAATAATTGAACGATTTAAATCAATTTTGGACCAGTTAATATACCCAAGAAAACCTATTCGCAGAGGTATCATTGAGCCCAATCGGACCACTATTAAAGATTTTTTTTTTTAATTTTGAAAACGCATTAATTTAAGCAAAATCTGAAAACTAATTGGCCTTAGCAGCTAAGAAATAATTGAACGATTTAAATCAATTTTGGACCAGTTAATATACCCAAGAAAACCTATTCGCAGAGGTATCATTGGGCCCAATCGGACCACTATTAAAGATTTTTTTTTTTTTAATTTTGAAAACGCATGAATTTAAGCAAAATCTGAAAACTAATTGGCCTTAGCAGCTAAGAAATAATTGAACGATTTAAATCAATTTTGGACCAGTTAATATACCCAAGAAAACCTATTCGCAGAAGTATCATTGGGCCCAATCGGACCACTATTAAAGATTGTTTTTTTTTTTAATTTTGAAAACGCATGAATTTAAGCAAAATCTGAAAACTAATTGGCCTTAGCAGCTAAGAAATAATTGAACGATTTAAATCAATTTTGGACCAGTTAATATACCCAAGAAAACCTATTCGCAGAGGTATCACTGGGTCCAATCGGACCACTATTAAAGATTTTTTTTTTTTAATTTTGAAAACGCATGAATTTAAGCAAAATCTGAAAACTAATTGGCCTTAGCAGCTAAGAAATAATTGAACGATTTAAATCAATTTTGGACCAGTTAATATACCCAAGAAAACCTATTCGCAGATGTATCATTGGGCCCAATCGGACCACTATTAAAGATTTTTTTTTTTAATTTTGAAAACGCATGAATTTAAGCAAAATCTGAAAACTAATTGGCCTTAGCAGCTAAGAAATAATTGAACGATTTAAATCAATTTTGGACCAGTTAATATACCCAAGAAAACCTATTCGCAGAGGTATCATTGGGCCCAATCGGACCACTATTAAAGATTGTTTTTTTTTTTAATTTTGAAAACGCATGAATTTAAGCAAAATCTGAAAACTAATTGGCCTTAGCAGCTAAGAAATAATTGAACGATTTAAATCAATTTTGAACCAGTTAATATACCCAAGAAAACCTATTCGCAGAGGTATCATTGAGCCCAATCGGACCACTATTAAAGATTTTTTTTTTTAATTTTGAAAACGCATGAATTTAAGCAAAATCTGAAAACTAATTGGCCTTAGCAGCTAAGAAATAATTGAACGATTTAAATCAATTTTGGACCAGTTAATATACCCAAGAAAACCTATTCGCAGAGGTATCATTGGGCCCAATCGGACCACTATTAAAGATTTTTTTTTTTTAATTTTGAAAACGCATGAATTTAAGCAAAATCTGAAAACTAATTGGCCTTAGCAGCTAAGAAATAATTGAACGATTTAAATCAATTTTGGACCAGTTAATATACCCAAGAAAACCTATTCGCAGAGGTATCATTGGGCCCAATCGGACCACTATTAAAGATTGTTTTTTTTTTTAATTTTGAAAACGCATGAATTTAAGCAAAATCTGAAAACTAATTGGCCTTAGCAGCTAAGAAATAATTGAACGATTTAAATCAATTTTGGACCAGTTAATATACCCAAGAAAACCTATTCGCAGAGGTATCATTGGGCCCAATCGGACCACTATTAAAGATTTTTTTTTTTTTAATTTTGAAAACGCATGAATTTAAGCAAAATCTGAAAACTAATTGGCCTGCAGCTAAGAAATAATTGAACGATTTAAATCAATTTTGGACCAGTTAATATACCCAAGAAAACCTATTCGCAGAGGTATCATTGGGCCCAATCGGACCACTATTAAAGATTTTTTTTTTTTTTTAATTTTGAAAACGCATGAATTTAAGCAAAATCTGAAAACTAATTGGCCTTAGCAGCTAAGAAATAATTGAACGATTTAAATCAATTTTGGACCAGTTAATATACCCAAGAAAACCTATTCGCAGAGGTATCATTGGGCCCAATCGGACCACTATTAAAGATTTTTTTTTTTTAATTTTGAAAACGCATGAATTTAAGCAAAATCTGAAAACTAATTGGCCTTAGCAGCTAAGAAATAATTGAACGATTTAAATCAATTTTGGACCAGTTAATATACCCAAGAAAACCTATTCGCAGAGGTATCATTGGGCCCAATCGGATCACTATTAAAGATTTTTTTTTTTAATTTTGAAAACGCATGAATTTAAGCAAAATCTAAAAACTAATTGGCCTTAGCAGCTAAGAAATAATTGAACGATTTAAATCAATTTTGGACCAGTTAATATACCCAAGAAAACCTATTCGCAGAGGTATCATTGGGCCCAATCGGACCACTATTAAAGATTTTTTTTTTAATTTTGAAAACGCATGAATTTAAGCAAAATCTGAAAACTAATTGGCCTTAGCAGCTAAGAAATAATTGAACGATTTAAATCAATTTTGGACCAGTTAATATACCCAAGAAAACCTATTCGCAGAGGTATCATTGGGCCCAATCGGACCACTATTAAAGATTTTTTTTTTTAATTTTGAAAACGCATGAATTTAAGCAAAATCTGAAAACTAATTGGCCTTAGCAGCTAAGAAATAATTGAACGATTTAAATCAATTTTGGACCAGTTAATATACCCAAGAAAACCTATTCGCAGAGGTATCATTGAGCCCAATCGGACCACTATTAAAGATTTTTTTTTTTATTTAATTTAAATTAAATAAATTAAATAAATTAAATAAATTAAATAAATTAAATAAATTAAATAAATTAAATAAATTAAATAAATTAAATAAATTAAATAAATTAAATAAATTAAATAAATTAAATAAATTAAATAAATTAAATAAATTAAATAAATTAAATAAATTAAATAAATTAAATAAATTAAATAAATTAAATAAATTAAATAAATTAAATAAATTAAATAAATTAAATAAATTAAATAACTTAAATAAATTAAATAAATTAAATAAATTAAATAAATTAAATAAATTAAATAAATTAAATAAATTAAATAAATTAAATAAATTAAATAAATTAAATAAATTAAATTAACAAAATTAATTAAATTAATTAAATAAATTAAATAAATTAAATAAATTAAATAAATTAAATAAATTAAATAAATTAAATAAATTAAATAAATTAAATAAATTAAATAAATTAAATAAATTAAATAAATTAAATAAATTAAATAAATTAAATAAATTAAATAAATTAAATAAATTAAATAAATTAAATAAATTAAATAAATTAAATAAATTAAATAAATTAAATAAATTAAATAAATTAAATAAATTAAATAAATTAAATAAATTAAATAAATTAAATAAATTAAATAAATTAAATAAATTAAATAAATTAAATAAATTAAATAAATTAAATAAATTAAATAAATTAAATAAATTAAATAAATTAAATAAATTAAATAAATTAAATAAATTAAATAAATTAAATAAATTAAATAAATTAAATAAATTAAATAAATTAAATAAATTAAATAAATTAAATAAATTAAATAAATTAAATAAATTAAATAAATTAAATAAATTAAATAAATTAAATAAATTAAATAAATTAAATAAATTAAATAAATTAAATAAATTAAATAAATTAAATAAATTAAATAAATTAAATAAATTAAATAAATTAAATAAATTAAATAAATTAAATAAATTAAATAAATTAAATAAATTAAATAAATTAAATAAATTAAATAAATTAAATAAATTAAATAAATTAAATAAATTAAATAAATTAAATAAATTAAATAAATTAAATAAATTAAATAAATTAAATAAATTAAATAAATTAAATAAATTAAATAAATTAAATAAATTAAATAAATTAAATAAATTAAATAAATTAAATAAATTAAATAAATTAAATAAATTAAATAAATTAAATAATAAATTAAATAATAATAATAAATTAAATAAATTAAATAAATTAAATAAATTAAATAAATTAAATAAATTAAATAAATTAAATAAATTAAATAAATTAAATAAATTAAATAAATTAAATAAATTAAATAAATTAAATAAATTAAATAAATTAAATAAATTAAATAAATTAAATAAATTAAATAAATTAAATAAATTAAATAAATTAAATAAATTAAATAAATTAAATAAATTAAATAAATTAAATAAATTAAATAAATTAAATAAATTAAATAAATTAAATAAATTAAATAAATTAAATAAATTAAATAAATTAAATAAATTAAATAAATTAAATAAATTAAATAAATTAAATAAATTAAATAAATTAAATAAATTAAATAAATTAAATAAATTAAATAAATTAAATAAATTAAATAAATTAAATAAATTAAATAAATTAAATAAATTAAATAAATTAAATAAATTAAATAAATTAAATAAATTAAATAAATTAAATAAATTAAATAAATTAAATAAATTAAATAAATTAAATAAATTAAATAAATTAAATAAATTAAATAAATTAAATAAATTAAATAAATTAAATAAATTAAATAAATTAAATAAATTAAATAAATTAAATAAATTAAATAAATTAAATAAATTAAATAAATTAAATAAATTAAATAAATTAAATAAATTAAATAAATTAAATAAATTAAATAAATTAAATAAATTAAATAAATTAAATGAATTAATAAATTTAATAAATTTAATAAATTTAATAAATTTAATAAATTTAATAAATTTAATAAATTTAATAAATTAAATAAATTAAATAAATTAAATAAATTAAATAAATTAAATAAATTAAATAAATTAAATAAATTAAATAAATTAAATAAATTAAATAAATTAAATAAATTAAATAAATTAAATAAATTAAATAAATTAAATAAATTAAATAAATTAAATAAATTAAATAAATTAAATAAATTAAATAAATTAAATAAATTAAATAAATTAAATAAATTAAATAAATTAAATAAATTAAATAAATTAAATAAATTAAATAAATTAAATAAATTAAATAAATTAAATAAATTAAATAAATTAAATAAATTAAATAAATTAAATAAATTAAATAAATTAAATAAATTAAATAAATTAAATAAATTAAATAAATTAAATAAATTAAATAAATTAAATAAATTAAATAAATTAAATAAATTAAATAAATTAAATAAATTAAATAAATTAAATAAATTAAATAAATTAAATAAATTAAATAAATTAAATAAATTAAATAAATTAAATAAATTAAATAAATTAAATAAATTAAATAAATTAAATAAATTAAATAAATTAAATAAATTAAATAAATTAAATAAATTAAATAAATTAAATAAATTAAATAAATTAAATAAATTAAATAAATTAAATAAATTAAATAAATTAAATAAATTAAATAAATTAAATAAATTAAATAAATTAAATAAATTAAATAAATTAAATAAATTAAATAATAAATTAAATAATAATAATAAATTAAATAAATTAAATAAATTAAATAAATTAAACAAATTAAATAAATTAAATAAATTAAATAAATTAAATAAATTAAATAAATTAAATAAATTAAATAAATTAAATAAATTAAATAAATTAAATAAATTAAATAAATTAAATAAATTAAATAAATTAAATAAATTAAATAAATTAAATAAATTAAATTAATTAAATTAAAGCTTATTGAGTTATTAAAAGCTTGTGCTTGTTTTTATTATGTAAAAACAGTTTAATTCTGAATACAATTAACATTTGATTAATTTGTAATTTTATACAGCGAGCTTTCAAGATTTTAGAAATTTTACCTTAAAAGCTAGTAATATTGTTCATGTTGTTTTAAATAATAAACAAACTTTACATAGTGTTCAGGTACAACAGAGTTTTGAATATAAATTAAATGTTCTAAATTCGTTGTTTTAAAAAGGGAGTTTTTTGAATTATTTTAAAATTCAAACCTCATTATTTAATTTTTACGTTAACCTAATTGAACAAGTTTTGGTACCAACTTGTATATATTTGTTCAATAAAAAGCTTTTAAAATGTGGCATGATTTAAACTTAAAACTCGATATATAACTGATATTTAATTTTTATAAACTTGTCAAGCTTAAATAGGCTTAGTTATGTTTCTTAACTTCCAGATAATAATTAAAGCTTTATTTATAAAGTTGAAGTTTTTTCCTTATTAGATTCGATATACTCATTTGGAATAAAATACTTTAACACAACTTTTTCAATTAAATTCCAGACAAACTCAAATGATAACGCAAAAGCACAAACAGACGTACAAATTTACAAAATTCTTTTCAATATCTTCATTTTTAACATGTTCACATAAAATTTTATTGCAATAAAAGCATTACATGTTATGTATTATCACTACTTGCTTTATGATGATTTTTATGTAGTATGTAATGATGTCATAAAAATTCATTTGGTGTGAAAATCAATAAGCACAACTTATATGTCGAAATAAAAAACAAAAATAAAATGTAACGTGCTCACGACATATTTTGATTTAATTAATTTTTTTGCTGTTTTATTTGAACACGCGTACAAGTCATTGTTAAATTTTTTATTTTCTCTTAAAAACATTTCCAATCTAACTTTTTACTTTTTGTAAATTTATTTCGATTAAAAAAAAAAGCTCGAGTCGTTCGACGACGCTATGGGAATATAAGTACTTAGCGCGTTTTATTTTAACATTTTTTGGAACTTTTTTTTTTATGTGTTGATAATGGAATCACAAAACAAGAAAATAATTTGAATATTTCGTTTATTTTCTTATTTGATTTTATGAATTGTTGTTGTCAAAAAATAAAATTTTTGGTTTTACCGAAAGTAGAGAAATTAATATAAACATTAGGAATATGCGGAAAATGAAAATTATTTCAAGATGACGTAAATGACTAGGAAATTATTATTGATTGATTTATGAGGCTGTGAGACTAAGCTCTTGGCAAGTGTTCCGGTTAACACCGGTCCTATTTCCACAGACTTTTTACATTTAACAAACGGTAGGAAAAGAGGGATTTTAATATATTTATATTTCTATAAATATATTTCCATGCATGATAGAAACGACCCGGTTTCAGATACCTCATGATCATTACGGCACAATTCTATTCTATTTTTTGTGGTATATAGGGAAAGGAAAGGTATTCAGTAATGACAGAATTGGTCTGGTTTTTAGGTAGCCAATATTTAAACTACTGTTAGCATAAAACAACCATAATTTTATTGAACTGCTCTGCATTCTGTTTCTGGCGATAATGACGATTATATGCCTATCTGTTATTAAGTTCAAATGACGTTTGTTGGAGATTATCAGATGTGGACATGTGGTCTTTATATGCGGAGATTATCAGATGTGGCCCTTATAGAATTATATGCGTCTACCACATCGAAAAGTAGGAATGGGCGATATATAGTACTTGACTACTAAATGAACCTCGAACATGTCTAAGAAACTCATATGTAACTGCAAGAACTCGACTTTTGGCGATAGAACGTAAATTTGTTTGGGACCAATACCGTGAATTTATCAACGATTATAGCTGCCTTACGATGACAACCAAAAGTTTTATTTACACAAAAATTAAGCAACAATACAACAAAACTATACGTGCAACTATTGGTTAATCAGCCTGACCAACAATTTTAATTAACCCTCTGGCACAATACAACAGATGAGGTAATACAAGTTTATCAATTGCAAACTGTTACTGCGTCCAAAGTCATATTTCAAGATTTCTACATGGTTGATCTGTTATCGAGATCAGAAAGTGAAGATGCAACAATGGATTTAAAGATTCAGCTGGTCCACGCCTTACAACAACATGGGTTTAACCTTCGAAAGTGGCGGTCAAATTCCCAAACAATTTTAAACTCTTTTTTGCATGAGGAATCGATACGGCTCCTAAATTGATAGAAGACAGTGAATTATCTTAAATGTTAGGCGTTATGTGGATATCAGCCAACGATACCATAAACTTTAATATTTTGACTCAATACCTTTGGATACTGGAACTGAATTTAATTCGGTCTATTGACAATTAATTCAAATAATAAAATCTAGATTCCACGATGTTAATACACATTTTTCAAGCTAAAGTTGCAACTTCACGCATTTTGTGACGCATCAGAAGTATGGATGTGTCATTTACTTACGAGCTATTAATGATCAAGGGGGAATCAGTACTATCATCGCTACAAGAGAATTATTATCATTGGCCCACTGTCAGTTCTCGTACACCTAAGCTATCTGATTTGGTACTTGAACAACGAGCTTAACATTGCCGGAATAATCTTTAGTAATTAAATTGATGTATGGTCTAGAAGGTGCTTGTAAGCAGTTTGTGAATCAATGTTAAAATAGTTTTATGGCTTATAAAGCTAGTTTGCTTAATATTCCTGTCAGATTTGATTTTTTTTTATTATATTCAGAAACATATTTGAAAAGATCATTTGATCATAATTTCTTAGTTTATATTATTTTAAGCGTTAAACTCTTTCAACCACAAACATTTCTACTGATAAAAGTCAAGAAGCTTTTACGGTTTAAAACTGGTTGTTTTAACTGTGCTCTATAACTACTGTGCTCTAGTTAATCTCCTAAACATTTAATTCAATAGAAAACGGTTATGTTTCCATAAATCAAGTGCTCTTAGAATATAAGCTAGAAGACCCTTGGTTAATTGCACATTTTGCTTTTAATTAATTCTAAAATTGTTATTATAAATTTCTAAAACATATCGTAAACTTTCGTTTTACATAAAGAGCCTTTTAAAACATGTTTTTCCCACGCCTGACAAAATCTATATTATATACTGCAGAACTTTCAGATATAGGAAGTATCCAACATTTATTCTCTCCCAGAATTTTTAATTTCATTTAACTTGCCGCAAAAATCGGTTTCGTTACAAAACATTTAAAGAGAAAATTCGTTAAAACGATTGCGATTCTCATTCCCCTCACTTTTGATTTCAAACACTTCTCCATTTTTATAACGAAAAGTTGTGAAATAATTTATGTCCGCAATAAAAAATCATCCGCGAATGAAATTCGGTTGTTTGTTGCATTATGAATTTATGTATTAAAATTTTATTAAATTTCGATGTCAATGCACCCGAATCGGCGATGGTAACATTTTTTTTTTTGGAAAAGTTCCAAAAAATAAAAAATAAATGAGAAAAGCGGAAAAACTTTTATTTATTTATGTGCGAAATTGGTTAAACTTTAATTAGACCCAACAGGTGATTTTCACTCGTATATTAAATAGTAGAATGAGAATTTCAAGTTTTCAATCGATTTTCAAAATTAAAAAAAAAAATGAAAATCCCCCATGGATTTATATGAAAAACCATATCGAAAATATAAATTTGACGCAGATGTTTTTAATCGTTGTCGTTACAATTTTGAGGTTTCTTCAAAAAAAATTATACCTAACCGTATCGGAACAAAAAAAAATCGATTGGGCCACAATTAAACCAACATTGACGTTTAGGTAGGTTAATTCTTTATACCTGTTCTATTTTTGGGTGGTAATAATATTTTGCTAAAGGATACAACTCTCAATCAAAATACAAAATAAAATATCATTTTGGTCGGAACCCACAAAAAATTTGGGATGAATACAACAAAAAATTTTGTGATAAGTATTTGTGACGATACGACACATAGAGAATAAAAAGGATTAGTCAGAATTTTTAATCAGAACAGATGTTCTTTTCAGATTTTTTTTTTTGCTACAATTTTATTAAGTCTCTTCAAAATATTTTTAATAGACATATCTCATCATTTTCGGGTAAAATGTTGGAAAATGGATATTTCGTTAATTATTCATAACCTTATAATTATGTGATTGGTTATATTGGGGGTTTTATAATTTTGGACGAGATAATTTGTGTGCGATTTAAAATTTGTTAAGACATATCTACAAACATAGTAGTACCTGACGTACAAATCTCGGCAGTTACATTAGTATTCATATTCACGTTGAAATGTATAAAACAATGTTGGCGAAGTATTCCCTGTATAAATTCATAATCCATGTTTCTATATAACATAGAGAGAGATCTCAACAAAATTATTATTCATCTCAGGAATGTTTTGTATATATGTAAATCTAAAGGTAAGGTAGTTACTCGTATATAGATTATCCATATATAAAGCCAACATAAAGTTTTCAAATAAAATAGGAGATAATTTGTAGACAGTAAGTGGAAAAGTTTTGTCTTGAATATAAACAAACTGGATAACATAATCATTGAGAACAACCACTCAAGGTTGTCTGGGAGTGGATTGGAGAAGATCCGCTAGATTTGCTATTAAAGACTAACAATTATGACATCAAAACTAAATGTGCAGGGTTTACGCAAAAAGCTGCATGGTTATGAGAAGCTTTGTCTCAAACAAAGAAAGTATACAAATGATCCAGATATACAAATAATAATACTGACTACAGTAATATTTAAATTCATTGTTCAGGTGGAAAACATTTAAACACCGAGCTTTTTTTTTTCGAAAATTTTAAATAGCGTTTTAAATGTTTTATCATTGATTTAGTAAAAAAGCTCATTAAAACTCGGTTGTAATTAATTACATTTTATTTTTGTCGGTAGCGTAAAATGACATTTTGAACGGACATATAATCTGATTCTTACATCACAGCATAAAAGACAATAATCTATGTCCCTAAAGAATTACGATACAGGTGCATGCATTTCTGTTTTACGATGTTTATTTATAGCTTAACGATAATTGCTATTATTTTTTTCATTTTCTATAGGGTTTTCCAACCAGAATGTCTGTTATTTTTAAAACATTCGTGTGATCTAACAAATGTAAACTTTTATTTACAGAACGATTTTTTAAAGTTCTGGTCATCAGTATAAATACAGCTTCAATAGTTAGTAGGCCAAAAAATTAGCAAAGGGGTTAGTCTTTGCAAATTTTCGAATTTGATTTTATATTCAATACGAGTAATAGTGGCGCGTAATTTTTGTAGAACTTTCACCACGTTTTTGGAGTACCCTTTGTATTAATTAAAAAAAAAAATAACCGAATGACGGTAAACTGTAATAAATTAAAAAATTAAAGCATATTTTTAATTAAATTAATAATGTCTGTTGTAAAATACGCAACCAGATAATTTAAACTGTATTTGAATTAAAATTATTTAGATTTTATTGTATACCTATAGTCCACTCAACATATTTACCCTCCATCTTTAAATAATTTAAAAATATAACCAAAGAAAACAAACAAAAGCTTTTGAAAATTTCCATAATCAACAATGACAACGAACGACGACGAGTAAAAGCTGCAGTAATATTATTAATTTAAAACCAAAGTTGATATTCCATTGTTTCACCCTACAACAACTTTTGTCCTTTTTCATTTCAAATAGTTTCGTGATATTTTCCAACTTAATTTTTTATTTTTTTTTTATATGAGCAACCGAAACAATTTTTTTTTATGTTCCACAATCTTATATTAAGTTTATAAATCGTTCATCACAACGTTTCGTTTTTTATGAACTAGCCAACCTCCAACATAAAAAAAAACTATATCCACCATGAAATTAAATTAATTTCGTTTTGTTTGTAAAAAAAAGCTCTACAACAGTGAAACAAGCTTCATAACAAAAGAAAAATAATTCTTTCGTGTTTATTTTGGTTTTTGAACTGAAAGCGAACTAACAAAAATATTAAATTTAAAATTATTTATTTGATTTTACACTGCAGCGTTTTCTCTTGACGATGGTGTTCTGTTTGTGCTTTAACACTGTGCAATTTGAATTTAATTTTCATTATGTGTATATTTTTACATAATTTGCTTAGTGGCTAATGAAATTAATGGGTTTTGTTTAAAAATATAGTTTTAGTCGAATTATCTCGAATAAAAGCTCTTTAATTATTTTATAATTTAATTTCTACGACATTTCAAGAGCATGACCTTCGTAAGCTATCTAAAACTTCTATGCTCTAGATAAACGTTTTGTAGATGCTGAATTTTTGTCAAAAACTTTTAAAAGCTTTTAATTTTTAAGACTGGAACAATTTATGAAGCTCATTAATCTCTTTATGAAGTGTGGAGTAGGCTCCAACAAAATTTTTTACCATGTTGGAGTAGATGAATCAACAAAAACCTCTTATCGATACAAAACGCTTGAAAGCATCCAAAAATGCAACTGTCGTTAGGTCATCGCTAACTCAATGGGAACGTTCTTCACTGAGAAATACACGAACACGCAGACATAATTCTTGACTGGATCTTTTCCTCTTGCCTTGAAGTGGCTGCATAGTAGTCCACAAAAATCGATACCTGTCATATCGAATAGTGAGGATAGCTGATTTTGTCTTTCTGGCAAATTACCCATTTTTTGAGGTTGAACCTTTGGTCGTGCCTTATGAAATTCCATCTTGATCCAAAAATGCGATTTCAATGGATTTTTCAAAATCGGGTTTCACTTTCGTAAAGTAGTTGGATGTGCTCAATATTCTAAATTTTCGTAGATTGACATTCCGATAAGTCGACAGATAAACGCCATAACTCGTGCGTTGTAGTCAATTATACGATTTGTAAAATTTTATTGATTTAATGAGGTCAAATTTTACAATCGATGAAGACGCCATGTAGATATCCCCTTTTCTTTCTGGGAAATTAGTCAGCGGTTCCTTAAATTTATTTTCAGGCCAATCATTGTTCGTCGTGGATAAGAATGTTGGACTATGGGTCCTATGAATGTTGGATATACACTACGTGATATAATATCTGCCGGGTTATTTTTAGAATCAACGTGCCTCCATGAGGAAATCTTGGTCAGCTCTTGAATAACTGACACTCTTTGACTATAGTAGTAAATGTTTGAACTGTCCGTATTTATTGACGCTCTAGTTTTCTTCATCAATTGAGCAAGGAGTTGAGCTCTTAGTTTGACAAATCATTACGAAATTTAATTCACTGGTTACTGAGTTTTGTTGGTAACTAAATGTCTCACGCTAGCTTTAAATTCCACAAATTTTGCATAAATAATTTTGCCACAGTGATGACTGGCTCCGAGATTCTAAGAGGATAAAATACATGAGGGATGCCTGATATAACTGATCGTTTTGTTATTGATGAATGTTTGGGAAGATTGACTTTTAAATGGAACTAATCGCAGTAAGGTTGCCAATAAACATTTAACATTTTTACGAAATCACTTTCATCTTGAATTGGCACATCTTAAAGCACCTTTGTAGTATCGCAGTACCATTTTCGAAATTCCATACCCATTGACTGCAATAATTTGACCGTTTCCAATTTTACGCTGAGTATAAGTTATTGAATTAAATTAGAACTAATTAAAATATCATCCACGTAGATATCACTACAGCTGATCAGGCCATCGTTGAGAGTAACGCGCCACAAAATTAACTGATAGTTCGATAGCTGAATGAAGATCATTTTGTCGGTATATTTTTGATATGTCTACACTAAAGACTTATCAAGGGGTTCTGAAACAGATTACAATTGTGAACAAATCGTTTTGATCGACAGGTTCCATCATGAAAATTTCATTCAATGACTTTCCAGTTATCGACCTTGCCGATTCAATGAAAACTATACGTTGTTTTGTGATTGAACTGTCAGGCTTCAAGACACAATGATCTGAAAAAATTTAGTTATGAAGTGGTACATTGCCTGGAGGAGTTGACGTAATATGTACCAGGTTTTGATACTCACTAAACAAGTGCGAGTATTCATGTTAGGTCATTGAAATGGAAGACGTACAAACAATTGTCCATCATTATTTCTTGTTACATTTCGAACAAAATGTTCCCTAAAACGCGTTCTTCTGAAGACATTGACTTAAGTTCACCATTGACAGTTTTAATTTTCCAAAATGCTTTGATATTTTTCTCGAAGTCTATCGATGCAGACAAGTATGACGGGAAAGTAGTGGATTCTGATATATTCGACTTTGTTGATTTAAACGCACCTTATACCACCCATCCAAAAACAGTGTTCTGAAGCTCTAGAAAATCATCAGCTAGCCTTATTTGTCAATTAGACAACATGTTGCAAAAGTCTTTAGCGCCCAACAATAAGTCGATGTGCTGTGGTTCATTACACTTGATATTAGCCAATTTAGTAAGCCAACATGTGGGCCGCGTTAATTTCTGAATGTCAACGCCGCGTTAATTTCTGAATGTCAACCGAAAATACTGGTTTAGGCTGTAAAATCTTTGGCAACACTTGGACTTCGATTGTAGTGCAGTAGTCTGATATGGTTGACAAAATTGTGATTGTTCCACAAACATCTGAAGTAACTGTAGCACATCCAATTCCAGAAACAGTAGCCTTGGATGTAGAAATTAATGAAGTAATTTCAATTGTGCTTGCAAGGTCCTAAAATTGCAGTTTTTTTGCAGGGTTTTAAAGAACCCTTCAAAAAGGTGTAAAATGGTTTAGCCGATGAAAGTGAAGTTGGAATATGTTGTAGTGTTGAAGTAGTTGTAGTAGATATAGGGTTAAACTGATTGATGAAGTCATTTGATTGGTGCTTTGAAGTAGCGTATGATGCCATTTTGAGCAACTTCGAAACAATGTTCCCTGACCTGATTCGATCGATTAAAAATATGTTAAGACAAAAATTGACTGCAGCAGTTGAAGTCGTAATTGCGATCAATTGACCGTTTCATTGAAGTTAATGATCCCAAAAGGGACTTGAACCGTTTCAATTAGAGTTTGATATACCTGACCTTGAGCTGTTGAAGTGATGAAGTGATGAATATCCAGCAATTGATGAAGTGATGATTAACCAAAATGTAGATTTTTGCAGACCAAAAACAGCGCCAACAGCAATTTAATGTTGAAATAATGTAATCAATTGTTACTCACCAGTACGCAACTGTGAACCAAAGCGTAGTAAAACGGCCCTTCTTGTTGTTAATGAACTATTTGTCTTAAAATCTCAAGCTTTTAAAATCAAAAGGATGAACCAGTTATTTAAAACCATTAAACATTTGTAAAATTTTGAAGTACAATTATACATTTACTTGTGTTTTAGTTGAATGCTCTAAATAAAAGCTCTTTAATTATGTTAAAATTTAATTGTTGTGACTGAACAATTTTGTAAATACTGAATATTCGTCAAAAACTGGAAGCTTTTTATTCAATATTTACTGAATAATTGTACAGTTGTATTGTAATACAAGTCATCAACAATTGGAGCAAAACTTTACTTTTGTATGCAAACACATCCACACAGTCCACAGTTAAAAGCTTTTAATTTTCAAATAAAATTAGGGGAAAATTAATATAGAACCAATGCAACCTTAGTTTAGTCCAGAGCTTACATCAAAAATCTCTGCACTTGAAAAAAAACATAAAAGCACACAGCAATAAGCTTGATTAAAGGTAGTTATAATAAATAAACTAACGCATTATATGAAAACTTAGCATGTCAAATTTGTTTTTTCAAAAACTCAGAGCTTTTGAGATTTTATAATAAATAATAGAAAACAAGAGAATATTTGTAAGGTTGATGTTTATGTAGACGTTTAAAAGTTGAACAAAATTGAACATTTGTAGAAGCTCAATCAAATCATAAAAGTATTAATTAAAATAAACCTTACAATTTAATATGTATTTATAGTGAAACTAAAGCTTTCATGCTACTAACGATTGACTAACGTTTTTTGAGCTTTACTAATATTTTTTTTTTTTTTTTTTTTTTTATATTTGAGACATCGCTTGCAATGCTATTAATATAGTTGATTTAAAATCTAAAGCTTTTGAAATTAGGCTATTATTTATTTTTTAGAACCATAAAAAACTTAAAATATTTTTATTAAAGTGTGTGCCATTTATATAAAGTTATTTAATTTTTTGTAAATCGAAAAATCTTTAGACAATGAGAGGAGAGAAAGTACTAACTCATTAATTTTTAAATCAAATAAAATAAAAAAAAAATATTCAAATTATATAACAACGATTTAATTTAGTGTATCACACAAACATAAATACTTTAAACTTATGCCACCCAGAAACATTAAAAAGTTACAAAAATAATAAACTTTTACATAAATTTGTATCAAAAATTATACAAAAAATATTATAAATTGCAACTTTTAATTATATCCCGTCTTATATTTCCGTCGCTATATATACTTATTAAACGAATGAAAGCTCAACACATAAAAATTTCCGTTATGTACTTGCAATTTGTATACATTTTGACATAAACATATACACACTATCATTACGGTGATATAATAATTTTTTTTTATAAGTGAGAACATGAAAATCATTTTGTTTTTGGTGCTTTGATGTTGTATGCAATTTATTTTTCATAACCATAAAATAACTTTATAGCAGTAAAATTAACATAAAATTTTGTTACAGTCACAAATTATTATTCAATTATAATTTTTAATGTTGAAATAAAAAATTCATTTTCACAATGTTCTATTCATATGAAATTAGGTGGTAGGGAATTCCAGGAGCTTTTATTATATGTAAATAAATCAATCACATAAAATTATATAATTTGATTAAATTTGAAAAGTTTTTATGATTTATGTTCGCAGAAATTGGTAGGTGGGTAATGCTTATTATACATATTTATAAACTGCATCATTAATGACATTTAATATGAAGTGAAAGCTTTTTGGTTTTTTTAATGCATCTAAATAGTTAAACTATACCTACTAATAATTGAATGAAACTATGTCACTAATGGCTTCTAGTCCCTTGTGGGGTTTGCTAGTTCCCCCATCGGGCGATTACCCATGTGACGGATAGGGAAAAATCCATCAAATATGGCAGGTACTGGGGCAATCAATTATTCGGGAACGATCAAAAACTAGCTATGGGAAGTATATCCAGAAATTTAAACCAATTATGCAGAGTCAGTAAGGAGTTGTTTTTACGATGCAAGACGTCGGATTTCTAGTACCGGGGACGAATCGGAGTGAACAAGTGGGCGTCATGTCGTTGTTATCCATCGATCGCAATGCCCCTAAAAGATAAGGGAGAATACTTTGACAGCTCAATTAAAATCAACAAAGAGAACGGAGCTCACCTCCAAAAAGGAACGAGCCTCAGTTATTACCGATGCAGGATATAACTCTGAAGTAGAGTTCATTGAACAGGATAGAGACGATCTGCGAAGGTGCCAGGCCATTACGAGGAATTAAAATAGCACCTGCAAGATGAAAATATATTAGCAGGAGTATCAAGGATGGTCTCCTGGTTCTTGAAGAGATTCTCGATGGGATTATTTTCTGCCAGGATAACTTTAAAAGAAAGCGGAGATGAAACCTAAAAAATAAATAACTAGCACACCTGCATACCTACAGGAGATGGAAGCAAACGGGTTGCTTAAAAAAAAAAGTAAACGGGTGCTCCTATCCCAGTTAAAGCCAGTCTTATGCACAAGAGAGAAAGCCAGTCTTATGCACAAGTGCTAGGTGCAGTAAGAGAAAAAGTTTACCCGGAGGCTTCAAATATGGAGATTCAGTCCGTACGCACCAGGATAAATGATGTTATTTTGGAACTTGGAGCAAGTACGACCAACAAAGTGAACTTCTGCGAGACATTGAGATAACGTGCCTCTTGGGAAACGGAGACGATACAGAACTTGCAACCTAAAACCACACTACAAATCAGGAATCTAGATTGTCTCTTCTCTGAAGAGGATTTAAAGAATTTAATGACGAATTGAAGGTAGTTACTTACGAAACCTAATTCGAGAGAGCCGCAACTGTTCTTTGTGGAGATGAGTGCTCGAAAAGCATTTAACCTGCTTAGGATCGGTCACATAAAAATAGACTGGCTATATTGCAGAATCCATTGCAAGATCGTAGTGAATCGACCAGAGTGAACTTTGTCTCTATTGAGGAGAGAGAGGCAATTTCAAAAAGGAATGTAAAGCGATAAGGCTAAGTGCTTCCTATGTGCTGAAAACTAAATTGGGCTAGAGCAAGCCAAGCACGAATCAGGGTCACGCACTTACCAGATATATAGGCAGACCATTGAGCAAGCCAGATATAAAAACATATTCATTAGTGAGCAATATAGGAATAGAGTGAAAAATGAATGGTTCTTCGATAATCTAAGAACATTCTTCTTCTAAGCCTCGCACCCAATTATAACTGAGAGTTATGGAGCCGAAGAAGAATTTTTATGGGTGAAAATTAAAGATTTTATATATATATATATATATATATATATATATATATATATATATATATATATATATATATATATATATATATATATATATATATATATCAGTTGCTATTTTACTCCAAACGAATCAATGGACGCTTTTTGAGCGAAAATTAACACCTTAGAAGATAAAGCGCAAGAGTTCAACTGTGCCCTCGTCATAGCCGGAGATTTTAATACAGAAACGCTGGAGGACAGTACATTTTGGACTTGACAACTAGAATAGGACTGGTAGTGATGAATGAGGGTGGTGTTTCTACGTTTAGAAGACCTGGCTACACTGAAACTATTTCCGACATCACTCTTGTGAGCGTTGCCATATCACACAAAATTACGGAATGGTGGTTTATTGAAAACTTAGAAAATTTCGACAATCTAGCAGTGGCTCAGGTTGAGTGACAGGTTGGAACGCTGTTTAGCTATGTATGGAAAATCTCACAGCAACAATAGATGCAGAACAAGAAACAGTGAGAAATAACGAAGCTCTTGAAGAAATTGCTAGCGCCAAAATGAGGCTAGTAATACCAGCTTGTGATGTGTCAATGCGTCAGCTGTCTATTGGTGGTTCGATGAAATAATAGATAATAAACCTCGGAAAGCACTGCCTGTACCTGAAACGCACACCACAGACTGGCAAGAAAGGCACTGAAACTAGAAATAAATAGAAGCAAGCGTATCAACGATGAGCCAAGCCAAACATGGCACATCGTGAACTCCCTTTTCCCGGACCACTCAAACATGAAAGCACCAGGTCCAGACAGAGTACCCATAGAAGCATTGAAGGTGATAGCTTTATCCCAACCTGAGGTAAAACTAAGCAAGTACAATCGTTGCCCTGTGGAGGATGTATTTTCAAAGGCATGGAAAACCCAGTGGCTGGTACTCGCAAATAAAAAGAAGGACAACCGAAACTCTCCATCGGCATAAAGACCTTATAACTCTATCGGTATAAGACCTTATAAACAATACGGATTCAGTGACTATTTCACTGAGTGAAAGCTGAAAAAAAGAAGTTACTAATGTCGGTAATACATTCTATTCTTCTGTACGGCTGTAAAATATGGGCATATATTCCTCAAATGGAAAAATACCGAAGCAAAATGGCAGCGGTACAACGTCGTGGTGCACTTAGAATCTGAAGCTCATTCAGAACAGCATCTGAACCTGCTGTTCTGGTCATTGCAGGGGTAATGCCAATCAATCTGATGGCCGAGGAAAAGAAAAGAATATATAACACCAAGAGCGAACTTAATGTCGGAGAAGGAAAGAGGGCGGCCAGGGACATGTTTTGCTGTGTTGGCAGAGGAATTGGCAAGACGAGAAGATAAAAGCAATACTTCATGACGTTATTCCATACGGATCATGGGATTTTTTGCAAATATTTGCACACAATTGAGAAACTGGAAGTTTCTTCGTATATTTATGGAGATGCATAATTTTATGGACTTGACGCCCGAAAACAGCAACAGAACATGGACTGTCATTAAGAACATGAAAGATGAATACTGAAGAAGCTCTGATACTGTTATATACGAGACACCATCCCGAAGTAATACCTATAATAGTTCCGAGATGGATTCGTTTCCGAAAAAAATAGGTTTTTAGTGGGTGCCAGTCTTACACTCGAAGCATAAGCCATTTTCCACCTCTATTAAAAAAATGGCTTCTACAAAGCTTTTATAAGTAACAAAGCAATGCTTCACTTATGTTAGCTTTTAAATGTAACTTGAGCTTTATAATAAAAAAAACTTCTGACATATACAAGATTTTTATATAGTAGACTATCGACATGAAAGCTTTTAATGTTAGTTTAATGTCTTTGGAAACTTATGTTACGGACCTTTTCCCTATGGCACATTATGCTTAAGTGGTTTAATCTTTCATTGCTGTTAAAATAGTACATTTTATTTTTAATAACATTTAAACTTTTTTAACATATACAAATAAAAAATCTTTAGATTTTTGTCTTTAAATCAGTTCTTGTTACGAAGCTTTTTGATGTTATTTTTAACTGTTCATTAATCATTTTGGACACACATATAAATAATAAATAAAATAAAATACAGAATACTATCCCATATGTTATGTATGTGAACCAAAAGCTCTCAAAACTGGTTAACAAGTATTATCTATGTGTACTATAGTCTTCCTATAAAGATCATAATTCATAATATAGAAGAAAAACAAAGCGACACTAAACATAATTTAACTGTACTGGCTGCAAAAATTATGAAACAACTTAAAAAAAAATAAAAGCAAAAAAAGTTTAAGAGAAAGTTATTTAACTAAAAACAAAAATCGACAACAAAAAAACAACCCCTAAAGCTCTTTTTTTATGACGATGTCGACGGAGAGAAAAAAATTGTAAGACTTGATAACAGATAAACAACACTTTAAATTCTAAGTCGTCTACATTTTTTTTTTATATTGTATGTGTGTGTGCTTTTTGAATCTTAAGTTGTTTTTTTATATCAAAAGTATTTATATCTCATTAACAAAAAAATATTAAAGCAAAAAAGCCTTTTGAGATTTTATACTAAAGAAACACATGATGGGAAAAAGCCAAACAAAAAAAAAAGTTATGTTCGTCGAGTGATTTATATGTCTGGGAGTATTAGTATACCAGTACATTGTCCATACGGATTTTGTTTTTCTATGGTATAGAAGCGTATGTTGAAAGAAATTTGCAACATTATGAGGTCCTACCAAATTAATCCACTTATACTGTTGACCTATATAAATATAATGTGTGGGCAACATAATTCCCAATTATTTTCATAATTAATAACCCAAATTGGATGGTAATTTGATACAATAATTATTGATCGTAGAATAAAATTTGTAGCCGCACAGAAATATATATTTTCTTTTAATTTCATTGTAATTTAATCTATATTTTTGTATACACATCAATTATGTTGCTGCTGATCAATTTTCATCAATTAAAAATAATTTCGAAAGCTTTAATTAAGTCTAAGAAATTCCAAATTTTTTATTACATTTCATTTTCTCTATATATGTATCTCGGATGCCTCTCTAGAGGTTGGAAATGTGATTTATATTTTATTTATTTATTTTGGTATATTGATCTAAAGATTTTATGTGTAAAAGCTCGAAGACATCATATCGAGAAAAAATAATTCGAACATCAAAAGGATATACACAAGATGGAATATGAGATTGTATTTTGGTATTTTATGTCAAAATATCAACGATTGGTGAATAATATTCATTTTGTGTTTGATGTATTGCAAATTGTAAGCAAAATAATATACAATTCAAAACTACATGTGGTACCATAATAAGATTTCGTTGAAATATAAGTTAAAACATGTTTGATTTGTATAAGTTGTGCCAAGAATTTGATATGTTTTAGAAGAACAGTAATCGCTCTAATTATACGGAAAAGGTTAAAATAGTCAAGAATACAAAAATATGAAAATGAATAGCTTTAGCTAAGAGTCACTTTACCACTTCACAAATTTAGCTAAGATTTAATTAAATGCAAATTCCTAAATGCCCATTCCTAATCAACCACAAAGGAAACGCCCAGAAATGAATTACATATCAAATAATTTCTATCCGGGGTCACATGGCACCTCACTATAATCGATTAGAATGTTAGAACGTCTGCAGCATGTTGTTTGTGATATGAGCTACTTTCTCAAAAGTACCACTGCAGAACGGCACTGGAACTTTGTTAAATTAACGGTAATGCTTGAAAATGCTTAAAACAGAACTTACAAAGTTCTCTGACCAAAAGATTAGACGCACGGAGAGTTCTTGAATCTAAGAAATCAGCGACTGAATGAAAAATTTATTGATTTTTATAGTGCCGCGTTGTCAATTTCATTTCAATTTCATTTACCCAAAATATGAATTTGAAGTGGCACAAAGTCTTAACTGTTCTACAAGTTTGAATGCCAGTTCACTTACACCAATCGGGTTTAATCCAAATTTAAATAATATTTAATCTAAAATTCATAAATAAATATTGATAAAAAGCAAATAATTATGATCCATCATCTTCGTAACCAATTGTCAACGCAATTACTTCTAATCGAGAAGTTCGATTTATTCAACCTTTCAGCGGAGACCACATAAAGCATTGTTAGAACTTTGGAAATACTATAGGCCACATTTTAAAAACTGTAACCAAACAATAATGCATACATTTTGTATTAGATGGGCAAAGTAAAACTAGATATCACCGATAACAAGATGGACGACCGTACGCGGAACTAGAGTTGTTGCAAATGTTTCCATACTGGGAAAAACTGTGACAATTTTCTTAAAGATCCAACAGTCCACTCTTACCACCTACCTTTTTCCTCCATTAATACTGCAAATGGAAACAGGGAAGCTATTATAGGCCATATTAAAAATCAATTTTCTTGCACCTATTCTTACTTCAAATCTGTAACAAGAACTTTATATGGGCGTAGTTTTCTGGAAGGTATTCCAATTAAAAATAATTTAATATAATTCGGGTGTATTCCAATTTCAATCCTCTTCTAAAAATTTATCTGTTTCTGAAGTTGTAGCCAAAACTCCTCCAAATGATAATATTGCCTCTTATCACGAACTAATTTACATTCAGCAACAACATTTAGGCTGGGTAAAATGCACTTTTCGAAACACACCTTCAATGTTGGCAATTTGAAGCCCATCAAGCAGCGTTATTGTGCAGTGTCTCCATCTGTTGAAGCTTAAATGTACAAGGAAGTAGATCGAATGTACTCTCTAGTTGTAATAGAGGAAAATATCAGCTCATGGAGCTCCGCGATGGCTATAGTACGCAAGATGGATGGCAGTGTCCATTTGTGCTTAAACTTAAGGAATGTTATGTCGGTCACGGTTAAGAATGTTTACGCGGTCATCAATGGGTTGCTAAGGCGGCTCAATAAGACAAGGTTTATTTGTAGCTTTAACTGAAAAGAGGCTTTTTGGGCTAGGATAGCTTTTACTCTACCGGGATGACCTTTATATCAGTTTACTGTTATGTGTTTTGAACTCTGCAACACTCCCCAGACTACTAAATGCCACCTAGTCTTCGCGTCATACCCCATGAGCTGCATTATATACAAATATTCGTATATTTAGACGTCCTACTAATTGCTGGGGAGACAAATCGACGTACATATTGCTATTTTACAAAAAGAGGCCGAATTGTTATCAAAGGCTAATCTAACCATTAACCTGGAGAAGAGGAAATTCAAACGGAGAAAGCTAAATAGAATGAAGATGCTTAAAATGGTTCCTCTGCTCGCATTCTGTGTAATTCCGATTAAATTTTATGGTGTTCAGGAGAAATTTAATCCCCCACGGATTACAGTATCGATTGTGGCATCGGTTGAATTGTCTGAAAGAAAGGGAGATCCAGTTGTCTAATGCTGACCGATTAACCGTGGCTCAAAATACAGTATGCACTCAAAAACTTATGGAAATCTCATGAACGAAATTTGTACGCATATAATCTTAGAAGTCACACACGCAAACTAACTGCAGCGAACAACAAGTAGTTTTTGCCAAAGTGCTGTCCACACAAAATTCTCTGTTGCGCTGTCTCCAAAATTTAGGAAAGCTTATCTTTATAAACTAGTAGCTAAAATCTTAATTAGGCATCTCATTGGTGTGAGACGTCTAGACATAACATTGGATACTCAATATTATATGTACCGAACATTATAATGAAAGCTCGTAAAGAAATAAAAAATCTACACTCCTTTGTAATATACTCTGAGATTATTTTAATTTCAATAAATCAAAATCAAATTTACAATCATGTAAATTTTTCAATAAACATGGCCATCAATTATAGTCACCCACACATACATACACCGCAAAATGATACAATTTCGATAAAATGAAAATGATTTTCCAATTTTCTTTTTGTTTGCAAAACTATAACAAAAAGTTTTTTTTTTTATTGGAAGTAATACGTCTTTACCTTCCCCATATATTAGGCGTGACATTGATCTATCACTAGATTTTATAATCAAAATAAAACAATGAAGCTGTAATAGAGCTTTTAACGAATTTTTATTTTATATATATTATAAAATAAAATAAAAAGTTTAATTAGTTTTATTCCCAATATACAAAACCAAAAATAAATTAATCTTTATGATGTTTACTGCTAAGCTTACAAATAACCAACATAAAAAACGAGATAGAAAGCTTTTATTCGAAAATCCTATTAATTTTTATTCTATTTGTATAAAATACAATTAAAAATCGTGTTCGCATGTAAATTTTAAGCTTTTATTTAGTTATATACATACATTCCAATTATGTGGATTTTTGGTATATAGAGGCATGGGATTTGATGTAAATTTGATTAGGTTTTGGCGAGAAAACAACGTTATTTTTGGTTTGTGATTGAGAATGATTAAAAAAAATGTGTACGTCGACTGGGATATAACAGGTGTATATTTTTTAGTTTACTGTCTACACCAAAAGCTAACCAAATATAGTGGTTTGATATGTCAAAGAGAATTTTTTTTAAAGCTTTTGGGTAAAACCACTAAATGCAACGTTTTATTTGGAATCAAGTGGGAAGTAAATATATTTTCAATATATTGAGCTTTTAATACAGTAAAATAACGAGTAAAAATTTTTTTAAAATGTTTGTTATACTTTTTAAGTAATTTATAATTACTTAAAAGCTGTTGTATATATCGAGATATCTCTTAAAAATATGAATTCAAATGTGGTTACTATTATTATAATCAATTTATGAGTAAAAGCTATAAATGTAACAATTGCAAGTATTTCTTAAACAATAAGTAAGGCACTTACTGAATAAGCATTAAAAAACTAAAAGCTAAAAACATTGGTTTCAAACTTAATTAAATATTATGAGTAAAAGCTCCGAACAAAAGCAGTTTTTTACGTTTAATTGGAATAAGATATTATCATAAGCAATACTTGTATATTAGTGTAAACATTTTCTATTGAGGCTATCATCAAACTAGGTTAAAATGTATCAAAATTCTTGAGATTTGAAATATGTAAATCTGGTCAAAGTGTTTATTTACATAGTTGAGATTATTTTCGAAGCTTCTAAATAATTTATGATGTTATTATTTTGGTGTACCCTAATTTAATAATACCAAATGTGATAAAAAATAAAAATTTTATAAGTAAGGAGCCAGTGTTTAGACATAGATCCTAATGAAACCTTTTAAAAAATATATATATTTTTAAAAAATGTTCTCATTCACGAAAGCTTATTCACCCTTTTATACTATGAAAACTATATTTACTATTATTAGTCAAAACTCAAATTTGCATTCAAATTCAATATTAAAGCACAATAGATCTTATTAGACAGTGCTTTCATAGAACCAAATTTTTTATTTTCTACAAACATAAAAGCACATCACTTGCAGATAATTTATATACAAACAAAACACATATTTATTTGTAAAAACAAACTTTTCATAATTCATTCTATAATAATTCAATAATTTTTTATTTTTAAATAAAACGAAAAAAAAAAAAAAGTTTTCCAGCATACATACATGCCACTCATAGATGTACTTTACAGATAAATCAACGAAACATAAAAAAAAATAAAAATAAAAATATAATTTTGGTTTGTTGAGCGCGATGCTTGTAACATGTTAACAGCGAAAGCTTTTTGTCTGTATTTTAGTTTATATATAAATATTAAATAAAAAAGCTATCAAAAATAATTTTTTGAAATAATGTTTAACATATAGAATAAAACAAAACAAAAGCTTTTTGATCATAAATACATAAAATGAAATTTCATCGTACTACATAGACACGCATCAGTGTGCATTATGTTCAGATTTTATTTCATATCAAATTGAGGTTTTAGTTATTATTTAATTTACAAATTTTTGGGCTGCCCTTCAATTTTATAGCTGCACTGCATTTTAAAATATCCGAAATTGTTTTATCATATGAAAACTGAACGGTATGTATCAATTGGATTGGAAAATTTTCAATAATATGTGCATTGTCTTATTAAAAGTAAAATATGAATATATTCTAACCAAATTATGAATTTATGTTTGATTGATTGCATATTTTATGCTCAAAAAAATTTAGAAATTCATGATTTCCATGATAAAAAATAAAATGCTGGATGAATATTCCTTTTATTAATTTTCAATCATAAATATTTTAGGAGATATTAACATAGAAATAACCAATTCGATGTTATATAAGTGGCAGTCTGTATAAATATGGTACGTATGTAAAACAATGCCGTATTTCTTGGAACAGTCTTAATACCTTAAATAATCATAATTCTAGAATGACTCATTTGTTTATTTTTCAGGGATGTTAAAACCGTAATATCAACTAAAAGCTCAGATTCATCAGATAATTGCAATGAACAATTGGTGAGCTTTTAAAGATTTTTCGTTGCGCAAATTATGTCGTCTAACGACTTCTCAATAACAAGCAAGTTTAAAATCAAGCTAAAATTACAATAACAACCAAAGAAACAGCGAAATTTGAAATGTGTTTGTATACTTTCTTAACTATGGTTTAAAAAGCCCATGAGGTCTATGATACGTGCTAGACAACCCAAAACGATAAATGATGCATTCTATTTTTTCATGAAGGAACATTTGAAAAACCACCTTTCGGTAAGGTAGTATCAAAACACTTTCCAACTAAGATTATTAATTCCACAAGCTTCAAAGAGTAAATGGTCTCTTTATTCATTATTAAGATCGTTAAAATTTTACCACTTTAACCTCAATAAGAAAGATAGAACCAATGGATACAACATTAAATTAAAACCAATTCTCACAACAATGAGAAATTTCACAATTACTTCGATGGCCTATTTTTTTTTTAAAAATCCATTCTGGAAGTCAATAAAACGATAATTCCACTATTGTTCAAACCGAACTTCATATCTAAAGACTATAGAATTCCACCTTAAAATACTCAATCAAAATTAATCAATATTCAATTATGTCTAAAAGCTCAGACAAATCGCAGGATATATCTGAATTAATTTTGGGGGAAACCAAAATAATGAAAAAACAATTATTAAAATTTTGCATAAAATAAATTTAACAAATCAAGTCCAACAAGATACCAATTTATCAAACGAAAAGCCCATTTTCATTTGAATTTCATTTGAAAAGTGCTTCACCAAGCTATTCACTATGATCTTCATCAAGTCAATGGTAAAACCAAATGGAGATTAGACTATCGAAACCTGAACCAAATATATCGAAAATTCTAGAAAAGTTGGGTAAGTGTATGTTTTTACCACTCGATCTAGGCCTTGAATTTAATGAAATGGAAGTTAATCTTTTAGAGATATTCTAAAAGCTGCCTTCACAGTCGACAATTAGCCCTATGAGTACTCCACCCACCTTTCAACGCAAGATATTTAATTTCCTCAATGATTTACAAAGCAAAGTATGTCTCTGTGCAAAGTATTTGTAAAATTAGGACAAACTAACCTAGTTACCGCAGAAGGAGTTAAGCCAAATCCCAAAAAACTAAAAAATTTCTTGACCTAAAGACGGAAAAACCAATAAAATTTTTCCTGGGTCTGTTAGGTTACTACCGGAAATTTATCAAGAAGCTCGCTAATCTTTTAGTTTTTTATAAATGTTCAAAGCACTTAGGATAAATAAATATCCTTAGTGTGATCCGAGAATCTCAAATGTGTCAGACGTAGCCAAGCTAGATTCACCAGTCAGAAAAGACGGCGAATAGCCATCGTTTCGGCCAGACAAACACAGGATTGAAATTTGTTGGAATTAAATCCAACCCTGTTAGTTTCATCTCATTCAAGATTGGAATTGAGATCTAGCGTAAGGCAATCCTTCATAGTCATTCTTTCTACGAGAACATCGTTTCGCAATGAAGAAAAAAACGTGAGGTAGAAAGTGAGCTGTGAAGAAAATTCTCAATCCGTAAAATTAACGAACCGTGAAGGCCTCAATTTGCACAGCAAACCCTTGTGCCACACGTGATCAAATTTTTGGTACAGAATCAATGTTGGTAGTTTTCTAGATGGAAGGGAAAATGCCAGAAGACATAGATCGGTGGAACAAACCAATGATAGTGGCTTTGACAGGGATTTATAACAATGTTTGAGAACAATTGGGGAAATACCAACCGGACCAGCTGACATGTTTGTGTTAATGTTTGCAAGGAATTTGACGACAACTCTAGATTTGAATCTAATGCCGCGCATCAATGAGCTGGTTAGAGAGATAATTGGGAGTATTACGTTAGAATCAGCTAAATTGGAGTTTGCAGCAAATTTTTGGGTGAAAAGATTAGCATTCTCTTCGACAGTAGAAAAAATATAGTTCCCATCTTTCCGAGGTGGTATTTATGATTTTCTACTATTTAAGAAGTTTTCCTCTACTTTGCGAGCAAAGGACCAAAAGGTTCGATTGCTATAGGACCGCAACTCTTCTCGATCCTTTTTTTGGTAATTATTTTTAGCTTGCGATACCATTTTGCCTTAAATTTAGGTAAATTTTCATTTGACTACTTCTTAACCAATTTGCAGTAAGAGGCTTCTTAGTGGGCAGTTGCTTTTCTGCATTTGTGATTATGCCAAGGATTTCCTGATTTTTTTGGTTTAGAGAGACTGGAAGGAATGAACTGTTCCATTCTCGTAAGAATGACCGTCGAAACCAGAATGGCTGCACTATCAGTATTACCGAAAGCAAAACAAGAGTGCCATTCAAAATCTTGGAAGAACTTGTTCATTCCTGCCTAGTCTACATTTTAATAAGCCAATGGTCAGAGTTTCCTAAAGGAGAATTAAAGGAGGCCGATCTACAAGCTTAGTTAGTTGGTTTTGAAACTGCAAACATTGTAGCCGTCTCATCAGCCGGTACAACGGATTTAAAATAAGCAAGCCACCTGTCATTTTAGACATTGAAATCACATGTCACAGCGATATCAGCATTTAGTGATTTCTGAAGGATTCGCAGCACGAGCAGTGCTGTTTCCGATATTTCGGTTTTAATAAAGACCACAGAGGAAGAGGGATGTTTCGAGACATTAATTTCAACTCAAATGAAGCTGAAATCACTATTCGTACTTTGGCCTAAAAAACTGGGAATGTAAAAAGGTATATCGTTGCGGATATACATGGCCAGGCCTCTATGATGAATAAACCGATGGATTACGGAGTAACCCTTAATATCGATAGCCGAAGAATCATCGAAATCCACAATTTTGGTCTTCATAATTTTATAGATCCCAATTTTGATCCCGGTGAGGAGTAGAACTGCTAGTTTTGTGGAAGCTGTATGGTGTTCCACGGCTGCAAAATTTGTCCACAATCCGCGAATATACAGATCATGGTCATGCCAATTGGCCTATAAATGTGCACCCGCGTAATCTAACAAATTTATTAGCTGAGTGTCTTCGTAAAGATAAGAAGATCATTTTCGACACCATATATAATGTGGTTCTCGGTGCTTTTTTACGTTAAAAGCTTCAACATAATTTGCATCGTCAACACGAAAGTGGTATACAAAAGAGTATGCAAGGCCTCGCAGTTGGTCTAGGTGGTATTTTAATTACTGAGTGTGATATAATGAAGTATTTTCATGAACGGTTGAAAGAAAAATGTTATAGAATGCCTGCGATTGCTTATAGTTGCCATCAAAAGTAGACAATGTTAAAATTGATAGTTTAAAATTGGATTTGAAATTATTTTCAGACATGGATTGATCGAGATATTGATCTTCCGCGAGAATTCAATTCATCAAAATTGCTAGTTGAACCTTTAAGATTAACAAAAATCGCTAATTTAGTTTACTGACCCTTTATAATGCCTTTGTGTTTAACAAGAGCACCAAGATATTGAACTGTTATGTTAAAAAATGACAAAACAACATAAAAGCTCTAAGGGATACTTAATTTAATTAATTTTGACACTAAAGGGTTTTCCAAATTGATTTTGTTAAACTTTTATATTTTGTTGTTAAATCTAAATCAGGAAAGGAGTTAATAAGACGTCAACAGGCTTACAGAAGCAACACTAAGTTACAGCAATGTTTACCTTAAATTCTTGTTCTAAGTTATTAACGAAATTAAAAGCTCATTTATTCAACTTTTAGCCACTTTACTAAAATCCAAAATCAAATCTACATTTTTTTATACTGTCTACATAAAGTAGAATTTAATTTGATCCAATTATTGTTGTTGTTGTAGAATAAAAAAACTTTTTAGTTAATTGAGCTTTTTTTACTGTTTATTGTAGATGGCTGTTTTGCTGATTTAAAATGAAAATGGGCAAAAAGTAGATATTAAACGATTTAACAAATTGGTTTGGTGGTTTTCGGTTTCCAATGATTTTTAATATTTTTGCTCAGTGTGATAGAGCTTTTATTTATATAAATTTTAAAGCCGATGTTTTGAAATATCTGAAATGATTTAAATTTAATTTAGTTTCAAGAGAATTACAATTTTTTGTATTTGCCTTGAAATAAGGAACAGACATAACATTGGTAACAAAGTTTCCTTCTCTGTGTTACACAAATAAATTGTCAATAATAATTATGGCTTTTAAAAGTGAAAATATGAAAATAAAAAAAGTTTAAAAATTTACAATTCAAATGGTATAGCATTTTGGGTATACGAATCGCTAGGGAATTTATGTAAAAATATAAAATATGAAACTTGCTAAAATGTAGGACGAATATTCACTAAACATGAGTTTTATATATATATATATATATATATATATATATATATATATATATATATATATATATATATATATATATATATATATATTTATATCTATATATATCCATATATTACCTAAATTGTTGAAACTAAAAATAATTTGATTTCGATAAAGTTTACTCGTTTGCAAAATTGTGAATTAAAAATATATAATATATCGAAAGCTTTTAGCACTGTTGTTGTCATATTTTAATATTTTACTTTTTAGATTAGTTTGACATTTTTAGAAATAAATATAATTATGTGCGCTTTAGAAAATTAAAATTTTTCAAAGGCATAATAATTTAATTATTAATTGCAGAATATTATGAATAAATCAATTGAGAAATGATACATTTTAAATAGGTTAACTGAATACTTGAGTATTTTTTTTTTTGAAAATCAATAGATTGTGATTAAGAGTAGTTTGAGTAGTTTTTAGTGTACTAATGTTAAACATATAAACTACGAAATTAAACGTGACCGTTTGAAAATAAAAAATTGAACAATATAAAATAAAATTAAAATAATCTTTACCAAAGCTTTAAATTTAAAGAAAGGATTTAAAAAGCTCAAGTGTTATTAGTTTTTTTAAATATATTTAAGTTCAATCAAACTGAACGATATATTTATAGATAAAAAATGTTAAAGAATAGTTAGAATGGCGAATGAAGCTTTTATAAAAAACCAACATATTTTTGTAGTTTTATAAATTAAAAAGCTCTTAAGTTTAAGTGTTTATAACTTATAAAAAGTTTTTTTTTTAATTTTGAACTTTAAAACCCTTTTTTTGGAGCTTTATTTGCAATTCCTATATTTAAAAATTCATTTTTGAAAATTTTAAGGGCTCGAAATACCATAAACTTTGTTACAATTACCATAAACTTTGTTATGGTGCTTTAAAAATGTTTCATCCAGTGATCCATTTCCATTGTTCCTAAAGGATTTCAGTCCATCCAGTAGCGTTTGTAATAGGTTGAATTCGTGATTTAAATACGGGTACAGTGGGTGTATTATAGTGATTTATTGGATCAGTTATTTATGAACCCTATATTTAAAAAGTTTTGGTGAGTTTCTAACTCGATTAAGTGAAATAATTTAAAATTTCTTTCTTGAAGTTTACCTTTCCCATTATTAATGGAAATAATCTGGGAAATCAAATAATCTAACATTTGAACTTCAGCGGAAACAGTGCGTGTCGCGTATCTGACATCGAAATCAAAATTATGACTTAATATTACTCTTGTGCACTATTCTCCCTGATTCGGTTACTACACGTATATTTCGGAACTTCTTAACTGTCTCAAGTTTGTATCTAGGTGTTAGTTTCCATTCTAATTATATATTCAGATTGATATAAATAGATTGCCCTGGTTGTTATGGTTTTAACATGTTTCTTTCTCTTATTGTTGCACGCTGATTCCTTTCTTTGATTTAATTGGCTTACAGAACGCTTGTTTAGTCAATTCATTGATGGCCGTTAACACAAGATTAGTTTCTGCCCCGGATTCGTGTTCTTGATTACATTATTATGAAAATGCCTTTTTACTTGTTTTCTTGATAAGTAGAACATCTTTTAACAAGGAATCGAATTTTTTTACTCATTCTCGGGAAATTAATTTGGTAATTTCTGAAGTGTAATATTTTACCCATGATTTCTTCGGATGTTTATGGTGTTAAGGTTTAGATGATAATATCTCTTCTACTAGAGAAATGTGGTTTTATGTCCATATGACGCAAGAAAAGGAACTTTGGAAAAGGAACTTCATTTTAATAAGGATCCTAATCGCCGGTTTTTATAGTAATCTGGTTCCTGAATATGGTTCCTAAAATATTCACTAAACTCTTGATGGTTGGAAGCAGGTCTGTTCTTATCAGACAAGTTTTAGTAGTATAGTCTCCATTCCTTTATTTTAGAGTTGTTGTTTTTTATTACTTAGGGCGAATGTCAGTGGCTATAACTATCTGTAAATACTTCTACTTTCCTGCTTCCATACAGGAAATTCTGTAGTGAAGTAAGAAACCAAATAATTGCCAGCATATCCTTTTCAGTCTTTATTTTCTCAATTATTTTTCAGTCTTTTCTAAGGTTCTAGACTAGTTTCCTGTTTTGGGAAAGTACTGCATTTACTGCAGTTCGAGTACTGCAGTTCGAGGCATCCGTGGTTAATTGAAATTTGTTTTGGAAATTGGGGAATGATAATATATGACCTCATTTGAACTGAGAGAATTTTTTATTTTATTGAAAGCGCAACTTTGTTCGTTAGAGAAATTAACATGCTTAGTTTTTGAAGCTGTATTCGACATATGTCCGTCTTGACGAAACAGCGATAGAATCCAGTCATTCCTATGAAACTTCTAAGCTCTCTCATTGTTTTAGGTGCAGAAAATTTTGCTAAAACCTTTACTTTTTTTATTTGCCTTGAACACGAACCTTAGAATTAATTCGACTTCTTTTTTGAGGGATTCGCATTTGTCTAGTTAGATTTTAACGTTGGCTTTTTTAAAACTTAGATTAAATATAATCATGTTAGATTAAATATAGATGACGCGCATTTTTAGGTCAAAGGAAACTAAGTTCTTTTAAACTATCGTTGTATATAATCCCCCCAAATGATTTCAAACTAAACAGAATGAAAAATTTTACTTCCCTATCTGGATCGAATAAGTCAATCGTGGCTAGTTTTAGACTTCCCGCTACTGAGTTGGTCATAAATGGTTTTTTGTTTAAAATGGAATCGCGAACGTACTGAGGTTGTATGTAATTTTTACTGTGGAACTTGTATCTATTAAAAGTTTAACAATTTTTCCGTTATTTACTAGATTTTCTAGATAGGGAAGCGAAGACTTTTTAATTTAAAAAAATAATGTCTTCTAGTTTTTAGGGTGTCTATTGTTGGTCATTGGGATTCAATGTATTGGTTTTGTAAGTTATACTCTAATAATTCTTCATGGTACTGTTGTAAAGTTGGATCGTCTGTAAACTGTTCGTAGTGACACATCCTTTGTGCTTTATGTGCTTTATGGTTTTTTTACAAGAAAAAGTGTGACACTGGCGTTAGTGTTGGTGATGGTTCAGGTGGATATCCTGTTGGGTAGCTTGGATGTCTGAATTCTTGTCTAAATGGTTGTTGTGGTGATCTTCAGAATTGTAGGTTTTGATCCCCAAATGATAGTCAATTGGGTTGGAATATGTTTCTTCACTCGAAGTCGGTTTGTGGGTTGTGTAAGAACTACATTAGATAATAACATTAGATAATAGTACACTAGATCTCGGAATATGTTTTTAGGTAAAGGAGTTGGTAGTCTGGAATTGATAGGAATTGGAAGGAATTTTTATATTTTCTAGGGTTTAATTATATTTTTAATTGATGTTTTAAACTAATTTGAAGGGCGCAAGTTCCATTAAAAAATTTACAGACAGTTGAGTGTGTAAATAGTAAAAAGCACAAAAAAATTTGATTATTGTAAAGCATTTTTGTAAAATGTAATTAGCAAAATTATATTGAATTTTAGATTTTAAACAAATTAATTACACACATATATATATATATATATATATATATATATATATATATATATATATATATATATATATATATATATATATATATATATCACATAAATAAGCTCATCATATTAAAGTCCTTCGGCAGTATAGATAGCATTTAACGTATATTGTACATACATGAACATATTTCATTTCCAATTAAATTTAAAAACCGAAAATTTATATAAATCAAATATGTAATAGAAAATTATTTATAATGGATTTGTGACAAGAAAATTATTTTTCCATTTTCCACACACAGACGAATTGTCATCATAAATCAAAATTAATTGTAATACAATGAATCAACATGCGACTTTTTTATGATATCAATTGGCTATTTGTTGGTCTAATAAATCATTACATAGTTTAGATAAACCATAATTGCATAGTGGCGTTTTATAGTTTGATTGAAATTCAATTTAGCAAAGAGGAAGAATAAAGGTAAATGAATTTGTAACAATATGAAGTATTCCAAAAACTGTGATTTTAAAATTGTTAAGCTTTTAAACTTTTTTTAAATTAATTACATTTATGTGCTTTTAAAACTCCTAATTCAAATTTATACTAAACCGAAAATTTTCAAGCAGCTTTTACAATATTTACACAAATTTAATTAAGTGTACTCTTTTATATTTAAATGAGAGCTTTCATAGTAAATTTTACCTAAGCTATAGATAGAAGTGAGAGTTTAAAACTTCGCTTAATTCACTTTTAGTTGAACAATTTTGCCTGGTTTTATATTTTCTGCCTACTTCAAACTTCATAAATATAACCGAATTTTCCTGTTTCTTGCGGGTTCCATTCAAATGACATCCTCGCAATGTCACTTGATGACTTTCGAAGTGTGTGTCTTATCAATATCCTTTTTTGTTTCCTAATGTTATGTATTGATTTGCTTTGTTTGTTAAGGACCTTTTCGTTCGTAATTCTGTTTGGCCATTACACATTCTTAGCTTTGTATTGATACGAACATTAACTGGGTTAAATTTCATTCAAATCGCTCAATTATTTCTGAGCTGCTGAGACCAAATTGTATCCGTTTTAATAATTAATTTTTATTTATAATCAGCATCTTTCGTGGGTGCGTAGCACTAAATAATGGTAGTATTTCTTATTTTTGCCTGGAATTTTGCTGTTATTATTTAGCACTGGTTTTTATCTGTGTAGTGCTTCTTTGCTCTTAGCTGTTGTTAATATTTATTCACCTTGATCATTTGTATCGTGCCTGCTAGAGTACATCAAGTAGTTCTCTTGGTTAGAGATCTCCACTGTTTTTTAAGTTACTTCGCTAAGGCCTAATATTTTGATATTTTTCGACTGTATTTTGTTTTCTACTTGGATAACCTTGATGTTTCTGTTATGAATTTCGAATAAGAAACTTATTTCCAGAAGTAGTTCAACTGAGTTGCTTATATATGAAATTCCTACTATATATCTAAGCAAAACTTAATTATTTTTGTAAATAAATTTAATAATATTTTCAAACTCATTGGTTGTGACAAATTTAATGAGCTTTCGAACTATAATTAACATAATAAAGCATAATTTTCTATAATAAGTATAATCTTCTTCAAATTTAAAATATCTGATTCTACCCATCACTCATAAATATCTTCTACTCCACAAAACTTGAAAAATATTTTATTGGTGCTTTTTTTTTATCTGTCATACTCGCATAAAGTTAAAAGTTAAATCGATTCCATTAGTATTTGAATTCTTGAGGCGTTTTCATTTTATTATTATGATTATTACGATTGTTGAATGTTTCCAAGATATAGGCGCACAATTTAACAAATTTTCTCATACAATTTAGATTGGAAATTATGATAAAAAAACCGGTAAATAGACGGTATATACAAGGTTGACAAATTATATAAAATTTTTTCTAGTTTTTACTATTTTATTTCCCCCAAAAGTATATATAAAAGTTTGTAGGTCAAACACAAAATATATGCAGTTTTATTTTTTGGGAGGTTATTTACCTGAGTGTTTACGTTATAATATGGAAATTGTTCTGGAATTATGCCAATTCGGTACATGAGTAAAATCGATATAGGATTATTTCAATACAAAATATTTACATAAATTGAAAGAGGTGTGACCTGTAGTTCTACACATATACTCGTGTATATGATTAGATATTTTACAGGTGAGAGAACCTAATAAATCGAGTGGTTTGAATTATGATAAGGGTAAATATAATGATTTGATATGTAATATCGATTTTGATGAGTGGGTGAAGGTTAAATGTTATTGCTTTATATTCTTAAAATATGTATTTACATATTGGATAAACATCATCGTTCTGATCGATTATTAAATATCTATCAATATACAGAGCATAAATACATGTATGAGGTTAAAAAATTCGGGATGATTTATGATGTGCCAAGATATAATGAAAATATTTCACATATCACATATCAGATTATGTGATAAAATAATTTTTAAGTGATTGATTTGTACAGAGACAAAAAGCATATCAACTATAAGTTACAAGTCTATTGTCTTTATGTATGACAGGCTTTAAGTAGACAAATTTTAATTTTTTTTAAACATTCTCTTATCAAAAAATATTTTTTAACTTACAATTAAATTCTTACGTATTTATGTCATAAGAAAATAAAAAAGCTCAACAATTTAAAAGTTACAAATTAATTTAATTTAATTCTATATGTTACAGTTATACATATAAACGAGAGTTTGTATACATAAGATTTTGAGATGTATGGTAAAGATGCAAATATAAAATATAAAACAGCTTTAAATAAATTTTTAACATAATAAAAGATTTTGAATATTTTCTATTACTTTATTTAAAATATATGATTGAAGTTTAAGAGCTTTGTATTAACGTGTATTAAGATTTTTGAAGGTAAGAAGCAGTGCTCAAAATTTGTCTTAACATTTGTAAATTTTAGTAGCTTTTTATACTTGCAAAGCTCAAATTTTAGATTAAACTTGTAACGTTTTACATAATTTATTTAAATTTTTAATATAATTCAAGTTAGAGCTTTTCCAGAAAATAAAAGTGCTTTTTAACTAAAAAGAACCAGCTTTATAATAGATAAACAAGGTAAATAATTGGAACCATGTACTAACGAAATCCAACTGATTAATCAGGAATACTAAACCACTCCACTAACTTTAATGGTTTTGTAGCTCTTTTGGTGATCAGTTTATTTGTTTGTATGGCAAGAAAGGTCCTACATCTCGAAGTGGTAAGTGATTTATGTGAGGTTTAGTATATAGTGATAACGTAACAAACTTAATAGGGACCCGACATTTAACGATTTCTTTCTTATTAGCACTTCCAAAACACAAACTGAGATGTTCTCTGCACATCTCAACAATTCTGATCTAGAATTACATACAATTCTGATCCAGATAAAGGTCATAGTTAGCTCAAGGCCACTAACAACAGTTAATGATAAAATTAAGGCTGAAATTAAGTGATTGGTGGAAGCTTATACAAAATATGTCTAGAGGTTTTAGGAAAAAGTGGCACACAGAATATTTTACGGGACTAGTGATCAAAATAGCTGGGTCAACAGCATTATTTCAATGAAGACGAGCTTGTCTTGATCAATGTCGTGAGTAAGATGATGATTTATTAAAGCTCATCTTAATCAAGAAAGTCATTCTTATTTTATTGAACCATCGAGGTTATTACATCAAAATATAAATAAAGATTAAAAATTTGTATAGTGGTTTTTGCATTTGTACAAGTAATACCATAAGTTGTTTATCCATTTAACTGCCAATTCTAGAGTCAAAACTTGGAGAATGTGTTGCTAAAAAGGCAATAAAAATATATTTATTTAATTTGCCCATCAAAGTATGGGGTTGCGGTACAACAATTCCAACCAACGAATTTGTTGCGTTTTATTAAAAAGGAGTATTAAGATTTGAACCAATAACTTGAGATATAAGTTATTGGACATATATGATTGAAGTCTTAGAGCTTTATATCAACATACTGAATTTTTAGAGCTTTGTATCAACATATAGACGACAATTTTTCAGGGTATATTTTGACGATAGTAAATAAAAAACAGTGCCAGGAAAACTGTCTTTTTAAGCATAGTAGCTTTTATAAATATAAAGTTCAAATTTTAAACTAAGCTTTAGAAGTTTAACAAATTAGTTTTTATATTGTAATTTATTTCCCAAAACATTAAAATAAATATTTACAATTTTGCTATTAATTTTTATAAAAACTTTAATCAATTTATTTAAAACTAGAGCTTTTAACATAAGTAATTTTTGAAGCAAATATTCAAACTAAAATAATAAAATCCTAATAGCTAATACTAATTAATAACTATAATACTAATATTGAAAGTGACATCTAAAAAAATATAGATTAAATGCATAATTTAAAAAGCTTGAGTTAAGTAAAATTGAAGACTATTCAACAAGCTTTTAAATAAAAAGATATTTACTATGTAAAGTTGTATTTTAAATTTAATATTTTTTTTGTTTTAAAAGCACAAATTAGCATCTGATATTTATAGTTTCACAATTTAAAGCTCGAATGTTTTTCATAAAACCTGTTGTGTGATATATGAGAATTTTAATTTAGCTTTGAAATAAAAAAATAACATAACTTAACAAGTTATTGAAGAGTTAAAAAATACTGTATAATTCTCTAACGAGTTTCACTTGAGCTTGAAAAGTGTTTTAAAAGGACATCTTTGAAATTTAACTATTAAAAAGCTGCAAAATTATTTTAGGACTCCTCAGACTAGAAGTCTAAGGACAAATTTAAAAAAACTCAAAAAAATGAACAAACAAAAAGCTTATACCTGCTATTGGTGTCATAGCAGGTATAGAGCTGTAAGCATATTTATGTGTCATTTACATTTTAACATGTTAACTCGATCAAGAATTCTAACTGTTAAAGCTTTTTGTTTAGAAATTTATCAGATTTAAAAATCTAACTTTTCGAGCTTTTAAAAAAAAACATTAAAATACCAATTTAATTTAAACTATAAGAAAAACAAATATTTACGTAATTAAAAAATTATTCATTAAAAAAAGTAAACTTTAAGCTCCTCTGTATTAAACTATAAAAGTTATTTTGTACAGTGTTATGTAACTATTAAAAGCCCAAATTTTAAACCAATTATAAAATTTTTTAATTTTATAATTGGTAAATTTTATAACCAATTATAAAATTTTTTAATCACTGAGAAATGAAAAAAGACCAAAAGGCAATATAATTGTATAAAAGTAGTATCAATTAAATTTATAAAGCTTTTTCAAAAGAATATTTAAAATTAAAAAGATATACGTAATATTCATATCTGTATGTTTTTTGGATACCATAAGCTGTTAATTAGACATTTGGTGTTAGCTATAACAAATATAACAAATTGCTAATGAGTGCGATAATTCAATTTACATGATAAATATATCTCCAAAGTATCAATAAAATATATCACACAAAAACAGGTCCATTTCTAACAACCGTACTATACACCCATTTATAACATTAATGATATGTAATTATCTATATTTAGCTATCACCAATGTAATGAGATAAATGTCATTCACTTTTCACATCAAAAGTTATCCACACCCATCTCTAAACCGCATCAATAACGTTGTCCATTTTCTTAGAAACATTTTATTTGGTTAACACAAGCTTATAAGCTTTTTTAATTATATGTCTTATACATATACACACACACGCAGACACACAAAATTTATTATTATTATATTTCTACTACTCTATGAAAAGCCATTATTAACCAGGGTCGAAAAAAAATTAAGTTCACAAATTTTTTTTTTCTCATTAAATAGTTTAGTTTGGTATCTGGACAAAACCACACACAACACTTAGTGGTTAATGAAGATTTACAAAATAAATCCAATTACGAACGCTGTCAGTAGATTTTCATAAATGAACATCTCAAATTTGATGTGACGTTGACCTTAATGATGGCCATCATTGTCTAGTCTTTATCGAAATAATTTTAATTTAAAAATGTTAAAGTTAATTAAAAAAGCTCTGTAAATATGTGGTTTTGGGTTTAGTAAACAAAAACCATTTTTTTTGTTGTTGTATGTCTATTTGAACGACACCAACAAAATAATTTGTGAAAATTTTCGGCTAGACTATATCAAAATCAGGTGGGTGTAAAATTTTCTTTGAGTTTTTATTGCCGTCAACATCATATTATTTATAATAAGGAAGTAATTTCGATATACAACTTAACAAATTTAAAAAGCTTTTTAAACATTATGTGAAAATAGGTGCTTGATTTATATAGTTCTCTGCCAACACAAAAAAGCACCGGAAAAACGTTTTATTTCGGATATATGTTGAATTGGTTGTTCCAGAGGTATCGATATACCAATCGAGATTTTTTCAGACATAATGTCTATAAAATATTACTCCGAATATTTTTTAAACCAATTTTTCTTTACTTTGTCCTATTTGTTCACGAACAGGATAGAGGCAAATTGGCTTTGGTTTTGGTCATGATATTTCTACATATTATCTAACGATGTCGTTTTTTGTTTGTAGTTATCACACTTTTTTTGTGTATAAAGTTTGGTTGTTGTTTCTAGAAATTTTCAATACGTGTAACATATACTCAAATGTGGTTCTTTATTTATAATTTAGAAAAGCTTTTCATCGATTTATTTTTCGAGTTGACAAAAGTTTTAGAGTAAGACAATTCGAATTAATAGGAAATAGTTTAGATCCTCTATAATCTTTTTCAATTCACGCTTATTTTAAATTTAATACATTTTCTACGTTGCACTTATGAAACAGTTACTCATACATACCAGAATGTTTTTGCTAGAATGTAACATTTTTTTTACAAATCGACTTTTTACTATCACTGACCATAAAAAATCTCCAAACTATAAAAAATATTTTCCACTGAAGGTAGGGTACATATTTAATACAACCACCGAGTAATGCAGTCAACTCGTCGTGATCAATTTGTTCTTTCTAAACTGTACCAGCCGACATAGCATTTAAACAATCAACACGACTAAACATAGTGCATACATAAGTGTTAATCTAAAATACGAGTGTCGTATGTTAAGAATATAGCCTAAAAATAAAATGATGTTAATCGTTTTGAATCTTCAAAAAATACACAAGCTAAAAACACAAAAAGCTCATAGTACGATATAGCTGGTTGAATGTGCAAGATTTAACTATTTTATTTTTTATTTATCAAATATCGAACTCGGGACTAGGGCGTAATCAATAAGTTTCCAAACCATCGTCTTACGACCATAAGGATGACTTACTGTTAAAATCTGATTTAATTTTATTATTTGTAAATTTTTGAAAAGACGAAAAAGCTTTTAATTATTTTTACTATATCGATATTTTAATATTTAACATTTAACTTGCTTCCAAACAATTAATGAGTTAAACTTTTTTTTTATTGATTTTGAATAAATAAATAGCTCAAGCTTTTTTACAAAAATTGCTTTAATTTAAGTGAGATGAAGAGACGAAGCACCTTGTAATGCGATTCCCACTTTCAAGGAATTTATTCTTTCATGGGTATGCTAATTAAGGCATCATACCCCTCGTCATGTAAAATCGGTGACATTAAACAACTCAAATTAGACTTTTCAGCCAACATTATCGCGCATATTCACAATTTTTTAGGCAAACAATTGCCGATATTATAAAACACAGTATTAAGTTGGGTCGAGATTGGCGGGACAACAGCGTCATCAATCTTTGATGCAGTAATATGGCATTAACTAATTCTGATTCTTAATGTTTTGATAAGTTATTGGAAAGACTATGAAAGAGTCATCAATTCAAGAATCCTATGTCATCAGTGTGTTATGATTAAACCTCTATTAAACTAAGAGCAGTGTTGAACGACTCAGCAAAGTCGTCAAAGGGCTAGTCATTGAATGAAACTTCGCAAAACACAAACTATTTTCCATATAATTCGGTTTAGACCACATCGTTATGCATTCAGTGCGGACATTTGCAAAATGTACCGTCAGGTACCACTACATCATTTTTCTTCTACAATTGGCTTTAAAAAACTACCATAAGGGTCCATTCGTCGGCTCAGTCATTCAAAATGTTATATACGTCGATGACCTATATTGTCTGGATCCAACTATGTGGTTAGATTGAAATTTGCTATCACATTTATTTTACGTTTAGCTGCGGAATGGCACTCAGAGAATGTGTAATCATGCCAACTTGTTATTGGATACGCCTGGAATATCGAGAATTATTGGTGCTAATTAATGATGCTCACTCATTATGTATAAAAACGTTGGGTCTGTACTGGCAGCCAAGGCTCGACTATTTAAATTTTTAAGTGGCTACAGCAGCTTTACAACCTAATAGAATAAGCAAATCCCTCGACATATTTTCAATTCATGTCAAGATTTTCAATGCATACAGTAGTTTCATGGCTTCGCTGATGTCAGTGAAAAGGCTTATGGTGCTGCAGTGTATATGCGTTTTCATGATACAAAAAAAAATCGTTTCGTCACTTTACTATATGCTCGAAAAGCTTTGCAAAGATAAATTTAAAGGTCGTAAATATTTTTACTAGTTATACCATTTGCATATTATGCCTTATCATTGTACTTGTTTATATCAGGAGTGCGTCACATTACAACCAACATAAAAAGCTAGTTGTCTTGTTTAACTAATTAAATATTTTGATAACGCTAGTAAAAATATTTTTACTATTAAAATCTTATTAAATGTTTTAATGTTTACAAATAACATAAAAAGCTCCAACAAAATGTATATCGGTTTAACAAATCGATATTTTAATTATTCAAAATTAAATTGGCTCCAAAACAGTTTGATAATTGAAAAAAATATTATTTTAACTAAATTTAAGTAGATACCTAGTAAGAGCTTTTTAAAAACTTAATTAGTTAATTAACTTAATTAGTTAATTGTCTACCAAGACTTTATATTATAATTTTTAGTTTATATTGAAATTTTCCTCTTTTGGTTTTATTGTAAAATTTTGATTTTAGAAAATTTAAATCTAAAAAGTAAACTATAAAATAATAAAATAAAAAAAACAATAAAACACATCTTCTAGAGAGCTTTAAATTTCAGTAACTCTGTTGTTTTATTTTAATTTTTCATTACAAATATAAATGTGTGACTTACAGATTTCCTAAATTATGCTTTTGGAATGATAAACGCACTAATGTTAGAGATTTTGTGACTTTACAAAAAATTACACTGCAGTATAATCACATAACGATATATTTTCAAGTTTCACTTATCACACATTTATTTTTTCTATTGTTTTTGCCAGTATGTAAAATTTTATTATCACAAACTATAAAAAAAATCACTAAACTATGAAAAAAATAAAGCTTGAACTATAAAAAGTTGTGCTTAAAAATTTTAAGTGTTTTTAACTTTGCCACCATCTTTAATACTTTATGTTTGAATGTGGAACCGTAAATGAATTTATCGCGATCGTTCGATATTAAACCCGAGCAAAACAGTCTGTCAACTTTTATGTGCATCGTTATATGTTCGTAATTTTCTTTCGGTTTGTCGATATAATTTTTTTTTGTGACTGTACTACCGATGCCACATATACAAAAATTATACGAACTCTATGACAACTAAAATCATTCGATATTACAATGGGAAAGTATTGGTTAATGCAATATTAAACACCCGAGAGTTGATATGATTGCTTTGATTTCTAAAACTTATATATTTACGAAGTTTATTATTGGGAAGTTTACTTTTAAGAGCTTTAACTTATCGAATGCTTTCAAAACAATGTCTATGTAATGTCTTATACTAAATTTTGTGTTTGTATATGTCACATACAATTGTGTTTTTTAATTTAACTGCGCAATCACCACCACCACTTAACTTATTTCAATAATATACCAAATACACTGTCACAAACAAACACATATTCAGAAACAGAAAAATTTTTATTTGCCACCATTTTTACAAGAATAAAACATTTTTCTAATAAATCACTTTTAACTATCACTAAAAATAAATGAAAACTATTCAACTAAAGTTTAAAGCACAAAAATTTGAGTTTTATAATTTAAATTGTTTTTTCCACTGAAGATAGGTACTTCCATTTTTAATACATCTACCGAGTAATGCAGTCAGACAACTTTTGAATGCGTTGTAGAATGTTTTCGGTTTTCAATTCAAATTTTTTCATGTTTTTTCGTGTCGTGATTTTTTTTATTTTTTGCTAACTGTACCAGCCGATATAGTATTTAAAAAATCAAAACAACTAAACGAAGTGCATATGTTAGTGCTTATCTAAAATACGAGTATCCTTTGTTATGTACAGAGACAAAAAGTAAAATGAAGGTAATCGTTTTGAATCTACAAAAATTATACAAACTAAAAATACAAAAAGCTCATAGTACTATATAGCTGGTTGAATGTGCAAGATTTAACTATTTTATTTTTTATTTATAGTTAGTTTTAGGAAATGGCAAATATCAAACTCGAGACAGCGGCATGATCATTAAGTTTCTAAACCATCGCGTTATGACCTTAGGGATGGCTTACTGTTAAAATATGATTTAATTTTATTATTTTAAAATTTTTGAAAAGACGAAATTATTAATGCAGCTTTTACTTTTGACATGTTAGTTTTGCTAACATAATCTTGGAATATTGTATTATATTTGTAAGAATTGTGAAAGCTTCAGAAACTATAAATATAAATATATATAGTTCTATTTTTGTGTAAAAATGAAAGTTAAATCATTCGAGCTCCTAAGTAGAAAATACAAATTAAATAACAAATTTATTATTATCAAAAAATCAGAAAGTCAAATTTCAAACTGAAAGCTCTCAGATGCATATACTTATATTTTTATAAGACTTTTATTAAACTTTAAAGTGAGCTTTCTACAAATAAGTAAAAGTTAAAATTTTTAAAACAATTTAAGCACTTTAACTTCGGTTTATAAAATATATCTTCAAAATCAAAGCTTATTTTTCCTGAGCAAACGAGCATTAAAACTTTATTAAACTGAAAAAGAAAATAACATAATAATTGAACAAACCATTTAAAAGTGTAAATGTATCCGAGCTTACACTTTAAATTATATAAGTTCATCTTCTAAATAAAGTCAATTTATGTAGGCTTTTACAAAGCTTTTTTATATGTTTAAACTTTAGGCCTGAATTTAACCCTAAGTAAATTATAAGCAGAACAAATAGAAAATAATAATAAAGCTCTACGTAAAAGAAATAACAGTTTCAATTTAATTTAATTTTATTTTATGTTGAGATAATTATTAAGACAATTATTCGCAATAAAAGTTTACTAAAATATAAATTTTAAATACGCACAATTGCAACATTTATTATTATTATATCTCTTCAGGTTACAGATTTTTTGTTGAAAAACGCAAAATTCCTACACTACAATTAAAGCAGTAATTGCCAACCAAGGAGGCCAACCAAATATTAAATATACGTTTGATTACTTCTTAATGACTTCGTTTGTACCGTAAAAAGAAAAAGATAAAAAATTTAAAATCTCAAATTTAGTTCAGAAAAAGGTTTAAAAATTATAATGGCTTAAAATTATAAGTTGCACTAAACTTCCTTATTAAAACATAATTATAAAGTTATTATTGTTAATGTCAATATTTAAGATATTTAAGACTTCTTATTGATGAACAAATTAAAAAAATTAGTAAAGCTCATAGAACAGGAAATAACCGTTAGAACTTGATTTCTCGTTTGACCATCTAAGGCAATTGCATTTGCAAATATATTAACTCAAATTTAAAGAATGAGAAGCTGTCCCAAAGATACAATTTTAAAAACATTAGAAAGCTACGTAAAATAAAAAATAAGTTTTGTAATATGGATATCTTTAAGCATTTCAAAACAATTGTTTTGTTAGCACAAAAAATTGGGTTTTATAGAATCTGCTGAGCTTCTAGTCCAAATTAAATTCGATTAAAAAATTAAATGGTAAATTTTAATTAAGAGAACTAATACTATAAACGATACTTAGATCATTTGACATATAAATTACACAAATTTGGCGACTTGTAAGGATTTAGCCAATTTTATGTGCAAAATAATAATGCGATTAAAACTAAATTAATTTACCGATCCGGTACTAAAAAACAATTGATAAAGAACTAAGAACTTTTTTTTTTAAATGCTCCTAAGAAATATTTATAACTTTTGTATAATTGGTGATTTAAATTTAAGCTTTTTCAAAAATTAAAATATTATTAGCAAAGGTGTTGAAAAACAATTTTTTCCACTTTCAGTTGCCTAAACCAAAACTTTGAAAAAGTTAGACACTCAAATTAAGTCCTAAATTGTTAGGCCAAAGACGAACAAGGAACTCCCAGAACACGACAGAAGGATGACTACGCTTGCGCAATGATACCTCTGAGTACAGAAAAATGCGTCATAAATTGAAAAAAACAGACTTTTAATTGCAGCAAGATACTGCTCCAATTCACAAAAGTAAATTTATAATGAAATTTACTAAAGATTTGGGTCAAGAAGCTAGAAACTTGTCACCATAAATCCCCGATCTTAAACCTATAGAGAATCTATGGCATTACATTAAACAAAAAAAAAACAACAACTTCAACATTATTGCAATTTTGCTTTGCACCAAAATCATTCAATATTATTGACTACCCTGTCACCTATACTCAAATTATTTATATTTTGTGACTCCACTCCTCTTACAACAACAAAACAAAATTCCATATTTTGTGCAGCGGACAAATGAAAGTCAAACCGGGTGACCCTTTATATTTGGTACACTCAGTACCAAACAATTGTATATGCAAACAACATTATATGCAACAAAAATACAACCTGTCAATAAATCACAATGAATACAACAACAATATGAAAGAAACATAAAACGCATAAAAAAAATCACAACTAATAAATAAATTACACTAAAATTAAATCTAGAATTTTCCTGGGTTTTCTTCAAATACCCCAAAAAAAATTCTCCGTTATTAAACTCTTTATAACATTCACCGAATACAAACTACATACTAACCATACTTCTAATAGATCTCCTACAAAACAAGCATTGTCATAGACCCACCCAAGGCAAGCGTATAATAGTCATTCCTTCAAAATAGACACACAAAACCATTCCGTTATAAAAATGAATAATAGTTTACATAACTATCTCTCAATAGTTCACACAAATACTCAAATTAAAATTAATGAATTAAAATAAATTCCGCCAATTTGCCATTATAAAACAAATCATTAGCCCTGTTAAGCATTATGTTAAATGTTACATGTTAAGCATTATGGTTTGAGCAGATGGCAATTACTGGTTACAGATGAAAATGCAGGACATTTAAGTTTCTATAATGTTACTCAAAAAAGTCTAAAATTATATGCTGATAAGTTCAATTCTTTTAAAGATTATATGTAAATGAATAAGATAATTAAACAAAAAAGTACAGCCTGCTATACTCAAAGTACCCAAACAACGAGTATCATCGTCCATATACCATCTTAAATGCGTATCGAGCCGAATAACGATTCCGCAAACTCCACAGCTGACGGCGGCTGGTAGCTGTTGTGTCGGTTGCGTTATAGAACGCAACCAACACCACAGCCGCCAGCTACCGTGCGCTGTGGAGTTTGCGGAATCGCTATTCGACTCGATATGCCCAAGATGGATTTGAAACGATGATTCGATGATTTAATACTATAGTATAACCTGCAGACTGCACTGAAATATGAAGAATTTTTTTTCTATATATATTTAACAGAGTGCATGAGTAGTTCTAGCGAATTACAAAAATTACCTTAAAAAAAACAACAACAAAACATACACTTTCGGTATGTACGCAAAATTTTAATCACTTCATGTAAATGAAACGAATAGAAAAATTAAATACTACAATATTAATATACTAACTACTACCACAGAATTTGCTTTTGGGTGGAGTCGAAACGCAATTTATATCAAAAATGTGACTGTATCTATTTGCGATTAGGTAAAAACAAAAATAATTGCAGATGAACGTAAAAAATACAATTACATTTAAATTTGGCCTTGGACAAGTTGAAATAGTATAAAAATGATACACCGAGCAGATATAATACACCTATCCCTCGCTTAACGATAACTCTAATTAATTTGAACGAGATTTCGCTAAGTAATTTCAAAGTTAAACGAAAATTTTGATTTACGTAATAAAATTTCGATTGACCACATTTTATAAAACACATATTTCACCTTTTTGAATTTCATTTTACGAAATTTTAATTTATGAAATTTTAATTTGCAAACTTTTCGTGAACAAATTAATTTCGTTAAGCGAGGGATAGGTGTAAAAGCATTATCATCACCAAATATACAGGTTATTATGCAAAACAACTAATTGTATATACGCAATAGTGTTGGTTTTGAAAAAAATAATAAAATTTCCAAACATACCATCTCAACAGGTAAGTGTATTAAGCAGAAAACTGGTTTCCACAAAATATAAATACTATGATCGAGTAATGTTGGTGTACATGTTAAAAGTCTATACACTTGTACATGATATAAGAGTGATTACAAATTACGTATGTTGTTGTAAACCTAATATTTGTTGATAAATATTTTTCAATTTTCTGTTTAGTCTCGTGGCGAATGGTGACCAAAACAGATGATTGTACAGATGATTCGTACAAATATAATTCGCAAACGAGCTATTTTTAGCATTTTCCATATTTTAGGATTTATTTTCAATATGTGTTTTGTTAGGGGACTTTTCCTCCCTGATCAATTAAAAAGGGGTATTAAACCGCTGTTTATGAAAAATTCACGCGTTGACCCAAATAATTATCGACCAATCGCACTTTCAAACACGTTCTCAGAGGTTTTTGAAAAAATAGTTCTGCTAAAAAGCACTTCTGCACTCTTCATATAGATATACAAAAACATTTGATACAGTTAACCATCAACTTTTATTAGAGAAATTCGTATCTGCAAAATAGAGTTGAGAGCTCTGACTTTTGCTGATGACATGGCATTTATGTGGCATTATATGACATTAACATGGCATGGTATTAAAAAGTTGGGACATGTAATCTTAATTTATGTAGGATTATAATTATACCGTGTGTAATTATAATCCTACATAAATTAAGGTGGAAATCGGCTTAGCGGAAGTAATAGATTTTTATTTATTTTTATATCTTATAACCTATGAGTTGATTGATTGATTAGAATTTAAGACCAAGGACAAACCAGGAACTCCCGGAATGCTGGGCACCACCGTACACCTGTGTTACATATAACAAAACTGAAGGAGTGGTGTGGCGATTGTACCAATCTCTTAATTATATTTTAAATTATCAAAATTCTACATTTTTTAACAGAATTCTAAAACTACTTTTCAGTATTATAGTTTATAGGTAATATTTTGTGACGATAAAATATTACCAACGTTAAAATGTATTATTATGTTTTATATTATTATGTTTCGTAAGAATCATGTTTTCCGGAATAACAAATATTTTGAATACAATTAAATATTTTCATTCAAAATTAATCGAAAGTTGAAGATAAATTATTAGTGAATTAACATCTAGTCTATAATTAAATAACAATCACATTAAATAAAAATTTAATTAAAATTATAGTTATATAAAGATTAAATCATAAATAAAATTCTTTTATTTGAATCCGCCGGAATATTATGAGGATGGTTAACAATTTAAAACGAATGATAGATAGATAACCAAACTCGCCGTCTGGCTCTAGCAATCGCCAAAAAGGAATTTTAGGATGGTGTTTGATGGAAAGAAGCTCTAAGTATTGTACAACAGCAACAATGGAGTCAATCGAAAAAAGGTTTGAATGAAATTGAAAATAAAATCAGATAAAGCACGATAAAGTTCACATCTTGGCCGGGGAGAATTATAATTTACTTAGATAATTATAATTATAATTTACTTAGATATTTTATTGATTTATAAAAATTATAAATTATGTAAAATTTAAAAGATTACTTACTTTGTTGGTCGAGAAACAGACTCTAAAATGACAGAAACATACAGAAATTATTAAAAATAATTTAAAAGCTTATACATTGGAAAAATAATGAATTTTAAATCTATAGACGATTAAATTAAAATGAAAAGCTTCATGCTTAAATATTTCATCTATAAATCATAATTTGGTACCGTACCAAATTTTCAGAAAATTTTTACAAATTTGATAAACTTAAAATGTTGGTGCAAAGGTTGGTTTATCATTGAAATGATAAAATTTATTTTCTTTACTTTATTTTAAAATTTTTAAAGCTTAAATTGAAGTAAACGCTTTCTTCATAGTTAATTTATCATTTATTTAATTATTAATACTTCAAGATTTGAATACTTCGAACGTCTAGCCAGCGAGTAGGAAGCTAAATTTAATTATGTAACGGATACAATTTGGCCTCTGCAGCTAAGTAAGAATTGACCGATTTTAATAAATTTTGGCAAAATTAATGTACTCACCGAGACCTATTCTTAGAGGTTTCATTTATATGTTTGATTGTTTTTATAGAAGTTCAGTAAAATTCGTCCCACAGCTAACATCTGGAAAATAAAAATTAAAAAATTTAATAAATATTTGAATCAGTCTGAAGAATGGAAATTTGCTAAAAAATTGCCAATGATACATTTTTCAGATAAATAAATCTATCCTCTTTGTAGACATTTTTGGTTTCAGTGACGTGAGCTATTTAGCAAAAATCTATGACAAGCTATTTAGCAAAAATCTATGTTCATATATTATTTTATTCATTGCAGGAACATTTTATCTTATTCATTTTATTGTAGCAGGAAATGTTACTTTATTGAACGGTTTTAAACATAAAACATCTAATTTGATCGAACCTACCACCATTAGATCAATATTTCTAGTGGTCTCCTAAACTTTATCCAAAAAGGCAGTCTTTAAACGAACCTGTATTTGTGCGTCCTTGATTTAGCTAGCAATGGCGTAAAGAATAACTTTCGTCTGCATATTAAGAAAGAATATTAAAGGAATACCAGAATTAGGAAAAAAAGAAAACAAAACAAGTAAACATATTTTTTAAACGCTAGAAATTTTTCTAATTTTATTTATTATTAATATAATGTATAAATCAAACAAATCATTTGAAATTACAACTTAACTTAGATTTTTATTTTAACTGTCCTAAATGTTTAGCAACTCTGAGGCTGAGTTTCTGAGCATGCTGTATTTAGTGATGTTACATCAGTGCAATTATTTTGCCTGGTTTTCTGATGAAAAAAATATACCCGGTTTATTTAATTCTGTCAAGCTACAATATAAAAGGTGTGTCTCAGCCAGTTTACACATGCACTCTGTACTTACAAACTCAACTTTGAGGTTAGGAGTTTTTAATTTAGTTTCAGTTCCAAAAAATAAGAGAATTTCTCATTTTCAGATAAACTTCGAAAAAATAATTCTATGGTATATTCATTATGGCTTGATTGGACTTAGATAAGAGGCACTTTTTTACCGGTAAACCTATAACTAAATATGTATTTAAATTTACAAAAAAAATTAATTTAGATTTGAATGTCTTACCACAAAAACGTTAATTGCATTTTCGCTGATATTTTCTTTTGGTTTCTTTTTTTTTTGTTTTGAAATGCTTAGAATTTTGAAACCTCTCAACTAAGTTTTTCGCAGTTTGTTGCGAAACTCAAAGAAAATAATTGTTTTGAAAAAAGTTTGATATCTTTAAAATAAAATTATTCTTATAACTCACTTTATTTTCTGAAAATTCATTAACACAATCCTTAGTTTCCTCCATACAGTAAACTTCGTATGCAAAATATTTAAAGTATTTTAAATCACAAATTAGTATCATTGAGCCCAATTAAACCACTATTACTCATTATAAATTCTATTTATAAAGCTTTATATAAGCTTTAAATTGTACATGGTATTCGTCGAAACCTTATTGCATGTCTTTCAGGTTGCCAAAATAAAACAATAAAACTTTCATCAGTACAAGAAAATCGAAAGGTTAATTATTTAACTGAAAATTCAAAAGCTTTTAAAAACTCACAAGTTCATAATTTAAGATTTTCATAAAAATAAAAATTAAATTGAGTAAGAAAGCTTAGGCATTTTCTTATTGGTTTACAGCAAAAATCTAATTACGAAATTAATTAGAATAATACACAATAATGCGCGAAACATTTTACCTGCTAAATAGAGTGACACTTTTATATACGGTAAAGATACGGTTAAAGATATTGTTTTAATGACAAAGTAATATAATAAAGCTTACAACTTTGAGAAAGCTGTTAGTTTCGTGATAGTTAAGAAAAATTGCATTTTAAATTAAAACAAAGTTCGTTTCAATGAAAAATTACACTTTCAGGCTTGCAAACTTTAAAAGCTTTCACTAGATTTTAAACTTTACATCTGAAAGTTTTAAATGCTGTGAATACAAATATAATTAAATCTTTGTAAATTTAATCGGAAATTGGAAAAATCATATGCTAATTTCGTAATAAACAGATATTTAAATTTAAGCCTAATAGCGAACCGTAAGGTGAAAAGCGTAAGGTGATGTTGTTTACAAAACGAAGCTATTCGATCAATTCGATAAAACATTCTACAAAGAGTTAACAAAGTAAAGGAAACGAAAAAGTTTCTATTTTTGAAGTTTACATTTGAGGAGTTAAAATTAAAATGAAAGTGGATTAAACTTTTATAATGTGAATTTCCGGCACGTTTTAATTGCTTTTTAACCATGGTTTTAAACATGTCTATACTAAATATTTCGGTACTATTATTTTGGTATCCTAATGCAGGGTAGTTTTTAAAAAGTTAAAAGCCTATTTCAGGAAAACTAAAACCACTTTATTTTAAAACAATTTATCAGTTTCAATTAGAAATTAATTTTTTAATTAGAATGACTTAAGTCGAAATGAATACCATATAGTTTTTGTATTTTAGGTTGAACTTTGTAGCTGAACTATGTCAATTTTTAACTTTTCCTAGGCTTTTGTTAATTGAATTTAGTGTTCCTTTTTAAGAAAAATCGCGGCAAGTACTTCATTAAAAGCCAAGATATCACATTAACTAAACTATAGTATATAGGCCGTCAACTTCCCATATTGCATCTATAAAGATACCTTTTGAGCCACTTGTAAGGAACAAAGATTCCTTTTTGGCTAACCAATTATTAGCAACATTTAAAAAACGACAAGAAAGTAAGCTTTCAAATTTGTTTACTACTTTGTAACTAAGATTGGTATAACTATTAAATTCTAGGCTAAAATATGAGCTTTATTAAATTATCATTCTCCTAATTTGGATATCCAAAGACAAATCTAATTTAAATATAAATCACTTATTTGCATAATTGTTTAACCTAAATGTAGTATATATAATCATATTTCTTTAACTTTGTCCTTTGCAAAGTGAAGAAAATATTTTGTATTGTAAAAATACACCACAAAAATGGTAAATTAACGGATAGCTTAGTTTTTTTAACCCTAAACCTCTTAAGATATTAAAAGGACTAATTAAATATTTTAATGTAATTTACTTTAAGTTTTTAAGTGGGTTTTTTGAAACCTCACTAATTTAAATAAATTCATTAAACATCTTTAAATATAGTTAAAGTTCGTTTTAATTGAAAATTACTTTAAAAAGAGTTTATTTTTTTGTAAAAATAAATTGACTATCATCATTAACCTAAAAATAAATAAAAATGATTTTAAAAAAATAAACGGACCGATGCTTCGTTCCTGATTATGCAAAATTTAATTTAATTGAAACATATCGATAAAAAAGTTTTAAAAAAAATATTTCTGTTTAGCGTAGCAGCCTCGCTATACCAATTAAAATAGTTTCAATTTACGTTACACTTTTTATCTAACTAATTGTTTAATAACCACAAAACACACCATTACAAAATGGTTGAACCATGTTCAAACTGGTCCAATAATCAAAATGTACTACACAACATTTAAAGTGCGTAAGAATGTATGATTGTTTTCACAAAATCAAAATAAAATAAAGTATATTACCCGTTATTGATGTGTATAATATGTGCAAATTGTTCACTAGCAAATTAGGCCTATCCACTGCACACATTATTTACACTTATTTTAAAGACATATTTTTGTTTATCACAAATATTAACATTAAAAATTAAAAGAAATTAACTCCGACTGAATCAAAGGACAGCTTCAAACTAATTTTGTTCGTCTTTGTAAAATAAATAAACGAACATTTATTCGTATAAAAATAAAATGTATTATTGAACTTGAACTTCTCGATGTAACAAAAATATATACAAAAAATTGTCCGTTATTTTATTTTGAATTAATAAACTCAGCTGATTATAAAATGTTAAGAATAATATGGGTAACGCAGAGACACACATACAAGCTCAAATTTAATTATAATAAAACTTTTGTTTTATTTTTATAAAAAATCAAAGGTTTATGTATGTAGAAATTGTTTATGTCAAAGCATCAAAGCCATCTTATTTAATATAAGCCGCCATGTTCAAATAAAGCTTTATTTAGAGTGACAAGAAACATAAAAAAAAGTTCGTTTTTCATATGTTTTATATGGAAAAACATCGTTTAGATTTTACAAAAATTTAGTTACAAATTTATCTCGGATTTAAGAAATTTTTATACCAATTTATGCAATAAATATTGTTTTCCATTTGATATGAAAGGTTTTTCTGTAGGTTTTTCTAATTAACCGTAATAATTAAATAAATGAACGTATTTTACTAAATAAGAAAGCTCAAACCCAAAAGATAAAGAGGCAGACATGAGATAGACATATTTGTATGATTGGAAAATAAAAATATTTTATTTACATGTAAAACAACAACAAAAACCAATCAACAAAATTTAGAAGAGAAGAGAATTATTTGTTTTACGTTTAAACCCACAGTAAACGTAAACAAAGAAAAATAAAAAATCACATTTCAAAAAAGTGAAACATATGTATGTGCTTTATAATAATATTATGGACAACGAAACGAGACAACAATATGAATAAATGTGGCATGTTAATTTGTTAAAAAAATAAAAAATGATCGTCAAAAACTTTTAGGAACAAATTTTTTATTTTTCATATGACATTTTGACAACTAAAAACAAAATAAACAATACAAAATACTACACAAAATTAAATGTTAGATCCCATAAATATGTGAACATGAATGAAAATTCTTGTTTAAAGTGTAATATGTATCCATATTGTAAAATTTCTTACTCACATGTAATTTTAACATGCAATTGTGTTCGTTTTAGGTTTCCGGTTTGATTACACAAAACTAATTAGAAATATTTCTAGGTTTATAATTTATATAAGTATATTACTTTGTATTCATTTATTTAATTCTAACCATTTTATTTATTATTATAATGAACCACATTTTAACTTAATATTTATGTTTTTTTTTTGTTTATGTTTGGAAGTGACATATGGTTAGAGTGAATCCAACATATTTAAAGAGAAGATTAGACCAAATAAAATATATCATTGAAGCACATCATACACAAAGAGAATTAGAATGAATCGGACATATAAACAAACACAAAATAATTCATGATCTTAAAAATATGATCTTATAAATATTATAAATATTAATTATTGATTAATTTAAAAAAAAAATTGCTCTTTTAATTTATTAAAAATGTTTAGACTTTTTTGTAAATTAATAATCTATAATACATGCATCTTTTACGTAGATGTAAAAATAAAAATACATTTAAGATTTTGTCATATTTTAAATTACTTGTACAAGAAAATCTATTTGTCTTTTTTTTTCAATATAATATTTTATTTAGAGCTTTAACCAAAAATAAAATACACTATTTTCATTTAAATAATACAGTAATATGAAAAATCATACGGAAAAACCATTTAAATCACATGAAAATCAAAGTTTCTACTTTCAATTGTTGTAAACAAAATTTTGTGTCGATTTAATTCTCTGTCATATAAAACATATGAAAAACGATTATTTTTCAACGTTTTTTGTCACTCTAAATAAAGCTCTCCAAAAATATCGTCCATCATGGGGGCTTGTTTATTAAGATGGCTTTGATAGTACAATCTAATGAGTACGGAAAACCAACAGAGGGTAATAAAACAACTTCGTGTTCATTTTGGCCAAGAATTTCTAACATCTAGCAACACGTCCGAGGTAGCTTCTAATACTTGCCCAAACTTACTGATCCGTTTTAGTAAAAACATGCTAAGCCAGGAAATACAAACTATAAAAACAAAACGCGGTCAACCAAATATTGGGACTTCAATCGTCTTTGCTCAAGTTTTGATAAACGATACTCCATGCACTATAGTCTTCTGGAGAGCGGTGCTAACGTTAGTGTACTTTTGGTTGATTCAGAGTAATATATTTAAATTAAGCCTATATAAAAATTAACCGATAACCGTCGTATTTGAGCACGGCTTGTGGCGAAAACAAGCTCTAATTGGTCATGTCATATTGTCTGTATCGTATAAAAGTAAGGTGAAGCGTTGTCATTTGCATAAAGCTCCAAATCTTACGAAAACTGGTTTAGGTAGAATTAGCCTTGTTTCACATAAAATTAAAGTACAGAGAACACCCGCTGATAAACAATGTTTCTATTCGGTGTCACCTATCGTACAATCGGAAATTAGTTGAGTGTTCGATAGGGTGTTAAAGTTAGGTGTTATAGAAGAATGACAAAGATCATGGTAAGGTGAAGCTGTGAGTCTTGATGTCTAGAAAGTAAAAGAGGTTATAGTAAAAGATATTTACAGATAGGATATTTATACGAAACGGTTTCGTATAACGGATTCGTCGTTGAAAATTAATCATAGTACGCGATAATAAAGTGATACCAAAGCCGTGAATTATACATGACACCAAATATTTTTATAAAATATATGTGACTGTCCGAACGATTTTTAAACCAACAAATCCTATTTTAGAAATAATCCTAATACTTAACATAACTAAATTTTTAAATATTGGTTCGAATTTGATTTGAAAAAGGGATTTTTAAGTTTTATCGACCAAATTCGGTTGATAAAAAAATTAATGGTTTAATTTTTTTTCGGTCTAGCCACCAAACATATTGCCTAATTCACCCTAAAATGTTTGACGATTTGTTTATATGGTTATGATAATTTCTTCTTGACAAAAACAAATGTCACTTTATTTTTTTACTATATGACTTTATTTATTGGTCGGTTGCGCTTTCATTCTTGTGGCATATTTCTCCGACCAACCGACCAAAGTGTTACTCTTTATTTTAGACAGATCTTAAATATTAGTATTTTCCAAAAAAATCAGAAATCACGTAAAACGGATTACTGCTCTGTTCTAAAGGACAGTGTCACAGAAGGAAAACAACAATCATCCTTCCAGCAAATATGAAAAATATTTTTGACAAGTTTCTTCAATAAAATCAATAGCAGTTAGGACAAAAATTGCGTTTCTTTCATCGGTTTCTTATAAAATCTTTATTATATATATATATATATATATATATATATATATATATATATATATATATATATATATATATATATATATTTATTAAAAAAATATATATATATTTTTATTTATTTATTTTATTTTATTATATATATATTTATTTATTTAATTAAATAATTATGATTTATGTTCACAAACATTAAAAAATTCGCATATAAAAAAAATTTTTAATATAATATTATAAATGTATATTCACTCTCAGATGCATATACTTATATTTTTATAAAACACTTATTAAACTGTAAAATGAGCTTTCTACAAATGAGTAAAATTTTTAATTTTTTAAAAATTTTAAGCAGTTTAACTTCGGTTCATAAAACATATTTTCAAAAATCAAAGCTTTCTTTCCCTGAGCAAAAGAGTATTAAAGCTTTATTAAATTAAAAGAGGAAATAACATAATAACTGTACAAACCATTTAGAAGTTGTTGAAATGTATCCGAGCCTACACTTTAAATTATATAAGTTCATCTTCTGAATAAAGTTAATTTAATTAAGCTTTTACAAACGAAAAGACATATAAATTCCACAAATCACACAAAAACAGGAATTTCTAATTTTTGTAAGTACTTATATGCTAAATAATAATACAACTTAGAAGATTTGCCTAAATTTAAAAAAAAATTGTTACAAAAAGTTATTTGATTTACATTTAAAGCTTTTTTATATGTTTAAACTTTAGACCTAAATTTAACCCTATCGAGAAAGAAATTTATTTAAAATGGTTATTATTGTTAATGTTTAAGAAGAACAAACTAAAAAAATTAGTAAAGCTCATAGAACAGGAAATAACCGTTAGAACTTTATTTCACGTTTGAGCATATAAGGCATATCCCAAAGAAACATTAGAAACCTAAGAAAGCTAAGTAAAATAAATAATAAGTTTTGTAATATGGAAATATTTAAGTATTTTATAGTAGAGCTTTTTCAAAACAATTGTTTTGTTAGCACAAAAAATTGGTTTTTATAGAATCTGCTGAGTTTCTAGTTTGAGTTAAATTCGATTAAAGCAATAAATGAAAAATTATAATTAAAGGACCTAATACCATAAACGATCATTAGATATTAGACATATAAATTACACAAATCTGGAGACTTGTAAGGTTTTAGCCAAAATACCTTTGCAAAAAAAAACGTCTTCTACAGCTACATCTGAAACTAAATTATTCTTCAAAGTAGTAGATCTAAGAGACATACTAATTGTCTTTATGGAAAGCTCATCGATTAAAACTAAATTAATTAACCGATACAGTACTAACTAAAATTGATAAAGAACTAAGAACTTCTTTTTTTTAAATGCTCCTTAGAAATATTTATAGCTTTTGTATAATTGGAGATTTAAATTTAAGCTTTTGCAAAAAACATTAGCAAAAGTGTTAAAAATTGGTCACCATAAATCCATAAATCGCTAGAAATTGGTCACCATAAATCCCCGATCTTAATCCTATAGAGAATATATGGCATTACATTAAACAAAAATAACAACAACTTCAACATTATTCAACATGTATTCAAATTATTTATATTTTGTGACTCCACTCCTCATACAAGAACAAAACAAAATTCCATATTTTGTGCAGCGGACAAATGAAAGTCAAACCGGGTGACTCTTCATATTTGGTACAAACAGTACCAAACAAACAACAAAAATACAACCTGCCAACGTACCAAGCTGACAGAGAAGTCAAAATATGTAATAACAATAAATACAACAACAATATGAAAGAAACATAAAACGCATAAAATACATCACAACTCACCAAAATTAAATCTAGAATTTTCCTGGGTTTTCTTCAAAACCCCAAAAAAATTCTCCGTTATTAAACTCTTTATAACATTCACCGAATACAAACTACATACTAACCATACTTCTAATAGATCTCCTACAAAACAAACAAAACAAGCATTGTCATAGACCCACCCAAGGCAAGCGTATAATAGTCATTCCTTCAAAATACACACACAAAACCATTCCGTTATAAAAATGAATAATAGTTATCATAACTCTCTCTCTCAATAGTTCACACAAATACTCAAATTAAAATTAATGAATTAAAATAAATTCTGCCAATTTGCCATTATAAAACAAATCATTAGCCCTGTTAAGCATTATGTTAAATGTTACGTGTTAAGCATTATGGTTTGAGCAGATGGCAAATACTGGTTACAGATGAAAATTCTGGACATTTAAGTATCTATAATGTTACTCAAAAAAGTCTAAAATTATATGCTGATAAGTTCAATTCTTTTAAAGATTATATGTATATGAATAAGATAATTAAACAAAAAAGTACAGCCTGCTATACTCAAAGTACCAAACAACGAGTATCATCGTCCATATACCATCATCTTAAATGCGTATCGAGCCGAATAACGATTCCGCAAACTCCACAGCTGACGGCGGCTGGTAGCTGTTGTGTTGGTTGCGTTATAGAACGCAACCAACACCACAGCCGCCAGCTACCGTGCGCTGTGGAGTTTGCGGAATCGCTATTCGACTCGATATGCCCAAGATGGATTTGAAACGATGATTCGATGATTTAATACTATAGTATAACCTGCAGACTGCACTGAAATATGAAGAATTTTTTTTCTATATATATTTAACAGAGTGCATGAGTAGTTCTAGCGAATTACAAAAATTACCTTAAAAAAAACAACAACAAAACATACACTTTCGGTATGTACGCAAAATATAAATCAAAACAAAATTAAATACTACAATATTAATACTACTACCCTGTAAAACAATTACAATTACATTTAGCTTCGGACAAGACGATTAGTATGAAAAATTTAAATCCGATAATAATGATACACCGAGCAGATACTATACATAAAAGCATTATCATCACCAATACACACAGGTTAAGCAAAATAACAAAACCAATCAATTGTATATACGCAATAGTGTTGGCCTTGAAAATAATAATAAAATGTCCAACCATATACCATCCCGACAGCTGATTGTATTAAAAAGTAAAAATGGTTTCCACAAAATATAAATATTATTATCGAGTAATGTTAAAATTCTATCACTTGTACACGATTAAAATTAAGTTTGTTGGTACAGAGGAGAGGCACTTAGTACAAGAACGCAAATGTAAATAACGATTGTTTGTTCTCAAAAATCTAATTTAATGAGCTGTTACAAATCAAAGTATTGCCACTTGCCACTTAGCAAAAATAATTTTGGAAAATATATTTTTAAATTTAATACATTTTCTAGAGTGAAAATAAATTATGAGCTTACCGATTTTCTATATTATACCTATAGACTAACAAACGTATTAAAGTTCCAAAAAATTACACTACACTATCTGCGACACAATTTATTTTCACGTTACACTTATCACACAACAACTCTTATATATATTGTCCTTTTTATTTCTATCGTTTTTGCCAGAAACTGTTTACTATCACTAAGTATAAAAAAATCACCAAACTATAAAAAAACAAAGCTTCAACTATAAAAAGTTGAGCTTAAAAAATTAAATTGTTTTTAACTATGCCACCATCTTTAATACATTTTTAATATGTTCGATAGCACCACCACAAATGAATTTATCGCAATTGTTCGATTTTAAACCCGAGCAAAGCAGTCAGTCAATCTTTGTATACAGTTTGCCGTTATAATTTTATTTGTGACTGTACCACCGATGCCACATATACAAAAATTATACGAACTCTACAATGACAACTAAAATCATTCGATATTGCAATGGGAATGTTAAACGTCCAAGAGGGAAGTATACACTTTTAAGAGCTTTAACTTACCGAATGCTTTCAAAACAATGTCTTTATAATGTCTTATACTAAATTTTATGTCACAAAAAAACCAATACAACATTTAAACAATCAAAACGACTAAACGTAGAGTATATATAGGTGCTTATCTAAAATACGAGTGTCGTATGTTAAGTTTATAGCCTAAAACTAATATGACATTAATCTCTATAAAAATTACACAAAATACTTACACAAAAAGCAAGATATAACTATTTAATTTATATTTATTAATTTTTTGGAAATGGCGAGTATAGCAAACTACGGATCTCGGCTTGGTAAACAAGTATCATTATAGGGAAGCTTATCCATCGAAATTGAAGAAATTTCAATATGATAATTAACTATTAAAATCTGATTTAATTTTTAAATTTTTCATTATACAAAAAAGTTCTTAAATATCTAATTTCATGTTATTGATATTTTAATATAGTTTAACATGTGACTAAAAAATCATAAGCTTTTTAGTGATAAGCACCACTTTCACAATGCATAATATAAAAAACAAGAAACATGTAATAAGGTTTTATAAGCTTTCATGGGAACCGATTAATTCATAGTATTTTGAAGTTAACTAATTGGCATTTACGAAAAGTCAAATCTTTTAAAAAGACTCATTATTTTTAAAACTATAAAATATTTTTTAAACTTTATGATATTAAGCTAATTTAAAAGGATAGTAAAGCTTTAATTAGAGTTTGAACATTGAAGGTAGTAGAACTTTTACTAATATTCCTTAAAATACGTAAATTTAATAATTTTTCAAAAATATTATTTCTAAAATACAGTCCTATAGTGCAGTTTTTATATGAATTCACCCTTTAATGGTTTTAACTATACGTAAAACTATTTAATTTTTATTATATTTTATCATAACTTAATATTTGAGCTTTTATATATTAAAGTTGATTGCCATTGAAGGATAACTTATAAGAGCTTTTAGTTATAATAATGCGATAATTCAATGTTAATACATTAAGTATTTGGCCTACAAATAATATAAACTGCTCGTTAAGCACAATAAGCTTTCAAACAATAAAAATTAAAACACACGACAAAAACTCGTAGTTAGTTAGACCATTAAATCGTTTTAAGCTTCTTGTGGTATTTCAATTGTTTTTAAAATTAAGTTTAGTTTTTTTGGACAAATATGTGACAAGTGTATCTGACACATACGAACTTTTAATATGCAATATTTAGATTTGTTATTCCTTCTACTCAAGCCATGATACTGCAATAGTTTTAAAAAATAATTACATTAAAATTACGACTAAATTACAGCAATATTTAAACTTAAGCTCATCAAAATCGACTGAACTTCAACAAACAATTAGAAATCAAAGCTTCGTAAACGATTTACAACCAATTTATACTATTTAAAAGCGGAAAGTACATAGAAAAGTAATTAAAGGTGGGCAGGGTTCGAAGCTCGTGATGAGCTATGATTTTTTTTAGAAGAACTATTGGGTTTAATGAACTATTGGGAAGTACTGTTGGGTTTGTTACTGTAAACTTGTATTTTGGTATACCAAACACTTCATTAATCATTGCGATGGCGTTCGTGACGGTTTATACCATTTTTCGTCTATGGTAATCGTCCTTATGCAAAATAACTAATGTGTTTCCCTTGTCAGCTTTCATATACTGGACATTTTTTTGCTTTAGAGATTTCAATATTTTGTAGTGGTTGGTTCCATTTTTGTTATTAACGTGGTTTTTCCTGTGGCTGTTGATAATTGTCTTTGTTACTTTCCTTATTTCGGTTTTAATATGTTCTGGCTGGTATTTTGGTGTTTTCGATGTTCGGGTTAATTGGTTTAACCGTGAAATTTAGTCCTATATTTAGTAGTTCTAACTCTTGCCGTGAAAAGGATTCCGATGATAGGTTTTTGACGTAATCATCAACAAATTTAACAGTTGGTTGTTTGTGACCGAGAAAAAAATTAGAAGAGTAAAATGTTGTTTCGAACCCACAATCACCAGTAAGCTAAAAAAACATTGTGTCTGTGTCAAAAAACACAACATGGAATTAGTATTTTCCAACAACAACAAATTACAAAATATAATATGCAACACAAAAGATAAAATACAAAATCTACAAAAATCAGGTATCTATTAAATCAGTTGTGGTGATTGCGAGAGAGTGTATATAGGTCAAACGAGAAGAACAATACAAACAAGGTTTAAGGAGCCTATCGCACATATAACATACAATAGACCAACTAAATCCGCGATTGCAGCACACACACTACAGAAAGGTCATCTAAATATTGGTATCAATAATTTATCTCTTTTAAAATCAGTAAATGACAAAAACGAACCCTACCCACCTTTAATTACTTTTCTATGTACTTTCCGCTTTTAAATAGTATAAACTGGTTGTAAATCATTTACGACTCTTGATTTCTAATTGTTTATTTAAGTTCAGTCGATTTTGATAAGCTTAAGTTTAAATATTGCTGTAATTTAGTCATAATTTTGATGTAATTATTTTTTTAAATTATTGCAATGTTTCGCAGTATCATGGCTTGAGTGGAAGGAATTACAAATCTAAATATTGCATATTATATGTTCGTATGTGTCAGTTACACTTGTCACATATTTGTCCAAAAAAACTATGTATTAACATTGAATTATCGCATTATTATAACTAAAAGCTCTTATAAGTTAACCTTAATGCCAACCAACTTTAATATATAAAAGTTCAAATATTAAGTTAATATAAACCTTATGATAGTGAAAATATCTTGAGAAATAAAGCTTTTAACCATTTAAAACTTTTAACAAGGTAAATAAAAAAAAAAGCTCTTTTTCCATTTTTTTCAAAATATAATAAAAATTAAATAGTTTTACGTATAGTTAAAACCATTAAGATTTGACTTTTCGTAAATGCCAATTAGTTAACTTCAAAATACTATGAATTAATCGGTTCCCATGAAAGCTTATAAAACCTTATTACATGTTTCTTGTTTTTTATATTATGCATTGTGAAAGTGGTGCTTATCACTAAAAAGCTTATGATTTTTTAGTCACATGTTAAACTATATTAAAATATCAATAACATGAAATTAGATATTTAAGAACTTTTTTGTATAATGAAAAATTTAAAAATTAAATCAGATTTTAATAGTTAATTATCATATTGAAATTTCTTCAATTTCGATGGATAAGCTTCCCTATAATGATACTTGTTTACCAAGCCGAGATCCGTAGTTTGCTATACTCGCCATTTCCAAAAAATTAATAAATATAAATTAAATAGTTATATCTTGCTTTTTGTGTAAGTATTTTGTGTAATTTTTATAGAGATTAATGTCATATTAGTTTTAGGCTATAAACTTAACATACGACACTCGTATTTTAGATAAGCACCTATATATACTCTACGTTTAGTCGTTTTGATTGTTTAAATGTTGTATTGGTTTTTTTGTGACATAAAATTTAGTATAAGACATTATAAAGACATTGTTTTGAAAGCATTCGGTAAGTTAAAGCTCTTAAAAGTGTATACTTCCCTCTTGGACGTTTAACATTCCCATTGCAATATCGAATGATTTTAGTTGTCATTGTAGAGTTTGTATAATTTTTGCATATGTGGCATCGGTGGTACAGTCACAAACAAAATTATAACGGCAAACTGTATACAAAAGTTGACTGACTGCTTTGCTCGGGTTTAAAATCGAACAATTGCGATAAATTCATTTGTATTAAAGATGGTGGCATAGTTAAAAACAATTTAATTTTTTAAGCTCAACTTTTTATAGTTGAAGCTTTGTTTTTTTATAGTTTGGTGATTTTTTTATACTTAGTGATAGTAAAAAGTTTCTGGCAAAAACGATAGAAATAAAAAGGACATTGTATGTAAGAGTTGTTGTGTGATAAGTGTAACGTGAAAATAAATTGTGTCGCAGATAGTGTAGTGTAATTTTTTGGAACTTTAATACGTTTGTTAGTCTATAGGTATAATATAGAAAATCGGTAAGCTCATAATTTATTTTCACTCTAGAAAATGTATTAAATTTAAAAATATATTTTCCAAAATTATTTTTGCTAAGTGGCAAGTGGCAATACTTTGATTTGTAACAGCTCATTAAATTAGATTTTTGAGAACAAACAATCGTTATTTACATTTGCGTTCTTGTACTAAGTGCCTCTCCTCTGTACCAACAAACTTAATTTTAATCGTGTACAAGTGATAGAATTTTAACATTACTCGATAATAATATTTATATTTTGTGGAAACCATTTTTACTTTTTAATACAATCAGCTGTCGGGATGGTATATGGTTGGACATTTTATTATTATTTTCAAGGCCAACACTATTGCGTATATACAATTGGTTGGTTTTGTTATTTTGCTTAATCTGTGTGTATTGGTGATGATAATGCTTTTATGTATAGTATCTGCTCGGTGTATCGTTATTATCGGATTTAAATTTTTCATACTAATCGTCTTGTCCGAAGCTAAATGTAATTGTAATTGTTTTACGGGGTAGTAGTATTAATATTGTAGTATTTAATTTTGTTTTGATTTATATTTTGCGTACATACAAAAAAGTGTATGTTTTGTTGTTGTTTTTTTTAAGGTAATTTTTGTAATTCGCTAGAACTACTCATGCACTCTTGTTAAATATATATAGAAAAAAAATTCTTCATATTGCAGTGCAGTCTGCAGGTTATACTATAGTATTAAATCATCGAATCATCGTTTCAAATCCATCTTGGGCATATCGAGTCGAATAGCGATTCCGCAAACTCCACAGCGCACGGTAGCTGGCGGCTGTGGTGTTGGTTGCGTTCTATAACGCAAGCGACACAACAGCTACCAGCCGCCGTCAGCTGTGGAGTTTGCGAAATCGTTATTCGGCTCGATACGCATTTAAGATGGTATATGGACGATGATACTCGTTGTTTGGTACTTTGAGTATAGCAGGCTGTACTTTTTTGTTTAATTATCTTATTCATATACATATAATCTTTAAAAGAATTGAACTTATCAGCATATAATTTTAGACTTTTTTGAGTAACATTATAGAAACTTAAATGTCCTGCATTTTCATCTGTAACCAGTAATTGCCATCTGCTCAAACCATAATGCTTATCATGTAACATTTAACATAATGCTTAACAGGGCTAATGATTTGTTTTATAATGGCAAATTGGCGGAATTTATTTTAATGCATTAATTTTAATTTGAGTATTTGTGTGAACTATTGAGAGATAGTTATGTAAACTATTATTCATTTTTATAACGGAATGGTTTTGTGTGTCTATTTTGAAGGAATGTCTATTATACGCTTGCCTTGGGTGGGTCTATGACAATGCTTGTTTTGTTTGTTTTGTAGGAGATCTATTAGAAGTATGGTTAGTATGTAGTTTGTATTCGGTGAATGTTATAAAGAGTTTAATAACGGAGAATTTTTTTGGGTTTTGAAGAAAACCCAGGAAAATTCTAGATTTAATTTTGGTGAGTTGTGATGTATTTTATGCGTTTTATGTTTCTTTCATATTGTTGTTGTATTTATTGTTATTACATATTTTGACTTCTCTGTCAGCTTGGTACGTTGGCAGGTTGTATTTTTGTTGTTTGTTTGGTACTGTTTGTACCAAATATGAAGGGTCACCCGGTTTGACTTTCATTTGTCCGCTGCACAAAATATGGAATTTTGTTTTGTTGTTGTATGAGGAGTGGAGTCAAAAAATATAAATAATTTGAATATATGTTGAATAATGTTGAAGTTGTTGTTATTTTTGTTTAATGTAATGCCATATATTCTCTATAGGATTAAGATCGGGGATTTATGTTGACAAGTTTCTAGAAGTAAACTTTAATAAATTTAGTTATAAATTTATTTATGTGGATAAGAGCATTATCTTGCTGCAAAATCTGTTCTTTTCAGTTTATGACGCATTTTTCTGTACTCAGAGGGTATCATTGCACAAGCGTATTCATCCTTCGGTCGTGTTCTGTAAGTTCCTTGTTCGCCATTGGCATTCTAATCAATTAATCAATCAATATACTAAACAATTTAGGACTTAATTTGAGTACCTAACTTTTTTAAAGTTTTGGTTTAGGTAAGTGAAAAAAATAATTTTTAACACTTTTGCTAATAATATATTAATTTTTGCAAAAGCTTAAATTTAAATCTCCAATTATACAAAAGTTATAAATATTTCTTAGGAGCATTTAAAAAAAGAAGTTCTTAGTTCTTTATCAATTTTAGTTAGTACTGTATCGGTTAATTAATTTAGTTTTAATCGATGAGCTTTCCATAAAGACAATTAGTATGTCTCTTAGATCTACTACTTTGAAGAATAATTTAGTTTCAGATGTAGTTGTAGAAGACATTTTTTTGCAACGGTATTTTGGCTAAATCCTTACAAGTCTCCAGATTTGTGTAATTTATATGTCTAATGTCTAATGATCGTTTATGGTATTAGGTCCCTTAATTACAATTTTTTATTTATTGTTTTAATCGAATTTAACTGAAACTAGAAACTCAGCAGATTCTATAAAAACCAACTTTTTGTGCTAACAAAACAATTGTTTTGAAAAAGCTCTACTATGAAATACTTAAATATTTCCATATTAAAAAACTTATTATTTATTTTACTTAGCTTTCTAATGTTTTTAAAATTGTTTCTTTGGGATATGTTTTATATGCTCAAACGTGAAATAAAGTTCTAACGGTTATTTCCTGTTCTATGAGCTTTACTAATTTTTTTAATTTGTTCTTCTTAAAAGTTTTACTTAAATATCTTAAATATTGACATTAACAATGATATCCATTTTAAATAAATTTCTTTCTCGATAGGGTTAAATTTAGGTCTAAAGTTTAAACATATAAAAAAGCTTTAAATGTAAATCAAATAACTTTTTGTAACAATTTTTTTTTAAATTTAGGCAAATCTTCTAAGTTGCATTATTATTTAGCATATAAGTACTTACAAAAATTAGAAATTCCTGTTTTTGTGCGATTTGTGGAATTTATATGTATTTTCGTTTGTAAAAGCTTAATTAAATTAACTTTATTCAGAAGATGAACTTATATAATTTAAAGTGTAAGCTCGGATACATTTAAGCTTCTAAATGGTTTGTACAGTTATTATGTTATTTCCTCTTTTAATTTAATAAAGCTTTAATACTCTTTTGCTCAGGGAAAGAAAGCTTTGATTTTTGAAAATATGTTATATGAACCGAAGTTAAACTGCTTAACATTTTTAAAAAATTAAAAATTTTACTCATTTGTAGAAAGCTCATTTTACAGTTTACTAAGTGTTTTATAAAAATGTAATTATATGCATCTGAGAGCTTTCTGAGAGTGAATATACATTTATAATATTATTTAAATTTATTATTATTTATTATTTAAACATTTTTTTAATATGCGAATTTTTTAATGTTTGTGAACATAAATCATAATTATTTAATTAAATAAATAAATATATATATAATAAAATAAAATAAATAAATAAAAATATATATATTTTTTTAATAAATATATATATATATATATATATATATATATATATATATATATATATATATATATATATATATATATATATATATATATAATATAGATTTTATAAGAAACCGATGAAAGAAACGCAATTTTTGTCCTAACTGCTATTGATTTTATTGAAGAAACTTGTCAAAAATATTTTTCATATTTGCTGGAAGGATGATTGTTGTTTTCCTTCTGTGACACTGTCCTTTAGAACAGAGCAGTAATCCGTTTTACGTGATTTCTGTTTTTTTTTTAAAAATACTAATATTTAAGATCTGTCTTAAATAAAGAGTAACACTTCGGTCGGTTGGTCGGAGAAATATGCCACAAGAATGAAAGCGCAACCGATCGACAAATAAAGTCATATAGTAAAAAAATAAAAAGTGACATTTGTTTTTGGCAAGAAAAAATTATCATAACCATATAAACAAATCGTCAAACATTTTAGGGTAAATTAGGCAATATGTTTGGTGGCTAGACCGAAAAAAATTAAACCATTAATTTTTTTTATCAACCGATTTTGGTCGATAAAACTTAAAAATCCCTTTTTCAAATCAAATTCGAACCAATATTTAAAAATTTAGTTATGTTAAGTATTAGGATTATTTCTAAAATTGGATTTGTCGGTTTAAAAAATCGTTCGGACAGTCACATATTTTTTATAAAAATATTTGGTGTCATGTATAATTCACGGCTTTGGTATCACTTTATTATCGCGTACTATGATTAATTTTCAACGACGAATCCGTTATACGAAACCGTTTCGTATAAATATCCTATCTGTACATATATCTTTTACTATAACCTCTTTTACTTTCTAGACATCAAGACTCACAGCTTCACCTTACCATGATCTTTGTCATTCTTACAACACCTAACTTTAACACCCTATCGAACACTCAACTAATTTCCGATTGTACGATAGGTGACACCGAATAGAAACATTGTTTATCAGCGGGTGTTCTCTGTACTTTAATTTTATGTGAAACAAGGCTAATTCTACCTAAACCAGGTTTCGTAAGATTTGGAGCTTTATGCAAATGACAACGCTTCACCTTACTTTTATACGATACAGACAATATGACATGACCAATTAGAGCTTGTTTTCGCTACAAGCCGTGCCCAAATACGACGGTAATCGGTTAACTTTTATATAGGCTTAATTAAAATATATTACTCTGAATCAGCCAAAAGTACACTAACGTTAGCACCGCTCTCCAGAAGACTATAGTGTATGGAGTATCTTTTATCAAAACTTGAGCATAGACGATTGAAGTCCCAATATTTGGTTGACCGCGTTTAGTTTTGTTTTTACAGTTTGTATTTCCTGGCTTAGCATGTTTTTACTAAAACGGATCAGTAAGTTTGAGCAAGTATTAGAAGCTACCTCGGACGTGTTCCTAGATGTTAGAAATTCTTGGCCAAAATGAACACCAAGTTGTTTTATTACCCTCTGTTGGTTTTCAGTACTCATTAGATTGTACTATCAAATCGATCTTAATAAACAAGCCCCCATGGTGGACGATATTTTTGGAGAGCTTTATTTAGATTGACCTAAAACGTTGAAAAATAATCGTTTTTCATATGTTTTATATGACAGAGAATTAAATCGACACAAAATTTTGTTTACAACAATTGAAAGTAGAAACTTTGATTTTCATGTGATTTAAATGGTTTTTCCGTATGATTTTTCATATTACTGTATTATTTAAATGAAAATAGTGTATTTTATTTTTGGTTAAAGCTCTAAATAAAATATCATATTGAAAAAAAGAGACAAATAGATTTTCTTGTACAAGTAATTAAAAATATGACAAAATCTAAAATGTATTTTTATTTTTACATCTACGTAAAAGATGCATGTATTATAGATTATTAATTTACAAAAAAGCCTAAACATTTTTAATAAATTAAAAGAGTAATTTTTTTAAAATTAATCAATAATTATAAATCTAATCATAATATTTTAAGATCATGAATTATTTTGTGTTTGTTTATATGTCCGATTCATTCTAATTCTCTTTGTGTATGATGTGCTTCAATGATATATTTTATTTGGTCTAATCTTCTCTTTAAATGTGTTGGATTCACTCTAACCATATGTCACTTCCAAACATAAACAAGAAAAACATAAATATTAAGTTAAAATGTGGTTCATTATAATAATAAATAAAATGGTTAGAATTAAATAAATGAATACGTAGTAATATATTTATATAAATTATAAACCTAGAAATATTTCTAATTAATTTTGTGTAATCAAACCGGAAACCTAAAACGAACACAATTGCATGTTAAAATTACATGTGAGTAAGAAATTTTACAATATGGATACATTTTACACTTTAAACAAGAATTTTCATTCATGTTCACATATTTATGGGATCTAACATGTAATTTTGTGTAGTATTTTGTATTGTTTATTTTGATTTTAGTTGTCAAAATGTCATATGAAAAATAAAAAATTTGTTCCTAAAATAATTCTTTTGACGATCATTTGTTTTTTTTTACCAAATTAACATGATACATTTATTAATATTGTTGTCTCGTTTCGTTGTCCATAATATTATTATAAAGCACATACATATGTTTCACTTTTTTGAAATGTGATTTTTTAGTTTTCTTGTTTACGTTTACTGTGGTTTTACACGTAAAACAAATAATTCTCTTCTCTTCTAAATTTTGTTGATTGGTTTTTATTGTTGTTTTACATTTAAATAAAATATTTTTATTTTCCAATCATACAAATATGTCTATCTCATGTCTGCCTCTTTATCTTTTGGGTTTGAGCTTTCTTATTTAGTAAAATGCGTTCATTTAATTATTACGGTGAATTAGAAAAACCTTTCATATCAAAACAATATTTAGTGCATAAATTGGTATAAAAATCTCTTAAATCCGAGATAAATTTGTAACTAAATTTTTGTAAAATCTAAACGATGTTTTTCCATATAAAACTTATGAAAAAGGAATTTTTTTTTATGTTTCTTGTCACTCTAAATAAAGCTTCATTTGACCATGGAGGCTTATATTAATTAAGATGGCTTTGATGCTTTGACATAAACAATTTCTACATACATAAACCTTTGATTTTTTATAAAAATAAAACAAAAGTTGTATTATAATTAAATTTGAGCTTGTATGTGTGTCTCTGCGATACCCATATTATTCTTAACATTTTATAATCAGCTGATTTTATTAATTCAAAATAAAATAACGGACAATTTTTTGTATATATTTTTTTTTATATCGAAAGTTTCAAGTTCAAGTTCAACAATACATTTTATTTTTTACGAATTGAAAATGTTCGTTTATTTATTTTACAAAGACGAACAAAATTAGTATGAAGCAGCCCTTTAATTCAGTCGGAGTTAATTTCTTTTAATTTTTAATTTTAATATTTGTGATAACCAAAAATAAGTCTTAAAATAAGTGTAAATAATGTGTGCAGTGGATAGGCCTAATTTACTAAAGTGAACAATTTGCACATATTATACACATCAATAACGGGTAATATACTTTATTTTATTGTGATTTTGTGAAAACAATCATACATTCTTACGCACTTTAAATGTTGTGTAGTACATTTTGATTGTTGATTATTGGTCCAGTTTGAACATGGTTCAACCATTTTGTAATGGTGTGTTTTGTGGTTATTGAACAATTACTTAGATAAAAAGTGTAACGTAAATTGAAACTATTTTAATTGGTATAGCGAGGCTGCTACGCTAAAGCGAAATATTTTTTTAAAAACTTTTTTTATCGATATGTTTTAATTAGATTAAATTTTGCATAATCAGGAAGGAAGCATCGGTCCGTTTATTTTTTACAAAAAAATCGCAAGTTTTTTGATTTCTATTATTTATTTACGTTTTAAATATTTTTAGTTTAAAATTGTTTAAATATTAAGGCCATAGTTAGGCGGGCGATATAATGTTTTGTCGTGTTCCATTAAGTGACACAGTAAATGCGTTTAAAAATAAAATAAATGGATTGTTTGCATTGCTCATTAACGTACCAACAGAACTACTAGGCTTTCAGTGTAAATTTTAAAACAAATAAAATTAAAAGTTTAGCTTATTGGATTAAAGAATAAAATGATTTGTTTTTTAAAAGCTCCCATTTGAACTTAGTACGTTACAGAAATAACATTCTATGCAAGCCTGAAACTTTAATTAAATAACTTGTGAGCATTAAAAAACGAAGCTTTCAGATGGTTTTATCTTTATATTTTATAGTAAATTTGATCCATATTGCAGAAAGCTTTGATCAGGAAATATCTCCGCAACATTTTTTTCATGCAAACATTTCGCTATTGAAAGCTTTGATTTGTCCCGCTAGATAAATATTGTAATATACATTTATTTAATGTAAAAATAAACATAGAGAGCTTTTGTACATTAAACTCAAAAGTTTGTTGGATAGTTAAAAAAAATTGTTGACATGAAACCGTGAGTTTATCATTAAAAACAGAATATTATCAAAAAATATTGAGCTTCATTTTAATATAAAAATTAAAGATTTTTAACGTTCACATGAAACCAATAACCTGTTCAATAAACGGTTTAAGCTTTATTCTATAACAAATCACATAGTAGGCATGAACTAAATGAAACGTAACTTGTCAAGAAAAATTCGGATTGAAACGAAATTGAGTGAAGGCAATATACTAGCTTAACTTTAATATTATGAAATGTTTAATGACTTAATCTTTAAAACGAAGCTTTTGGATCAGCAATTTTACTACAGTTAAATTCAAAAGCTGGACAGAAAGTTTTGTTTGTGCCAATAAAACCACTAAGTTGTCTATGTATATGAATCTAACATGTATAATTGTCCTTTTTTTTATCTTAATGCTGTTGGACGTTGAATTTAAAATCTATTAGCAAAATGTTGAACTTTCTTGGCTAAAAAATAGGATGAATTGCGGTTTATAAGCATCGTATTAACTTTAATGTATTTCACTAAAACTATTTTTTTAATTCGATATTTGTTTGTATTGAAATCATTCAAGGTTGAAAAACCAGTAACACAAAATCTCGCAACTTTGGGAGACAAATTAGGGCTAAAATTTAGCAAGCCTAAAAATTGTATACCTTAAAGTTAATTGAGTACAGAAAGTTTAAGTTTTAATTGGCTGAGATCTATTTTAATGTATGGTCAATATTTTTCATCATTAGTGAAGCGTAAATATTACGAGCCAAAGATCAGATGTTCATTACATAATCAGGCCTTTTTTTCATTCTTCGACTTATTTTTTTGATTTATATTAAAAACGCAGAATGTAGCTATATATTAGTGCTTTTTCGGGGAATTTTTTTTAATCAAAATGAACTTTAACTATATTTAAAGATGTTTAATGAATTTATTTAAATTAGTGAGGTTTCAAAAAACCCATTTAAAAACTTAAAGTAAATTATATTAAAATATTTAATTAGTCACTTGTAACATTTAACCTTAAACCTCTTAACAAGAGACGTTAAGAAAATTTGTTCAACAATATCTTAAGAGGTTTAGGGTTAAAAAAACTAAGCTATCCGTTAATTTAACATGTTTGTGATGTATTTTTACAATACAAAATATTTACTTCACTTTGCAAAGGACAAAGTTAAAGAAATATGATTATATATACTACATTTATAGGTTAACAAATTATGCAAATAAGTAATTTATATTTAAATTAGATTTGCCCTTGGATATCTAAATTAGGAGAATGATAATTTAATAAAGCTCATATTTTAGCCTAGAATTTAATAGTTATACCAATCTTAGTTACAAAGTAGTAAACAAATTCGAAAGCTTAATTTCTTTTCGTTTTTAAAATGTTGCTAATAATTGGTTGGCAAAAATGGTATCTTCGTTTCTTACAAGTGGTTCAAAAGGTATCTTTATAGACGCAATATGAGAAGTTTACGGCCTACATACTATAGTTTAGTAAATGTGATATCTTGGCTTTTAATGAAGTACTTGCCGCGATTTTTTTTAAAAAAGGAACACTAAATTCAATTAACAAAAGCCTAGGAAAAGAAAAAAATTGAAATAGTTCAGCTACAAAGTTCAACTTAAAATACAAAAACTATATGGTAATTATTTCGACTTAAGTCATTCTAATTAAAAAATTAATTTCTAATTGAAACTGATAAATTGTTTTAAAATAAAGTGGTTTTAGTTTTCCTGAAATAGGCTTTTAACTTTTTAAAAACTACCCTGCATTAGGATACCAAAATAATAGTACCGAAATATTTAGTATAGACATGTTTAAAACTATGGTTAAAAAGCAATTAAAACATGCCGGAAATTCATATTATAAAATTTTAATCCACTTTCATTTTAATTTTAACTCCTCAAATGTAAACTTCAAAAATGGAAACTTTTTCGTTTCTTTTACTTTGTTAACTCTTTGTAGAATGTTTTATCGAATTGATCGAATAGCCTCGTTTAGTAAATAATAACATCACCTTACGCTTTTTACCTTACGCTTCGCTATTATGCTAAAATTTAAATATCTGTTTATTACGAAATTAGCAAATGATTTTTCCAATTTCCGATTAAATTTACAAAGCTTTTATTATTTTTGTATTCACAGCATTTAAAACTTTCAGATGTAAAGTTTAAAATCTAGTGAAAGCTTTTGATGTTTGCAAGCCTAAAAGTGTAATTTTTCATTGAAACGAACTTCGTTTTAATTTAATATGCAACGTTTTTTAATGATCATGGAACTAACTGCTTTCTCAAAGTTGTAAGCTTTATTATATTACTTTGTCATTAAAACAATATCTTTAACCGTATCTTTACGGTATATTAAAGTGTCACTCTATTTAGCAGGTAAAAAGTTTCGCGCATTATTGTGTATTATTCTAATTAATTTCTTAATTAGATTTTTGCTGTAAAAACTCAATTAAAATAAATAAAAAAATATCTGAGCTTTCTTACTCATTTTAATTTTTATTTTTATGAAAATCTTAAATTATTAATTTGTGAGTTTTAAAAAGCTTTTAAATTTTCAGTTAAATAATTAACCCTTCGATTTTATTGTTTTACTTTGGCAACCTGAAAGACATACAATAAGGTTTCGACGAATACCATGTACAATTTAAAGCTTAATAAAGCTTTATATTTAGAATTTATAATGAGTAATAGTGGTTTGATTGGGCTCAATGATACTAATTTGTGATTTAAAATACTTTAAATATTTTGCGTACGAAGTTTACTGTATGGAGGAAACTTTGGATTGTGTTCATGAATTTTCAGAAAATAAAGTGAGTTATAAGAATAATTTTATTTTAAAGATATCAAAATTTTTTCAACATAATTATTTTCTTTTAGGTTCGCAACAAACTGCGAAAAACTTAGTTGAGAGGTTTCAAAATTCTAAGCATTTCAAAACAAAAAAAAAAGAAACCAAAAGAAAATATCAGCGAAAATGCAATTAACGTTTTTGTGGTAAGACATTCAAATCTAAATTAATTTTTTTTGTAAATTTAAATACATATTTAGTTATAGGTTTACCGGTAAAAAAGTGCCTCTTATCTAAGTCCAATCAAGCCATAATGAATATACCATAGAATTATTTTTTCGAAGTTTATCTGAAAATGAGAAATTCTCTTATTTTTTGGAACTGAAACTAAATTAAAAACTCCTAACCTCAAAGTTGAGTTTGTAAGTACAGAGTGCATGTGTAAACTGGCTGAGACACACCTTTTATATTGTAGCTTGACAGAATTAAATAAACCGGGTATATTTTTTTCATCAGAAAACCAGGCAAAATAATTGCACTGATGTAACATCACTAAATACAGCATGCTCAGAAACTCAGCCTCAGAGTTGCTAAACATTTAGGACAGTTAAAATAAAAATCTAAGTTAAGTTGTAATTTCAAATGATTTGTTTGATTTATACATTATATTAATAATAAATAAATTTAGAAAAATTTCTAGCGTTTAAAAAATATGTTTACTTGTTTTGTTTTCCTTTTTTCCTAATTCTAGTATTCCTTTAATATTCTTTCTTAATATGCAGACGAAAGTTTTTCTTTACGCCATTGCTAGCTAAATCAAGGACGCACAAATACAGGTTCGTTTAAAGACAAGCCTTTTTGGATAAAGTTTAGGAGACCACTAGAAATATTGATCTAATGGTGGTAGGTTCGATCAAATTAGATGTTTTATGTTTAAAACCCTGCAATAAAGTAACATTTCCTGCTACAGTAAAATTAATAAGATAAAATGTTCCTGCAATGAATAAAATGATATATGAACATAAATTTTTGCTAAATAACTTGTCATAGATTTTTGCTAAATAGCTCACGTCACTGAAACCAAAAATGCCTACAAAGGGGATATATTTATTTTTCTGAAAAATGTATCATTGACAATTTTTTAGCAAATTTCCATTCTTCAGATTGATTCAAATATTGATTAATTTTTTTAATTTTTATTTTCCAGATGTTAGCTGTGGGATGAATTTTACTGAACTTCTATAAAAACAATCAAACATATAAATGAAACCTCTAAGAATAGGTCTCGGTGAGTACATTAATTTTGCCAAAATTTATTAAAATCGGTCAATTCTTACTTAGCTGTGGAGGCCAAATTGTATCCGTTACATAATTAAATTTAGCTTCCTACTCGCTGACTAGACGTTCGAAGTGATGAATTAACTATGAAGAAAGCGTTTACTTCAATTTAAGCTTTAAAAATTTTAAAATAAAGTAAAGAAAATAAATTTTATCATTCCAATGATAAACCAACATTTGCACCAACATTTTAAGTTTATCAAATTTGTAAAAATTTTCTGAAAATTTGGTACGGTACCAAATTATGATTCATAGATGAAATGTTTAAGCATGAAGCTTTTCATTTTAATTTAATCGTCTATAGATTTAAAATTCATTATTTTTCCAATGTATAAGCTTTTAAATTATTTTTAATAATTTCTGTATGTTTCTGTCATTTTAGAGTCTGCAAAAGACACATCTTATGCATCAATGGAGGATGTTTCTCGACCAACAAAGTAAGTAATCTTTTAAATTTTACAAAATTTATAATTTTTATAAGTCAATAAAATCTTTAAGTAAATTATAATTGTATAGCATTGATGTTGTTGCTATATTATTCTCCCCGGCCAAGATGTTAACTTTATCGTGCTTTATCTGATTTTATTTTCAATTTCATTCAAACTTTTTTTTAATTTACTCCATTGTTGTTGTTGTTCGATACTTAGAGCTTCATCCCATCCAACACCAGCTATCCATAGTTTTTGGAAGTCTGCAAATCCCCTGTGTCATCATAAACTCAAATTCCTTTTTAACGATTGATAATTTATCTGGAGCCAGACGGCGAGTTTTATCTGCCATTGGTGATCCTCGATGTGTCACCGAATGCTTAATTTAACAATAATATTTTGATTAATTGCGTCGGGGTCACCAAACTATGGGTATGGTTTTAAATTGTTAACCATCCTCATAATATTCCGGCGGATTCAAATAAAAGAATTTTATTTATGATTTAATCTTTATATAACTATAATTTTAATTAAATTTTTATTTAATATGATTGTTATTTAATTATAGACTAGATATTAATTCACTAATAGTTTATCTTCAACTTTCGATTAATTTCTAATGAAAATTTTTAATTGTATTCAAAATATTTGTTATTCCGGAAAACATGATTCTTACGAAACTATTATACATTTTAACGTTGGTAATATTTTATCGTCACAAAATATTACCTATAAACTATAATACTGAAAAGTAGTTTTAGAATTCTGTTAAAAAATGTAGAATTTAGAATTTTAATAATTTAAAATATAATTAAGAGATGGGTACAATCGCTACACCACTCCTTCAGTTTTGTTATATGTAACACAGGTGTACGTAGTGGTGCCCGGCATTCCGGGAGTTCCTGGTTTGTCCTTGGTCTTAAATTCTAATCAATCAATCAACTCATAGGTTATAAGATATAAAAATAAATAACAATCTATTACTTCCGCTAAGCCGATTTCCACCTTAATTTATGTAGGATTATAATTACACACGGTATAATTATAATCCTACATAAATTAAGATTACATGCCCCAACTTTTTAATGCCATGCCATATGTTAATGTCATATAATGCCACATAAATGCCATGTCATCAGAATCAAATGTTTTTGTATATCTATATGAAGAGAGCAGAAGTGCTTTTTAGCAGAACTATTTTTTCAAAAACCTCTGAGAACGTGTTTGAGAGTATGATTGGTCGAAAATTATTTAGGTCAACGCGTAAATTTTTCATAAACAGTGGTTTAATACCCCTTTTTAATTGATCAGGGAGAAAAAGTCCCCTAACAAAACACATATTGAAAATAAATCCTAAAATATGGAAAATGCTAAAACTAGCTCGTTTGCGAATTATATTTGTACGAATCATCTGTACAATCATCTGTTTTGGTCACCATTCGCGACGAGACTAAACAGAAAAATGAAAAATATTTATCAACAAATATTAGGTTTACAACAACATATGTCATTTGTAATCACTCTTATATCGTGTACAAGTGTATAGACTTTTAACATGTACACCAATATTACTCGATCATAGTATTTATATTTTGTGGAAACCAGTTTTCTGCTTAATACACTCACCTGTTGGGATGGTATGTTTGGAAATTTTATTATTATTTTCAATACCAACACTATTTCGTATATACAATTGTTTGTTTTGCATAATAACCTGTATATTTGGTGATGATAATGCTTTTACACCTATCCCTCGCTTAACGAAATTAATTCGTTTACGAAAAGTTCGTAAATTAAAATTTCATAAATTAAAATTTCGTAAAATGAAATTCAAAATGGTGAAATATGTATTTAAAAAAATGTGGTTAATCGAAATTTTATTACGTAAATCAAAATTTTCGTTTAACTTTGAAATTACTTAGCGAAATTTCGTTCAAATTAATTAGAGTTTTCGTTAAGCGAAGGATAGGTGTATTATATCTGCTCGGTGTATCATTATTATACTATTTCAACTTGTCCAAGGCCAAATTTAAATGTAATTGTATTTTTTACGTTCATCTACAATTATTTTTGTTTTTACCTAATCGCAAATAGATACAATCACATTTTTGATATAAATTGCTTTTCGACTCCACCCAAAAGCAAATTCTGTGGTAGTAGTATATTAATATTGTAGTATTTAATTGTTCTATTCGTTTCATTTACATGTAGTGATTTAAATTTTGCGTACATACCGAAAGTGTATGTTTTGTTGTTGTTTTTTTTAAGGTAATTTTTGTAATTCGCTAGAACTACTCATGCACTCTGTTAAATATATATAGAAAAAAAATTCTTCATAGTTCAGTACAGCTTGCAGGTTATACTATAGTATCAAATCATCGAATCATCGTTTCAAATTCATCTTGGGCATATCGAGTCGAATAGCGATTCCGCAAACTCCACAGCGCACGGTAGCTGGCGGCTGTGGTGTTGGTTGCGTTCTATAACGCAACCGACACAACAGCTACCAGCCGCCGTCAGCTGTGGAGTTTGCGGAATCGTTATTCGGCTCGATACGCATTTAAGATGGTATATGGACGATGATACTCGTTGTTTGGGTACTTTGAGTATAGCAGGCTGTACTTTTTTGTTTAATTATCTTATTCATTTACATATAATCTTTAAAAGAATTGAACTTATCAGCATATAATTTTAGACTTTTTTGAGTAACATTATAGAAACTTAAATGTCCTGCATTTTCATCTGTAACCAGTAATTGCCATCTGCTCAAACCATAATGCTTAACATGTAACATTTAACATAATGCTTAACAGGGCTAATGATTTGTTTTATAATGGCAAATTGGCGGAATTTATTTTAATTCATTAATTTTAATTTGAGTATTTGTGTGAACTATTGAAAGAGTTATGATAACTATTATTCATTTTTATAACGGAATGGTTTTGTGTGTCTATTTTGCAGGAATGACTATTATAAGCTTGCCTCGGGTGGGGGACAGTGCTTCTTTTGTAGGAGATCTATTAGAAGTAAACTTCTAGTAGAGGGTTAGTATGTAGTTTGTATTCGGTGAATGTGATAAAGAGTTTAATAACGGAGAATTTTTTTGGGGTATTTGAAGAAAACCCAGGAAAATTCTAGATTTAATTTTAGTGTAATTTATTTATGAGTTGTGATTTTTTTTATGCGTTTTATGTTTCTTTCATATTGTTGTTGTATTCATTGTGATTTATTGACAGGTTGTATTTTTGTTGCATATAATGTTGTTTGCATATACAATTGTTTGGTACTGTGTGTACCAAATATAAAGGGTCATCCGGTTTGACTTTCATTTGTCCGCTACACAAAATATGTAATTTTGTTTTGTTGTTGTATGAGGAGTGGAGTCACAAAATATAAATTATTTGAATATAGGTGACATGGTAGTTAAAAAGATTGAATGATTTTGGTGCAAAGCAAAATTGCAATAATGTTGAAGTTGTTGTTTTTTTTTATTTAATGTAATGCCATAGATTCTCTATAGGTTTAAGATCGGGGATTTATGGTGACAAGTTTCTAGCTTCTTGACCCAAATCTTTAGTAAATTTCATTATAAATTTACTTTTGTGAATTGGAGCAGTATCTTACTGCAGTAAGAAGTCTGTTTTTTTCAATTTATGACGCATTTTTCTGTACTCAGAGGTATCATTGCACAAACGTAGTCATCCTTCTGTCGTGTTCTGGGAGTTCCTTGTTCGTCTTTGGCCTAACAATTTAGGACTTAATTTGAGTGTCTAACTTTTTCAAAGTTTTAGTTTAGGCAACTGAAAGTGGAAAAAATTGTTTTTTAACACCTTTGCTAATAATATTTTAATTTTTGAAAAAGCTTAAATTTAAATCACCAATTATACAAAAGTTATAAATATTTCTTAGGAGCATTTAGAAAAAAAAGTTCCTAGTTCTTTATCATTTGTTTTTTAGTACCGGAACGGTAAATTAATTTAGTTTTAATCACATTATTATTTTACACATAAAATTGGCTAAATCCTTACAAGTCACCAGATTTGTGTAACTTATATGTTTAATGATTTAAGTATCGTTTATAGTATTAGTTTTCTTAATTAAAAATTTTCATTTAATTTTTTAATCGAATTTAATTTGGACTAGAAGCTCAGCAGATTCTATAAAAACCAATTTTTTGTGCTAACAAAACAATTGTTTTGAAATGCTTAAAGATATCCATATTACAAAACTTATTTTTTATTTTACGTAGCTTTCTAATGTTTTTAAAATTGTATCTCTGGGACAGCTTCCCATTCTTTAAATTTGAGTTAATATATTTGCAAATGCAATTGCCTTAGATGCTTAAACGAGGAATAAAGTTCTAACGGTTATTTCCTTTTATATGAGCTTCATTATTATTACTAATTTGTTGTTATTAAAAGTTTTACTTAAATATCTTAAATAAATATTACCAATAATAATTTTTTTAATTAAATTTCCTTTCTCGGTAGGTTTAAACTAAAATGTCTAAAGTTAAAATATATAAAAAAGTTTTAAATGTAAATTTGTAAAAATTTTTTTTTTAAATTTAGGCAAATCCTCTAAATTGTATTATTATTTAGCACATAAGTACTAACAATCAGTGGAAATTTCCGTTTTTATGTGATTTGTGGAATTTATATGTCTTATAGGTTGTAAAAGCTTACTTAAATTAATTTTATTTAGAAGATAAACATATATAATGAAAATATGTTTTATGAACCGATGTTAAAATGGTTTTAAAAACTAAAACTTTTACTCATTTGTAGAAAGCGCATGTTAAAGTTTAATAAAAGATTTATACAAATATTATTATATGCATCTGAGAGCTTTCTGTTTGAAATGAATGTTTCTGATTTTTGATAATAATAAATTGATTATTTAATTTAAATTTTCTACTTAGAAGCTCGAATTATTTAACATTCATTTTTGCACAAAAATAGAACATCACAAAATCGTTTATTTATATTTTTTGTTTCTGAAGCTTTCACGGTTCTTACAAATATAATACAATATTCCAAGATTATAGCAAAACTTACATGTCAAAATTAAAAGCTGCATTAATAATTTCGAATTTATTTCTAATTTATATCACAATATATTACGCATTGAAAGATACAAATTATACTTAACTGCAAAATATTTTTCGGAGCTTTTTTCGTCTTTTCTAAAGATTAAAAAATTTAATTGGTTTTAGTAATTTAATCCATTAATGAATGAATTTACCAAAAACTGCAACATTTTCTTAGAGCTTTTTAAAAAAATATGTTTAAGAAAATTATAGTAAAAGCACTGACCTTCAATGTTCAAACACAGAGTAAAGCTTAAATATATTTTTTTAATTATTTGATCCAAATACTACAAGCTTAATTTATCGTAAAGTCTTAAAAATATTTTGCAGTTTTAAAAATAATGCGTCGTTTTTAAAAGCTTTGACTGTTTGTAAATACTAGTTATTTAACTTCAAAGAACTAGAAACCAGTCAGTTTAAAATATGGTTAGGTGGGTCCTTTGTTTTATATTGTTTATAGTGTGAATACAATATTGTCTCGTTTTGAATAGTTTTGTAAGTCAACGTACTTAAAATGTAAGATTTTTTTTAAATGCTTGAGCTACTCATTTACCTGAAATCAACAAAAAAAAATGTATAAATTCATTAATTGTTTTGAAGCAAGTTAAATGTTAAATATTGAAATATCGATAAGGTAAAAATAATTAAAAGCTTTTCGTTTTTTTTTTAAATTTTAAAATAATAAAATTAAATTCAATTTTAATACTAAGCCATCCTGTCATAAGGCGATGGTTTAGAAACTTAATGATCACGCCGCTGTCTCGAGTTTGATATTTGCCATTTCCTAAAACTAACTATAAATAAAAAATAAAATAGTTAAATTTTGTACATTCAACCAGCTATATAGTCTATATAGTACTAAGAGCTTTTTGTTTTTTTAATTTGTATAATCTTTGTAGATTCAAAACGATTAACTTCATTTTTGTTTGTCTATATTCATAACATAAGACACTCGTATTTTAGATAAGCACCAACATATGCACTTCGTTTAGTTGTTTTGATTTTTAAATACTATAACGGCTGGTACAGTTAGCAAAAAATAAAAAAATCACGACACGAAAAAACATGAAAAAATTTGAATTGAAAACCGAAAACATTCTACAACGCATTCGAAAGTTGTCTGACTGCATTACTCGGTGGATGTATTAAAAATGGAAGTATCTATCTTCAGTGAAAAAAAAAATATTAAAATTATAGAACTTAAATTTTTGTGCTTTAAGCTTTAGTTGAATAGTTTTCGAGTATTTTTAGTGATATTTTTATATTAAAAATGATTTATTAGAAAAATGTTTTATTTTGTAAAAATGGTGGCAAATAAAAAATTTTCTGTTTGTGAATATGTGTTTGTTTGTGACAGTGTAATTGGTATATTATGGCAATAAGTTAAGTGGTAGTGATTGCGCAGTTAAATTAAAAAACACAATTTTATGTGACATATACAAACACAAAATTTAGTATAAGACATTACATAGACATTGTTTTGAAAGCATTCAGTAAATTAAAGTTCTTAAAATTATAATAATAAATTTATATATAAAAATAATAATAATTAAATGTATATATAATAAATTTCGTATAAAGTTTTAGAAATCGAAGCTATCATAACAACTATCGGATTTTTCAATTTAACAATACATTCCCATTGCAATATCGAATGATTTTATTTGTCATTGTAGAGTTCGTATCATTTTTGTATATGTGGCATCGGTAGTACAGTCACAAACAAAATTATATCGGCAAACCGAAAGAGAATTACGAACATGTATTGATATACATAAAAGTTGACTGACTGCTTTGCTAGGGGGGTATAAAATAGAACGATCGCGGTAAATTCATTTGTAGTGCTACGTTCAAACATAAATTATTAAAGATGGTGGCATAGTTAAAAACAATTTAATTTCTTAAGCTCAAGTTTTTATCGTTAAAGCTTTGTTTTTTATAATTAAGTGATTTTATTATAGTAGAGATAGTAAGAAATCGATTTGTAATAAAAAATGTTACATTCTACCAAAAACGATAGAAATAAAAATGACAATGCATGTATGGGTGGCTGTGTGATAAGTGCAACGTAGAAGTGCATTATAATTTTGTGTAAACTCACAAAATCTCGAACATTAGTACATTAGTCATTAGAAATGATTTAGAAAATCGGTAAGTCAAATGTTTATATTCATAATGAAACATTTAGATAGAACAACAGAGTTAGTGAATCCTAAAGCTCTCTAGAAAATATATATTATTATTTTTAATTTTGAAACAAAATTTTACAATAAAATCAAAGAAAAGAAATTACAATATAAACAAAAAGTTATAGTATAAAGGTTGGATAGTTAAATTAATTAAGTTATTAAAAAGCTCTCACTACGTATTTATTTAAAAAAACTGGTTTGGACCAAACTTGATTTTATAAAATTAAAATATCTATTATAATAGACCTATAATACATTTTAGGGAGCTTTTTGTTTTTTGTTAAAATGAAAATTTGTAATAAGATTTAAATAGTTTAAAATATCATAAAGTTTATTTTAAAAAATTCATACACAGAACAAAACGTTATCAAAATATTTAACTATAGCTAACTAGTATAATGAGCTTTTAATGTTGGATGTACTTTTTATTGATTTAAAACTATTCATGATTAGCACGTTGTTAATCAGTTTATGAACAGATAATTAACATTAAATCTTGGTATTTTCAAAACTTAGAGCAACATAAAAAGCTTCTAATAAATTATTAGAGTATAATGATAAAAATAACAATCAAAAATACGAAAAATACGAAAAATACGAAAAATAGTTGGACGTTAACTCGTGAAGTACATTATTTATGTTTATAGTTAGACATCAATTTGCTACAAATGTGATTTGGGAAAAAGGTTTATCCAATTCTTTGTGAATTTCTTTGCGCTCATGATATAAATATGTAAAATGATATAAGACACAATATGTGAATGTTAGAACTAGTAAACATATTTTGCAAAATATTTAGGACATTTAAATTTATCTTTGCAAAGCTTTTCTTTATTCCATCAATACCAAGTTTTTGATACTTCTAGAGTCTACTTTTATAAAAAGTGAAATGCTCTAAATGCAGACTAAATGATTTTTTTAATTTTGTAGATATTCTTATGGTGTAAGCTTGACTGGACGTTAAATCTGTAAAATAACTGTAAAAAAACTTAACTTTAAAGTATTAACGAATCAATTATATAAAACTAATAATTTATTTCATTGGAACTTAAATATTTAATTACATAACAGGTGTTAATGGGTTGGAGTTTTTTACCTCCTGTTCTAATAAAACTCAAAAACTTTAATATTGTACGTAGTTTTAGTTGAATTATTGTAATTTATTCAGTTGATCATATTTTATTAACACGAATTATTGGCAACACTCGGTCAAGATCAGCAACAATACTTCTTGATTACAAAAAAAAAAAAAAAAATCAAACAAGTTAAACAGCAACAAGAATCGGGCAACATACCACGAACACAACAAAATACATAAAAAATAAAAATATAATTTTGTAACCCTTAGTGTGAGATACCTTTTTGTAAAGACATTATTGCCGGTGGTTAACACATGTTTTAGAATACCTCTTGGATCGTACACTGAGGAATAATTTAGTTTCAGATTATATTGTAGTTCTCAAAAATTGTATTTAAAAAATGTTAATAGTACAAATATTATTTTTAAAATTTTTAAAGCTTAAAATCTTTGATAAAATCCTAAAAGAGCTTTTCATTTTTCAAAATATGTTAGTTTCGGGCTTGTAATTTGAGTATATTTAGAAATGTGGTTGTACTAGATTCCAAATACGAAAGAAATAAAGTTTAAACGGTTATTTTTTTATATTTAGAGCTTTTTTATTATTTTCTTTTTTCTTTATAAAACTTGTACTTAAACATCTTAAATATTGACAGTAAAAATAATAACCTTGATAATTATATTTTTCTTATAAGATTTACTGAAACTAAAATTAAAACATTTGAAAAAGCTTTAAACTTAAAATACCCTCTTTAAATTTTAAAAAGTTTTAAAGTTCCTGAAAAACCGAGGTTTAAATATTTAAAATGTTTAAAAAATTAAAAGTTTGACTCATTTGGCTCAAATGAAAATTTATAATAATAAATAGGCTCATTAGGTTCATATAAAAATATACAACTTTTGAATTTAATATTGTATTAATTAAATACATCTTGAAGCTTTCAGTTTTTGATTATAATATTAGGTTTTTGATTTTAATGAATTTGTTAGGTGATTTATTTTGAATTTTCTAGTAAAAAGCTTGAATTGCTAATCATACAGTCTTACAAAAATAGAAACATCTTTTCAGAATATCGCATAATTATATTTTTTGTTTCTAAAGCTTTCACTATTCGTACAAATATAACACAATATTACAAGATTAAAAACAAATATCATGCCAAAAGTAAAAGCATGCAGCTGCATAAATAATTTATGTTGATCAATTTAACAATTTAAATATTTAGATACTTTTTAATATATATCACAATATATTATATATTGGAAGTTAAAAATTATGCTAACCTGCAATTTTAACATGGATAGAAAGATAGATACAAACTAAAAAATTTTGAATTGAGAATAAACGAACCGTGTAGTAAAAATAATTTTACAGATATTTCTCGGAAAACATAAATAAAAAATATCGTACACAAAATAGTCATCTAAATAAAATCAATTCGATTGTATATCATGTAACTATAAATGCCAATCTCGGTTTGGATGATTGATTTTCTTATACAAATCGAACGAATTGTAAATTTGTTATTACCGGTGTTGCTTTATATAGATACGATTGATGACAAGTTCTGTTATCTGTTCCTCAATAGTTGAAAATAAGTTATTTGATAATATATTTTATTCATGCAGTGTATACAACTGAGAGCTTTTTATTATTTTTTTATTACCTTTGTAATATTTTCATTTTGATTCAATAGTTAATTTAATAAATTCAGTTTACTATAACATAAAATGCTTCAAACTAATTTAAATGAAATAGAAATTAGTTTTTAAATTTTTTACTATGGTTACAGTATACTCATAAAAATTATTCGTTTTTCAAACATAAAACATATATAGCATAACATATAGTTTTTTTATAATACATAAATTTAATGTAGATTTGTAATCGGTACACATACATAAACTTTAATGCTTAGTGACACATGTTGTGAGCTTTTTTTGTCATTTTTTATTTGTATGGCAGATTTTTTATGATAAAAAAAAAATAAAAAAATTTGTTGGTGGAGTTTGTATTGGCGTATTTAAAATTTATTTTGCTTTATGAGGTTTCATTAAGTTGGATTTAAAAATATTTGATAAATGAATTAAAAATTTTCAACATTTCATAGTGCATATTCGCGTTAGCTTTTTCATTGGATTATCCATCTATAAAGTGATTTTGATAAATGAATGCTGCTTTTGTGAGTGTGTGTGTGCTGTTGTTCTTTTGAATGCCAGTTTTTGAGGCCAATGCTCTTCGAATGTTTTTACGGTCGAGCCTTTTATATATAGTTTCAAAAATGTTAGATGGTGTCGCATGCAACATACATTAATCATTTATCCGCAAATTAGTACTTTATTCATCTGATAAAAGAAGTTTACATAACACAATCATAAATATTTAGTTTTGTTGTGCAGAGAAAGAAAATCCAACTAATTTTACCCCAATTTGAACGCAAAATCGTAACAAAAAACGAATGCAGACAACAAAACAAAAAAAAAAAGTTTCGAAATATAGTCGAACATCTGACTGTATTGTTGGTAGCTTGTTAGATTTTATCAGTTTTTTGTTTGGAAATAACCTATACAGATTTCAAAATTGGTGAGTAATTGTTTGAGTAATAAAAATAAATCGATATTTTTTAAAGGGATATGTCTTTCAAGATATTTACGTGAACCGTTTCTAATTTAAAAGAAGAAATCGTCTAAAAAATATGAGTTGAGTGGATATTTTCTTGAAAAGAAATTAGTTGGATTCTGTTTCCCCTATACCTTCATTCAATTAGATTCTAATCAATTTAACTAAGTTTTTGCCTCCTTATCTAAAATCAATAAACTTTGACATTTGTTTTTTTTTTGTATATTTGTACAAAAACAAAAAAATAAAAAATGATTAATAGTCCCAATGTCAAGTTTGTAGTTAGTCAAATCGAAATTTTCTTCCCATTTTGCCATCATTCAGGTGAAGTCAATTTTTGTCAATTTTATAAAAATTGTGATTAATTACCGAATAAATGTTATATCAACAACAAAATTTGCTTGAAAAAAAATTGATTGATATTTGTTTTAAATTTGACACAGTTGAAACAAAACCTAGAATACATTTAGTCAGTGTCATTTAAAATCAAAAAAAAAACTTTACCTGGTTTTCAAGATATATCTTTAAAAAACTATTGCAGCTAGTTACAGAGCTTTTATACTAAAATTGTTTAAGTAATCTAGAGCTTAGACCATTTTACAATTAGCAATTTAAAGTTCGCAGCTTTAATACATTTTTATTACGATAATTTAAAAAAAATTAAAGTTTCATAACAAATACTGTTGTTGTCAATATCGCGGATTTTGTTGTTGTCAATCGTTATTTTTTATTTTTATCTTAGTTTTTATCTATATTGGTGTTTTGCATATACCAGAGATCATTTGCGATTGTATGCTTTACAGAAATTTTCTATTTGATGCGCTGATCGATACTCTTAATTAAATACTTTATAAGTAATAATAACTCAGCAAATGTTTATATTATTGTTTCCTTAAAAATAATAAAATCAGTTGTATACGCATCTAGCGTAAAATTGGTTCCAAGACCCTTCTTTATGGAACACCTGCTCTAATATAATTTAATTTATCTACTATATAATTTAAACCGAGTCTTAGAGGTTGTGGTATTCCAGCTCCAATCACCAGCGGATAAAACTATGTGCTATAGGTGTTGGATTCTTATAGAGCCATATTAGAGGTCAATGATCGGTTTTAATTATAATAGCCCAAACTATCGCCAAGAACTCCTTTTTGATCGTAGAATAGTTACTTTCGGCATCGTTGAGGATTATACCGATAGGATCGCTCTAATGGCATAATCACTAGCGTCAGTGGCCAACATAAATTCGTTTTCTAAGTCGTTGCAAAATAGAGAAAATAAAATACGAGAATTTCGTGCTTTGTTGAAAGTTTCGTCACAATAAGTAAATACCTGATATCTTTAGGGTTGAACGACGTAAGTTATTACATTTTAACAAACATATTAGATGGGTTGGGTTTAACACCATCAGAAACTGACATTTGCTTTATGTGCTCCATTTAGACTATTTACATATGACATTTAGACCATTTATATATGACATTCGTAAAAAATGAAAATTACCATTTCGAATGCAAATCCCTGTCTTTTCTTTATAATGCGCATTTAATTTAATCTGATGGTGGTCATTCGCTTAATCCAATGTTGTGAAAAAATTGGTCAATAGTGATGTTATTTAATCTTCTGAAATCAACCACTAAACGAAATTTTCGATCACTGCCTGAAGCTTTTTGTTGGAACCTGAACAGCATTATAAGCCACAGTTGACGCTTACTGAGATCTTTAACAAGATTTTTGAGACCATATTTTTTACAATTGGATCGTTGTAGGTGGTCAGCCCATCGAACGATTTTACACATAATTAGCCACGGCGTTGAGGTCAGTGGTGAGGATCGAACTCACGACCACCGTGTGTTTAAACCAACACAAGCTACTTTAATTTTATTATTTAAATGTTGATATAACGGCGTTAAAAATGAAAGAAGGGTTTTCTCAGTAGAATAATTTTTAATAATCCCAAACTGCTTTCTATCTAGATAATTGATTTTATTAAAATAATACATTACCCTGGATTTAACAAGTTTTTCTAAAAATTTTAAAAAAATACTTAAATGTGTAATATACCGATAGTTATTAGGTAGTTATAGCTTAGCATCTTTTTAAACAAATGGACTATAACTCCTACTTTTAGTTTATTAGGAAAAATTCCCTTTGACATGAACAAATTAAAGATGAACGCTAAAACATGCACAATACTTAAAGTCAATTTCTTTATCAAAAAATTTGAAATTCCATCAATACCAGACGAGCTACTAGGCTAGGCTTAAGGCTATTGACAATACCCAAATTTATTTGCAAATAGTATAAAAGAAACAGTTTGACTTATACTCGTATACATGAATAAAACGGTCCTTAATAGCACCCTCAGTAACTCTCAATGTCTTCAAGACTATTAGAAATAATGTTTTAGGATATACTAATAAAATAATTGTTAAAAACGTCAGCTACCTTATGAAGGTCTGAAATTATTGTCGCCAGCATCAATAGAAGTTATAATATTAGTATTTTGTTTGTTACCCAAAGCACGATTTATAACATTCCATTTAGATTTTAAATCGGTGGCGCGGAACTAAAACTTTAATTTCCGAAACAATAGTTTCTAGCCAATCTTTTATAGATCACCTATTCCGGAAATTAATTAACTCGCGGCTTTTATTTTGAAATTTTGAAATTCTTACTTTTAATTTTAAGCGTTGATTTAACTTAATACAAATAAAGTATATTTATATATATATATATATAAATATATATATATATATAAATATACTAAAATTATTTTAATTTTAATCTAACTCTAAATTTTTTAATTTATTTTTTTTGTTTGCTTAACGGAAGCAGAATTGCGAATAAAATCGATTTTAAATATGCCTTTTGCATTAATTTTGCTGAAATATAATTTAAATTCTAAATAATCTGATTTGTGCTTAAAGCTCTTTAATACTTTTGTTTATTTATGATTTTACTTTCTAGTCTTCTGCAAAAAATAATTAAATTGAAAGCAAAAATCGTTTTGACTACAAAAAAAAACTATTTTCATAATAATTTTGTCTACTGGATTTAAATTTAAATTTATTTTAGTTTTACTCGACTCAGAGTTTTAAATGTTGATGAAATTTAAACTTTCACAATAAGCAATCAACACTTTTCAGCTTTTACCAATCTCTTATTAATGTACTTTGGCTTTAGATAACATTTTGTTCAGTCATAATTAATAGGTTAAATAATTAGATTATCTTTGCACTTTTTAATCCTATAAACCAATTAGTTAGTTTCTCACATAATAAAATTCTCATCGAAGGACAAAATTTGTTTACCGGATTAAAATTTCACAAGAGATTTAAAGGTTTTCAGTTTCATTTTCCTATTTAAACAAATAAATTATTGGTGCATCATTAATCTGTTCTAAAAGAAATAGTAAATGAAAACTCTTTAACATTGGATAATAAGCTTTGTAATATGAAAAAGTTAAATTTTTTATGCTAGTCTTCTATCCTAGATGCAAAATGTGAAAGGATATTGCTTAACATTTTGAAATCGTATAAAGTATTAGTATTAGTATTAGTATTAGTTAAAAAAATTAGATCGATAAAAATAGATTTATAATTATTGTAAAGCGTTTAAATTTAAAGTTTCTTTGCCAATTTAGTTAAAATTTACCTTACCACAATTTTTAAAGCTTTAATTTTCATAATTTAATAAATATACGCCGAATAAAAATTGAAAAGCTCTTTCAAACGCACTTTCAAATAATTTTTACCAAAAAAAAGCTGTAAAAAATTAAATTGCTTTTAAATTGTGACACGTATATAATTTTATGCGGTCGTTATCTTAGACACATATTGATCTTAATCACACCATAACCAAAAGAAAGCTTTATGTTTGGTTTTTATTTAAATTGATTTCAGAATACATAAAATAATTTTTTTCACTCATTCCACATGAATTGTCTTAGATTGTAAGATTTTTCTACGAGATATGTTGACACTATTGTAAAATGATGGGTGGGAACATATCAAAAATTTACTGTCATATAATGTGGCGCAACATGAAAGTTGTGTTTTGGGGTATGTTTTCATATTTTTATGATCTATATGAGCATGACAGATCCTTAGGGAAACTTAGCAAAAAATGGTTTTGAATTTTTTATATGGAACATATATTTTTATAGTTTTAATCAAAACCAAAAGCTTTGAACATCAAAAAGATATTTTTAAGCCTAAAGCATAATAGAACGATTTAAAATTTGTTTATAGCTTTAGATGTTAATTTAATTCATCGCTTAAAAGCTCTAACCTGGTATAGATCAACATGATCACTAAATTAAAATATAAAATTAATTGCATATTAATTATCTTATTGCGGGCTCATTAATTTCCCAAAAAAACCACCACAACTACTAGCACAAACAACACTTGTTGTTGTAGTAAAAATAAAATTACCATAATATATAGATATAAATTACATATACATAAACAACATTTCAATAACTTTCGCTCGCTTAACATGCGACCATAAAATTTAATGATTTTCCATCTTCCTACTATACCCAACCAAAAATTTAGGAAACGCAAAATTCGTTTATTTATGTTTTGTAAATTTTTAATCAAAATTTATGTTTTATGTTAATTAAAAACGAAAAATTCGATAATTTTATTGCTAATATTATAAAGAGGAATGCACTATAGGGGAAACTGGTCGTCGCGGTTCTATATAGCTTTGTCTAAAAAAATTTGTCCACTTTATCTGCTTACACATAAGTGAAACGACTGTAAACGAAACTTTAATGCCTTCCGTTCGAATCTGTTTTGTTTACAAGCGCATCATATACATACAACATGTGTAATAAAATTAAATTCAAAGTCATGCGAAAATTTATAGGATTTGGAAAAATGTTGAAAAAGGTATTAAAGGTGTTGAAGATCTTAGAACTTGGGAAAAGGGTCAACTTTTTTTTTTATGTATGTTATGTTATTTGTATTATGGTGATAATAAAACTTTTATGATGTTTATGTTTATATATGTGGGTGTATATGTATAAAGAATTACGTATATATTATTACGGTGTAAAGGTAAACAAAGTTTTATGTTTATAAGATCTTTACCGAAAAAAGAAAAATTAATTCATAACATGGTTTTGATATGGATGGGGGCTTACATTTTCACTGTAGAAATGTAGTTATTTAAATAATATGTTTGCGTTAGTATGGAAATTTTTAGGTTTAGTATTTATATCAACATACGAACTAGTAAACGAACTGACATCAACAAGAATTTTTACACTGTGGTCCGATTTGTGTGATTGACACCTCTAAAGGTGGCTCAAACATTTCATAAATAGTGTTCTGAAATTCAGATAAATTTTTCAATTTTTAAAATAATCTAGATAAGATGGTTTGAGCAGATCGATTTGTTAATTTTTTTTTTTTGTATACTTTTGATAAACAGCTCAAATAATTGTTTAAAAATAAACAATATTTTCATAAAATTCGACGAATTTATATCAAATTTTTATAAATCTTTATTGTTACGATCAAAAAATATTAATTTTTTCTCGGTAAAATTCTTAATCCAATCCATAACACAAGTCTACTACCCAGAATATCCGATATCTATGAAAATAATCTTAGGTATTGATATTTTATTATCTTAAAAACAAAAGCTGACCAATGATATAAATGAACAATTTCTATCTGGAATCTAAAATAAAATAAAAAATATATCAATATAAAGATAAGATTTTAATTTGCTTTATAAAATATTGGATACATTTTAAATTGATTCTGAAAAAAAATGCAAAATAGAAAATAATCAATTCAAAATTGGTAAAGAATGAATATTTAAAATTTATGAGATACTTTTAAAACAGATTTATCTTTAAGTGATATAAAGCTTTTTAGGAACTGGTTTATTTCGAAATAATTATAAATCTGTTGAAATAATTTGGATTAGTAGGCGATTTGTTTAAATGGCTTTAGGTTGATTTTGAAAGCTTTTTACCCAGTTTTTTTACTATAAAATGTTTTAATTTTAAAACCAATTAAGAAAATTTTCTGAAAAAAATTACAAAACTTTAAATTAAGTTCTACCTGAAATAAAATATTGCATTGGTCATAAAACGATTAATTCAATTGATTTGTAATGTTTAATCAAATTGTATAATGTCTAATTTTTATGATGTAATAAATTAATTAATTGCAAATTTCAGGCAAAAACTAATCAAATTCATTACAGCCTACGGCTTAGAGAAATTAGCCCACCAATAGATTTTTTTTTCAGAGAAACATTGCAGATTACAGTTGAATGGTGGCACACTGGAGGTGATGATTAGAGATGACAGAATGCAGAATAGTTCATTATCATTGTGATTGTCTCCTGATAATCGCAGTTTGAATATTGGCTACCGGAAAACTGGACCAATTCTGTCATTACTGAGCTACCTTTTGTTTCCTTACCCCACAGAAAAATTACTATTGGACGCCACGGTGCCGGTAACTGGGTCGATCTCAATAATTTAACTAATAATCTGCCTTATCCTTCAAAGTTTGTATAAAAATAGGTATACAGCGGGCTTTCCGAGATATCCTGCTTGATGCTTGGCCGTATATTCTAAGTCGAACAATCAATCAGTCAATGATAGCCGACATAGTTTAGTGTAATTTTTAAAGGACTAAACAAAAATTTATTTCGAGACATAATGGAAATATATTGTGCTAAAAATATGAGTGATTAAACATACGTAAATGTTGAGCTTTTATGTTTTTCCTTATTAAAATAGATACCATCGTTAAAATTGTTTTTGACATATAACTATTTGATTTATAAGCTCATGTAAAGTTCATAATAAAAAAAACATGTAATTGAGATTCAGAATCAGCTAATACAAACTATTCAGTACACAATGGGTGAAGAAAATTGAAAATAAGCTTTATTATCCTTGTTATCCAATAAAAAACACAAATCAGACAAACAGACGCTTCTTATTTATATATCAGAATATAATATACACAAGCATGAAACATGGAAAGTCTTTATACCATTCTCTGGCAACATAACAAACCCATACATATATATAGATACAACACCAAATCGAATTTCCATAATTTATTCATTTTACATGGATTATTTATGTTTTTTTATTTGGTACACAGTTTCGAGATGAGAAGGAACGAATATGCACACAAAATAAAATATGTTTTGTTCAGGATTTTTTTTTTAAGATTGGATGATTTTTTGGCACATAATGTATAAATTAATGAGCAACATAAAAACAACATTGTAATATATCATATGCGTTCGTATAATAATTTATTGTGTAGCAGATGAAATTGGTTACCGTCACTAAATTCAACCAGTGATTAGTCTGTATATTATCGTCAGTATCAAAGTTAAAGTATTTAAGTCCAGAAGAAATTGAGATAGGTGAAATGAAAAAGTGTCTAGCATGAATTATGGTAAAACTCATACTTGTTTATATTTTTTGAAGAAGTATCTAATAAATAATAATCTCGTTTGCGTAATCTTGTTTATGGAAAACTAAAGAAAATGAGGAAAACTATAAAACAAATTTAAAGCTTTCGTATGTGCTTTGATTAATTATGATTCATGTAATTATCACAATTAAGAGATTTTCATAATAATTTGTTATGTTTAAGATGAGTGGAGATTTGAAGTTAATTTTATGATTTTTATAGCTTTTAAAAGGTATTTTGTTGTCTTAGATTACTATAAAAAATTTAGGATTTAATAATTTTGAAATAAAAGTTTTTTGGAAATGTTAACTGTATATAGTTGGAGATACTTTTGGTAACAAAACAGAATCTTGGTCGTTGTCAATGCTACTGTGGTTGATGTGGTCAATATTTAGAACTGATTAATTCCTTTTATGTTTATGGCTCCTTTTAGTGTCATGGTATTTCTAGTTGTTTTCAAAGTTAAACAAAGCGTAAATTTGATTACATATTTAGTTAAATTCTTTGTGGTTTCTAATGATGTTTCTAAGAGCTTCTGATTAGATTATCAATCTTCAAAATTAATTTATGCATATTTATGCAAATGACACATAATTTATGCATTTTCATAATTTTTTAAAAAGGAGTACCAATTATCACTCATCAAAATCGGACCACTGTTTCGGGTTTTGTTGCACAGTTTGTGCATAATTTTATGTTATATTATTAGGTATTCAATATATAGTGTTTTAGCTTTTAAAAATAGTTACTTAAAATCTTAAAACTATCTGTTATTTAAATGTTTTGTGTAAAGTAAAATTTTTTGTTTAGTGTTTTTTGTTTTTGTTTCTGAACTCTGCAATCTGTTCTGGGGCCTAAGCTCTCCCAACTCTTTCGCAGTTTATTTTTAACGTCCTACCTTACGCCGTCATCAACCAAATTGAGGACGCACGAATACAAGTTCGATTTAAATCCATCTGCACATGGCATTGCTCCAGCTAGCCTGCACTGACATGGACGATGGTTCGGCCCATGGACTCTGCACTCCAACAGGGGGTCATAGTTGTGTTCATCGTCATCACCGATCGAAATCAGGTGATGAAAAATCCCTTTTGCAACCCTCCCCCGTTGGGATTCGAACCCGGTACCTCCCGTCCCAAATACCACAGCTTTAACTACTGCGCCAATTGCTCGGTAATGCTATGTTAGTTGTTGTTGTCAAAAAGTTAGGAAAACAAATTATTAGCCAACACCCTATAGAAGCGGAATTAAATAAAAACCGAGTTCTGCTTAATTTACAGTTATATCTACTTATATTTACATAAAGCTTGGAATGTAAGAAAAATTATTGTGGTTTAAGAAAATTCCTTTAACTTGCTGGACTTAAAATTGGTTCCTGCGTTGTTTGGAGTCTTTTTATAAATGCGACAGCCCTTTGTAATTTATAAAATAATGAATATGCGTCCAGCATTGAATCCACAAGGTCATAGGATATGAATCCTTTGAAAGTGTCTACTCTAACTATTCAATAACGTCGCAAAATCCGAAAATATCTATACTGACATCGTAGATGATGAGCCAATGAATATTGGTATAATAATATTTTCGCCTGCGGTTAAATAGGTCCGGAACTTTGCCAGTGCTCGATCTACTCTTCAGATAAGGTAACGTCCCAATGCAAATTTAAATTTCAAAGTTAAATAGTTTGAACGTTACTACTACTGGAGTGAGCCAGTCAAGTGGATTGAAAAGTTTGATTGCTTCAGAAAGGATGTTAAGGATGTTCCGTTTTACGGATGTTAAAAGAATGTGGCAATGTAGCCTATATCTTGCCTTTGTTCTTTGTAGTTTACAGCTAAGAACGATGCCTTAGGGTTGTTGTTCTTTGTTTCTTTTTTGGTTATCATTACCAGCAACAATCCAACCAAATATTTAATTCTGCATCATAAGATCATTGGAATCAATTTGTTTCCTACTATCCAATAAAATAGGAAAGAAATAATCTGCCAATTGCAACTTACCTCAGTGGCTTGTTGGTATATTCTCACAGGTTTGTAGACTTGAAGTAATTTTTAAGTTTTCTCGCCGTATACAGGTCAACCGTCAGACCACCTACTGCTATTCTGGAATTTACTCATTTCAAAATTCTTCAAAATACAAGGCTATGTGATGGGTTTTCTCTTAGAACCCTTTGTTTTACTAGCATTGGCTGTATAAATTACGGGTGGTTCAATGAAAGAGCGTATGAATGAATTTATAATAAGTTTTTACGATCATATTTTTTTTTAAATTTATTCAACGCCTCCAAATAGTTCGCTTCGGTGATGCTAATATGTTGAAGTAGAGCAGCTGCATCTTTTTTTAGTATCCCTTTTAAATATTGGAATTTTAGCACGGGACTTAATATGATCGTATCGTGAATGGTGGTTACAAACAAATCTCAAAATGATTGCCATTTAGTATAGTCGCCTAAAAAATTTTGGTATTGATGTGTGGACAAATTTTAGATTTAACAGATACACAAAGTTAAAAATACGATGTAACTTTTCCTGATACGAAACAAATTAAATCGATTCTACATTATTTTCACTGTACTTTCAAACCAGTTTTCCATGTTATCCCCAATTTACATTTTTAAAGATCAACGAGATAGACGTTTTCCTTTGTAAATATAAATATTACTCGACAAGGAAACGTTATGATGTCATTAGTGAACAGCATTACAGTAGATTGTTAAATTAGACTTAAATTAAAAACGCAATCTTTTCTAATATAAGGGGTGGCTAAGGGCGTTGTATTGGAATTTTTAAAATTTATGCAATAACAAAGATATCACAAAACCAGGACGATACACATTTATCGAGATAAAGAGGGATTTACACGTAAGCAACGAACAAAAATCGAGGGTGATATAAATTTGAAACTTACCAAAAACGTTGACAAATTATATTTTGCTCTCTTATCCTACTGTCGATTGACATGTGTTCTGTGATGGTGATAACACTGAAACTATTGATGTTCTTACTTTAGCCATTAATGTGGCTAATAAATAAAATTAATATTTAAATTTTAGTCAATTTTTCGTTGTTTTATTTTAATACCATTGAGGTTTTGAAAATAAATTTTGCAGACAATAAAGAACGTTAACATCTGTCTTGAGATGAGATGAGCAGCATACAAAACTTTTAAATCATTAAAACATAAACTGTCTTGATAAATTGAAATGAATTATTAATCTCTTTAATTTTATTTTTTTGCCTTCCATCCAATCCGTCCAAAAACAATTTCTTCAAAAAGTTTTACGATACTATTATTTACTAGCAACATCGTTGAGCAAAACTTACGGGGGGAGAAAAATTAATGAAAATTTATTGATTTTTAATACGTACGAGAATATGTCGAAATTGGAAAATGATGGTCGGTGATACGGGATTGATTTATATCGTACTGCTCCTACGGGGAGATTGAGATAAATGGTATTTTAGTTTTTGGATTATGTATATCGAAAACGAGGAAAATTTATTGAAAAAGGACATTTTCAATCAAGGTGATGGTACTTTTTTGCTTCATGTTTTATTGAATAGGTATAAAAGCTTGATGTCAATTAAAAAAATTATTTGACTTAAATCTGTGTTATAAATTTAAAGTAGAAGCAGAGCTTTTACGACTTAAAATAAAAAAATGAAATTTTTCTTCATCTAAATTAAATTATAGTAGAGTTTACAAAACACAATTATTGCCATAGTCCGTAATAATCTAATAAAAGGTAAACCCTTAAATACATACTAATATAAACCATCCAGATGGTTACCAAAATCGTAACCGATTAAAAGTATAAATGTAACAAATTTCTTTAAAAAGGACACCCTAATCCTTTAATGGTATATAACGTATAACTTTAATTCTATTTATTACTATTATGGTGATTGTTACTATACTGTTTAGTACGTATATATCGAGATACGATCGATTATAATTCTCATTAATTTACAACAACAGATAGGCTGGCTAAAATGGTTAGTGTACCAAAATTGAGAAAAGGATAAAGAAATCTGTATTTTTTTACTATTGTTATTTTTTGTCATTGTTATTACTATACAACGATTATTTTTTATTATAATATTATTTGTTGTTTAAATATAATCGAAATATATATTTTGGGACCAATTAAGACGTTATCCTTTTTTTGTACTCAACATATTATGAATTAAATTTGATAATAGTTTAGTCGGTTAACTTATTGTTTTACAAGGGTTCGAATATTTGTCAGTAGATTGGTTTTTATATTTAAATTAATTTTATTAGTGCACCTAAGAGATAAATTTATGAAGATAACCCCATATTGATATATGGCTTTAAAGTGTTGAGTACTAAAAGCTTATTTATACAATGAATTCAAATAAAAAATAGTATATTTTCTAAAAAGGTAATTAATATTTATTTAATTCTATAAAAATAAGAAAAACAGTTTCTCCAATAATAATTTTCCAAGAAACTGACTTCTTTGCAGATTTATAAAATTGGAAAATTAATTTAACAATATATTATACAATTTTATTTATGCAAAGATATTGCACTATATTTTTAATTTTTCATTTCTAATCAAATGGAGCTTTTCACATCGCTTTGAATACTGTACAAATTTAAACTTTAGATTGATTTTATTCAGACCATTAGTTTAATAATAGTAAAATTATTTTCCACTAGTTAACATAATATTTAAACAAAAGCTCTTTTAAATGATTTTGTATAAGCTTTTAAAATAACAGAAACCTCGCATTAAATAGGGACTGATATATATATATATATATATATATATATATATATATATATATATATATATATATATATATAATATTTATAAAGTCATTTAAAAAAACTTCACATTTTCCAAATAAATCTTTCAAAAAAGCTTTTCCCAATAATTAGGAAATGATATTTTCCTATGGATTTGGACATCCTTGGCTAGAAATATTAAAATTTGTCTCTCTATTATTTCATGGTATAATAACTTTTCGAAGTAAAATTAATTAAATTAAATTATTTTTAAAACCTAAATTCTGGATGTAAGATTTAAAACTGGGAATGCGTTTTTTTAAAGCTTCTAAAAATTTAATAATTTAAAATTTTTATTAATCTTAATGATTATGAGTATTACTATATTGAACATATTTGCTAACAGATGATCTCATAAAATATATATTAAAAGCTTGGACAAATAGCTTGGTGATGGTTTAATTTAGAAACTAATTTTAATTTAAAAAACTCAATTTAAGCTTTTTTAAACTAACATGGAGATTTCTCTTCACTGAAAAAAAAATAAATACTTTTTTTCAAATAATACAAAACAAAAAATTATTTAAGTCTGATTTCATGATAATCAGTTAAAAAATAGGTTCGTACTTTTAAAACAATCTGCTTTTATGAATTTAAGGTTTTTAAGTGATAAAAATTTGTCAGGTAATATGAAAGCTTTTTATTCAATTCATAGGTAAAAAGAGTAAGAAATTACATCGTTCAGTTTGAAAGCTTTAATAAATTCTTAATTTTTGTATAATTAATACTTTAATAAATGCTTTAATTTAATCAAATCCTAATTTTTTTATTTTTCGTTATTAACTGTTTGAAAGCCCTACTGAAAAATTTATTAAAATTAATTTAATTTATATTTTTATTTTATATTTTAAATTTTTTAAAAAACTCTCAACAATAGCTTGGTAACGGGTTACTTTTACTACTATTTTAATTAATATTTCTTTAGCTAATTAAATTTTCATGGGGTTCATTAAAAAATACAAACGATATTTTATAGAGCTTACTCAAAGCTCTAATTTTATATAAACAATTTTAAGTTATTCAGTTAAAATTCAAATAGTTTTTGTAAAATAAACGAGGTTTACGTACTTACTTTACATACTTACAATATAACTACCTATATATTCCATACTAATTCGAAAATTAAAAAAAATGTAATTCCACTAGGTTCGTGTTTTTAAAACAATCTGCTAACAAAATTAATTGAAATAAAAAGCTTTCACATATTATAGTTAAATTTGGTTAACAAAATGAAGGTTTATATATTCATGCTGAAAGCTTTTGTTCATTTAAGGTTTTTAAATCTTTAGAAAGACTTATGAAATATGAAAACTTCTTATTCAATAAAATTGCTGCTCATTTTACTGGTTACATTAGAAAATAATTTCCTAAATATACGTTTAACTGAAAATTAAGAGTCCTTCAATTTAAAAAAATTTCATTTCACTACCGTTAATTTCCATGGTTCAAAAGTGTCCATGGTTCAAAAGTGTTATTATTAATTACTTTTAGTTTGAAAGCTTTTAATAAATTATTTAGATATTTTGTTAAATCACAACCTAATTTATCGTAGTTTACAGTCCGAAAGCTCTACAGAAAATTTGAACTGTTCTATTTGTGTTAGTTTAGAAATTTACAGTCCAAACAGCATCTGTAATGTAATAATATAAAAATTCCATTAAGAATGAACTTTCATTTTCTAGCTTTTATAGTTTTCATAGAGCCAGGTCCATTTTAAAATATGAATTAAATTTTATAGAGCTTTTTCAAAGCTTTAATTGCATTTAAATACTCAAGTTATAGCTTTTATAAAACCAACATAATGTGTTTTTACTAAACTATCCAAAAACTATTTTAAAGTTGATTCTACTTAAAACTTATTTTTTTATTTTAAAGCTTATATTTATTTTTAAAATTCAACGGGTTTTAGAAAATTAAACAAGCTTTTCGTACTTACTTTACAAACATACATTAAATAACCTAGGTAAAGTTGTCACTACTCATAATGGATTGTAAATGGAAAGTTTGCTTAAAAAACATAAGTTGTACATACAAATTATGTATTACTGCAAATATTATTATTCATAAAACAAATCTGGTAATAAGCTTTGGTTATACATATTTTTATATTCAACCAATTTTAAATCTCAAAAAATGTATTAAGCTCTAATTTCATGACTATCAATTAAAATTAGGTTCTAGTTTTTGAAACAATCTGCTGAATAAAATCAATTGACATAAAAAACTTTCACTTACGATAGTTAAAATTTTTCTGTTTATGTTAGTTTAGAAATTAATTGTCTAAAATGCGTCCAAAAATGTAATAATTCAAAAATTTCATAAGGTTAACGAATATTACTTTATTAAAAAAAATTGCTAATAGCAAATTTCATAAAATTATAATAAAAGCTCCCATTAATAGCTTGGAGATGGTTAAAATTTTAAATTACCACTCGAGATAATAGATATTTCTCTAGCTAATAAAATTTTCATGGAGCAAGTTTAATTTTAAAATTTAAGCGAACTTTTTCAGAACTTAATCAAAGCTTTAATTTTACAAATAAAATCAAGTTTTAGCTTTTTTAAAACTGAAATCAGATTTATTTTTCTTAGCTATTTAAAATAAAATACGTATTTAAAATTCAGTAAAAATTAAAACAGTTTTAGACGAGCTTTACTTACCCTAGTTACGAGCTTTACTTACACATTTGTCATCTTTAACCTAAGGAGAGTATTTATTACTTAGGTTAATGGTAAATGTGTTAAAAAATCTAACTTGTGCATACATCAAATCTAAAAAAAGCTTTGCTTATTAAAATACTTATATTTGCATTTAGTGAGAAAATTATTTTTCGTGATTTTAGTAAGCTAAATGAAAAATTTGAAATATGGTTTTCATTGAAAATTTTTATATTATATGCTTTAAAAATTAAACTAATTTTAAATCTTAAAAATTTGATTAACTCTCATTTTATGAATATCTGTAAATAATTAGATTCGTGCTTTTAGACAATCTGATAAGTAAAATTAATTTGCATACAAAGCTTTCACTTAATGTAGTGAAATTGGTTAAAAAAATCATATTTTAGTTTTTATTCTGAAAGCTTTTGTAAATTTAAGGTTTTTAAATTTTAAGAAGTTGTTTTCAAATAAGTGTATTTTAAACTAAAATCGCTTTCGTATTTTATCGGTTAAATTAGAAAATAGTTTCCTAAATACACGATCAACCGAAATTACTCCAAGAGTCTTTAAACTTTAAAGTCTTTTATTTTTCTACTGTTAATTCCATGATTCAAAAGTGTTATCTTTCAGTTTGAAAGCTTTCAATAAATTTCTAACTGTTAAATATATTATATTCTATATTAAATTAAAAACTAATTTTTTGAATTTTTTGTTGTTTGCTGTTTGAAAGCTTTACTAAAATAATTAAAATTTTAATTAATATTTAATTTTTCCTATTTTTGTTAGTTTAAACATTTTTAAATACTGTTAAAAAATAAAGCTTATGCAAATTTCGTTTAACAAGGCTTAAAATTGCAAGTTTTTAGGATTATGTAGTCACGTTGAAAGCTTTTGCTCTTATTTTAATATTAAACTATGTTTTATAAAGTGTATTTATAACATAACCAATTTATTTAATTTTGAAAGCTTTTATACAATTAAATTAAATTTGATATTATTTTTCGATTGATCTTTTGGTTGAAAACTTCTGATAAAAAAATATATTTTTAGTGGCATCACAATTTTATTTAGTATAAAGTTTTCATCATACATTTATAAAATATTGCAAAAAAAGCTTTTGTAAAGATTTTAAACTAAAACTACCTAAATAATTGTGACCTCACATATTTTTTTTAAAATTTATAGTACTTTACTACTGGTAAGGTGGTCCAGACAATCCCTGCAATTAAATCAGGAATGATATTTTAAATCTGATGTCAAGTATTGCTTATTATCATAACCAAAATCGTTCAAGGGTAGATTACATTTATAAATCGTTTTATCAAAATTAATTTATGACTCACAAAATTTTAGCTATGCAATAAACATAAAATAAAAGCTAATGGTGCAAACACCTCATTAATCGAGACACATTTAATAATGTGGCATAATCTCATCTCTAGCATATAAAGAGATTGATTTATTGATACGTAAATTTGATAAGCAAATATTTATAAAACGAAAATGTTGTTAAACAGATACATTACATACAATAACAATCTGTATGTTCATATTCACCTACTAAACGTAAACAACAACCCTAATCATATTTAGATTAGATTTTAGACAATAAATTCAAGTTTGCGTCGTCTTTTTAAATTTCCTGGTATATATTGCGTGAATTTATAATCTGGTAGAATGTGTAAAAATTTTATGTAGGGTGCAAAATCAAAGCTTTTTTTTGTTATGTTTATATGTTGTATACACCAAAATTTGAACTAACGTGGTGTTGGTTTTCATTTTTAAAAGTTGCCTTTTAAAAGATAAGTTTCCGCTTAATTTGAAAAAAGCTCACTCTGCTCAATCTGGTCGTTTTGGTGGGTTAATTTTTTGGATGGCTATCTGAAACGCAAATCAAGGTTTTGGTGTTTAAAATACTCGTATTTATCATATAGTATCAATATTATAAAACCAAAATGTCTAATCTTTTATAACTCATACATATTATGATATTTATACGTGACATAACACTGTGCGGTTATTTGATTGTCCAACCATCCTCACGTTCATCGCTAATCACTTTATTTATCTTGGATATAAAATGTTTCAGTAACATCCGAATCAATTATCTCGAAGTATTGTGTTGCTACACGTTTTATTGCCGTGTATCACAATAGAAAAATAAACAAACTATTGTATCCACAAATTAGACAGTAATTGGAAAATTGAAAATGATTAAGAGATACCGTCTTAAAAATTTCTAGTTTTTTTTTATAAAAAACTTTTAAGTACGTGCAATTCAAAGTGGTGTAGACGAGGTACAGTGAGACGGGAAATACATCGTCAGTGTTTTTACTGGAAGTTATTAGTGCGTTAAATGTGTTAAATATGAGCGTTGATTCGTTGATTTTTTTTGAATATATAATGGTTGAGCTTTGAATAATGAAACACTACTTCTTATCAAAATTTGTTTAATAGACAATTTTAAATTAAAGAAGTTTTATAGGAAAAGCTTTTTTATCAAATCGAAGGAATGGTAGAGTTTCAATAATACTTAATAAGTAGTCTTTTAGACTTCACAAGACTTAGGTAATAAAATTTGATTAAACTTTATTTATGAAAAGTCAATTTCCATTTTTTGTGATGTGTTTCATCAAAACTAATTTTTTTGGTCAGTGAGCTTTTACTTTAAAAATTGACCAAATTCAAATTTTAGCTTTCAATTATATCATTTAATTGGTTGGTTCTTTGTTAACGACTGATATTTTAACAGATATTTTGAGCTTTACATTGATAAGGGGCTTTTTTAATTTATACGGGGCTTATTTTTTTAGTAAATCATAAAGCTTTAAGTTGCGAAATATTTTAAATTTGTTTATGGAAAATAAAATAAGTATCACATTAACTTATTGAGTGTTTTATGGAGAACTTTTTTGTCAAAATCAAGATTTATTAAAGCTTTTAAACATTTATTAGAAGAAGAATGAAAAAAGGTTTTAAATTTATTAAGAAGCTTTTTATTGAAAATATTTCAAAGTCAAACCAAGCCGTCTTTCTTAGAATAAATTTTATTTGGTTAATGATCTTTTAATAAACGAGCTTTTACGTAAACTTGTTAAAAAATGAAACTTTTCTTCCTAATATTAATATAAATCATAAAATGTTAACAACGTTAAATGAAAGCATAATCGTTTGTTGTATTTTTTATATTTGGAAGATTTATTCGTACTTATATATCTACAATTTTCATGTTTTTCTTAAAATTTATTAACTTTCCCCAATTCATTTAGGCATATATAACTTCACGTACATATTACAGAGTGAACCAGTTGTTTGAAACGGTAAATATTCTTTAGTATTGCGTTCTTATTTTACTGACAAAAGAAAGTTTGCACACCACCATATCATTAGCCAAGCATGGAAGTTATGTAAACCGTAAAATAGCTATCTCTAGGTCAAGGTGACTAACAATAAATATTCTTGTAAAATATTTGATAAAACCCAACTAGATTATAAATTACTTATTTCACCAGAACAATAGAACCATAACCACCAGAAACACAAAAAAAATGTAGATTTAAAATCTGCTCATATATCTCGTTCATATATAAACATATAAAGGAACCGAAACAATACAAGAGTACCAAAAATAAATAATTACAGAAGAAAAGCACACTGGAAAGAAAACCAGCAGCATCAGTAGCAGCAATACAAACAAAAAAATTATGATCGTCTTACAGACGCCGACAGTATTAAACAAAAGATTAATTAATTTTTATTTTAAAAATAAAGTTTTCCGAAATGACGGTGGGAAAATTTATAAAGGTATGGAAAATCATAAATTCTTACATTCTAAAATTTTCACGAATTTTTCTCTCACACCTAAACAATATGATTTAATTACATAAAGATTTATATGTTCATGTATGCATATGTAAACGTTAATCAGATTAAATTATTTTATTTACCTAAGATGATTTTAGGTACGTTAAAAAAAATTATAGAATGTTTGGTGAGACAACTTTTTAAATTGCTTGAGGTGTACAATTTCGTGGAAGAATGTTGGTAGACAAAAATGAGATACACCTGAGTTTGAAACAAAATCGATAAAGCTAGCTTTTTTCCATTTACTATAGAATAAAGAGATTTTATAAATTATATGAAAATATTAAAAAGAGCTTTTAAGTCGTTTTAACAACTATTGTCTAGAACATTTTGAAACTCAAACGTGAAAAAATATTCGATTCTCAATTTGTTGCAATACTTTAAAATTTTTTAGACTTTCAAGGTTTTACTAATACGATATATAGATTAGAGTACTTAAAGCTCAAAAATGTTACTCATGAATTATGCAGCTTGATTCGATCATTTAAAGCGGCTGGCGATAATGATGAAACATACCTCACTTTATACGGCATATTGTTAGCAGTATAAAAAGGTTTCAACGAATGTCAATGGAAGAGAGGGAGACTACCATAATTGAAAATACACATTTATCCGAATGTAACAAACAGAACTGATATAAATTGAATCACTTTTCAAAAATGGTTAGATGCCGGTATGCTGCAGATAGAACGCCGAAGGGTTGCAATTAAGAAATAGCCTGTATGACTTTTAGTACAGGTTCACTGCCGTTAGAAATTTACGCAGAGGCAGACAAGGCACAAATAAAGGACAAGTTTCAGAGAATATAGAAATTTTTCAAGGGTCTCACATTGAAATGGTATTAAATACTTGGAAATATGTTGTTACTGGCCTTAAGATATACGATTCCTTTCCAAGAAATATGACTAAAATGTGCTAGAGGAAATTTTAAATTTTAACCAATCCCTGATTACCTTATGGAGATGTCCAAACTATTTCTAAAAGTGTACTCACCATTGGATAAAGTAGCAGAGTGACAGTAGCATATGTCTCAAGTGGCGCCCAACTTTAAAAGTTGTACAAAAATAAAGATGAGGCCGATGGCAATCTGCAACCACAATTTTAACCGACATCATCTGTTCTAGTGCAAAGATGTTAAAACAAAAAAAGCCAACATCAGATTATGCTAAAAAATGACAGTAATTGAAATGATGAACTCATTTTTGATCTCCCAATCTGATAAACCTGGTTGTACGAGTCTGCCAGAAAACAAAATTAAAACAGAAAATTCTATAGGCCTCTTAAAATGAGGGCTCGACTTTTTCCGTTAAGAAAGATATGAACGCCGAATTGGATCATATGTTAATCTTGGGAGTGGTGAAAAAGACCGGTCCAACTGAATCAGCACACACTATTGTTTTCGTACAGAAAACTTTCGGAAAAATTAGATTTGGTCTAGATACACGAAAGCTCAGTGAAGTTACGGTTAAGGACAGCTACCCTCTACTATACATAGGATTTTATTATACCTGCGGAAGAGGTATATACCAGTATAAAATAATGCCGTTTAGTTTCTGCAATGCCGGTTTATGGTCAAGGTTTGCGTAGTAGATTTGGAACCGCGGGTATTTGTGTATATTGATGATTTAATCGTGATGTCCCAAACGAGCACATGATTCTACTGAAAGAAGTAGCCAATCATTTGCGAAAGGCTAATTTCAAGATTAACTTCAAAATCACAATTTTATCACAAAGAGGTCAGGTAATTCAAATATATCCTCGACGAGCACGAATTAAGAATCGATTCTGAGAAAATTACTGGAATTCTTAACTTCACAACATAAGAATTAGTTAAGGCCGTTCGTAGGCTCATTGGGCTGGGTGGTCGGTATCGCCGGTTTCACATGATTATTATACGGTTATAGCGCCAATCAACAACATTTAAAAAACCAGCCAATATAAGAAAATTCAATGGAGCATAAATTCGCTCAAGTCGTTTTCGCACATTTGAAGAGTTTGGTTGTATCCCTTCCAATACTTATAACTTTGGACTTCATGAAGCGTTTAGTATTCAGACAGATGTCTCAGTCGCAGGAATTGGTGCGTATATGAAGAATATATATGAGAATGTTTAAAAGTTATGTTGGCTATCGAAAAGTGTAGACCTTATATTAATGGGGTAAAATTTAAATTGTTAAAGACTGTACTTATCTCGTATGGCTGTGCAACCTGATGAATCTTACATACAGATTGACTCGGTGGCCAATGCATCCCCAGGGCATGACTTTGAACTTCTGCACAGAAAATATAAATTGAATTGAATTTCCTGATGGCTTTTTTTGTACTGTTGAGTGCATTCAATTTAATACTGAGGTACAAAAGGATGCAGCGTACCAGAAAATAAGAAAGGACATATCAGGTTTTCCCATTTAGTATCCCGACTTTCATATTCAAGAAGGGAACCTGTATAAATACTGTCAGACTGCGGTAGTGGTTGTACGTATAGCTGAGAGTGGAAATGTTCCAAGATCAAACCGAAAAAATATATTTTTATGATAACAACGATAGCTGTTTTGCGGGACATCTTGGTTTTCTCAAAATGCTCCGAAAACGTCCGGCGAAGTATTAATGGTCGAAAATGGCTGGTGATGTGTGGAATTAGGTCAAATTTTGTGAAACATATCAGTTAAATAAACCAAAGTGTGAGATTTGATGCCTATGGGTGAAGTATGTGTTCCAACTCGTCCAGGGGAAATGAGAGGCATCGATTATATAGGGCCGTACCCTCGGTCTATAGTCGGAAGCAAATATTTATTGGTAATTGACATTTTCAGCAAATTTGTTTCGCTGAAGCTGGTTAGATAGGAGAGCTGAAATGTTACTACTGATTAAATTTTTGGATATTTGCATAATGTGTAGTTGATGACTTTGCTTTTTCTGTTTGATTGAGTTTATATTCCATCCTCTCTTTGTGAGCATAATCTGTATTCGGGACACAGTGGTAGCGTATGACCTCTTCTGAATCTATCTCCTCCTTGAGCTATTGACTCAGAATACTCACGTGCTGGTGGACTGGCGCCCAACTCTTTTGAATTCATTGTCTACCAACAACACTGTACCAATAGGTAATGGTACAAAGGGTACGATAACAATTCTTTGGTTATATTCAAATGTCGGTTCCACAAATCTAATAAAATTAACAATTTGAATATTTTATGTTTATTTCTTTTTGTATATAATTTATAATAATTTTGGTTTTCCACTTTAATTCAATGTTGTCTACTTGATAGCTGGTTTGTAAGAGAGAGATTTTTAGTTTACAATGATTAAGCGTTTTTTGACACAATATATTTTGTTTTTATATGATTAGTGCAGATGGCCAAAACTCTACACAACAACATTTTGAGAGTTTACAAATATCATTAAGGTAAGTTTACAATTGAAAATTTTTAATTTATTGTAGGTGAAATCTGCTGTGTTCAACATCCCGGCCGCCTTGAATCGGTTGATTCAATTCACTGGACTGGTAATAGACAGAGTTTGTGGATTGGACGTTTGATACAGCCGTGTTTTGTTTTGAGCGTAATTACTCTGACGTTGCCGTCTGTTCCTGAGTGTAATTCCACAACTTTACCCAATAACCATTTCGATGGAGGTAAGTTATTTTCTTTGATTAGTACTACGTCATCAATTTTTACATTATTTTGCTTTGTATGCCATTTACTTCTTTGTTGTAGGTTAGTAAGGTATTCCAGATGCCATCTCTTCCATATATGGTGGTTCATCTGCTGTACCATTTGCCATCGTGACAGTTTCGATAGTTTAACATCTACAAGGTCTTCACTGGGAAGTTGGGTTGTTGGTTTACCAATCAGAAAATGGGCTGGCGTCAAATAATCCAGGTCTTCGCTCGAGAGAACACAAATAGGTCTTGAGTTCAGTATTGCTTCAATTTCGGTTAAAAGTGTTGCCATCTCTTCTATTGTGAGAACATGGCCGTCAGTTACTCTTCTTAGATGGTACTTCATACTTTTCACTGCGGCTTCCCATAGTCCTCCAAAGTGTGGTGAGCTCGGTGGTATAAATTTAAATTGTATGTGATCTAACAATAAAAATTTAGAAAATATATTAGAATTTTGTTTTAAAAATTTGAAGAACTCATTTAAATGATTTCTAGCCCCAATGAAATTCGTCCCATTATCACTATGTATCTCGTTGCACATCCCTCTACGTGCCACAAATCGTCGGAGTGCTGCAATATATGCATCCGTGGTAAGATCGGACACAAGTTCGATATGTACCGCTTTGGTAGCTAGACATACAAAGATGCAAATATAGCTTTTGTAAGTCTTCTGCCCTCTTCCTCTCACTGAGTGCGTTTGTATTGGTCCTGCGTAATCAACTCCAACTTTAAGAAATGGTCGGACTAGTTCTACCCTCGGATTTAGAAGGTCTCCCATGACTTGATTGAGCATTTTTTCTTTCTTATTTTGTGCATTTCACGCAGCTGTGTACGACCTTTTTGATTAAATTTCTGCAGCCAATGATCCAGTACTTTTTCCGGAGTGTTGCCATCATTAATGTTGGCCCAGCATGTAAATATTTTTGGTGATGTTCCCTTACGATTAGTTCGACTAGTTTATCTTTTGCTGATAGTATCAATGGGTGTTTGATGTCGTATGTAACTGAAGCATTTCTTATTCTTCCACCCACTCTTAGTAGGCCCGATTTGTCGATGAATGGTTTTAAATATTTTAGAGTACTTGATGGTGGTAATTGCTTTTTGGTTTGAATAGACTTAAATTCGAGTTCAAATCGTTTGTGTTGTAAGTGATGAAAGATGAGAAATTGGGGGTTTTGTAATTCTGAGGTATGAAGATTTGTCGGAACTGAATGTTTTGGAACTAATTTTAGTTTTATGATAATAAATCGCAGTATAAACGCTATAATTCGCACTATTTTACTGAAGCTGGATATTTTTTCGGTCAGATCATCTATTATGTTTGGTGGAGAGATTTGAATATGTATTGATTGTGCGCGTATTTCTTCAACTGTTGTAGAATGATTGTTTTGAGTTTCTGGCCAATCCTTTTTGTTGGCTAGCCAGGTTGGACCATTCCACCATAAGCTGATATTTTGTAGGTTTTCGGGGTTGACTCCTCTCGATGCAAAATCAGCTGGGTTATCCTCTGATCTCACATGTCGCCATTGAGCTTTACTCAAATTGGTAAGTATTTCACAAGTCCGATTACCAACAAAGGTGTTCCATTTTCCGGGATGTGCCGAAAGCCAGTCCAAAACTATCGTGGAGTCAGTCCACGCATTGATCTCCTTCACATTGGCGTTTAATGCTTGTTTAACTGAAATAAGTAGTTTGCTTAACAGCACCGAACCACACAGTTCTAAACGTGGAATAGAAATTTGCTTTACAGGCGCTACTTTGGTTTTTGCTGTTAAAAGCTTGATTTGTGACTCTCCGTTTGGTAGTTTGGTCTCGGTATATATGACGGCTGCATAAGCATGTTTTGAAGCATCTGAAAATCTATGTAGACATATCTTATTGTTTGCAGTTGTGCCAATATATCTGTCCACAGTGATGTCTTCTATTTTTATGAGGTTTTCTCGAACTTGGAACCATTCTGCTTTAGAGTCTTCTGGTAATTGATCATCCCATCCTAACTTCTTGAGCCATAACGTCTGAAGGAATATTTTAACACGGACTGTCACCGGCGCAATCCATCCCAAGGGATCAAACAGGCGACAGGCTTCTGACAGAATTTCTCTTTTCGTTGTCGTTGGTTTTGGATTTAAATTCACTACGAATTGGAAACAGTCTGTTCTTGGATTCCAATTTAGCCCTAACACTTTGACTGAGTTTGATTCCTCGATATCTAAAACTGTGCTTTGGTTGTTAGGTTGAGTAAAGTTGTTCAACAATCCTGCGTCATTGGTTAACCATTTTCTGAGCTGGAAACCGGAATTGGATAATATATGATTTATATCGTGCATTAATTTGTTTGCTTCTTCTATTGAATCGGCTCCTGACATCAAGTCATCTACGTACATGTTGGTTCTTATATGTTGTACTGCTTCTGTAAATTCGTTCATAAATCTTTCGGTGGATTCATTTAGCGCGCGAGTTGCTAGATAAGTAGCACTTGCTGTCCCATATGTAACTGTTTGTAGTTCGTAGGTGGTGAATGGTTTATGCGGTGTTTCTCTCCATATGATTCTTTGATATCTTGTGTCTTCTTCTGCTACACGCACTTGTCTAAACATTTTTTCTACGTCAGCTGTAAATGATATCTTAAATTTTCTGAATCTTATTAAGATTTGGTATAACATAGATTGCACGGTCGGTCCTACTGAAAAGCAATCGTTTAAAGAAATTCCCGAGGTTGACTTGGCGGAACCATCAAACACAACCCTCAACTTTGTCGTGCTGCTAGATTCTTTAACGACGCCGTGGTGTGGTAGGTAATATCCGTTAAGTTTTGCATCTGCATCACTTACTGCTCTCATGTGCCCCAAGGATATATATTCTGACATAAAATCTTTGTATCTTTGTGCAAACTCCTTGTCTCTGGTGAATCTTCTTTCAACTGAGTACATTCTTTGTACAGCTTTCGAAAATGAATTTCCTAACCTGCATGGAGATAACTTAAATGGTAAACGTACTTTAAATCGACCGGTGCTGTCTATTGTTGTGTTGGTATTAAAGTGATTTTCACAAAATTCTTCGTCTTTGGATAAGTTAGAGTTCGTTGTGGTAACTGTTTCAACTTCCCAGAATTTTCTTAGTATATGATCTAAGCTTTCTTCATGTTGGCTTAGGTTCATGGTAATTGCCCGCTGTGTATTTGGTTCGTCGTATTGACCGGCAACCAGCCAGCCCAGTAGAGTTTTTTGTAAATGTAACCTTTGTACGGTTAGTTTACCCTCTGATAATATTCCAAAGAACGTGTCAGCTCCAAGAATAATATCAATGTGTGACCCTTTATAAAAATATGGGTCAGCTAACTCGAATTGCTTATAATGATTTATATCAATATATTGTGAAACTGGTGATTGCTTGGCTGTCAACTTTGGAAAGGTTCATTGCCATGCCATGGTGTTACGACTAGCGATACCAAACCCTTTGTGAAACCACTTGATGTTGCGCCTATTCCGGTTATCGCAATTTTAGCCTCGGTTCTACTTAATTGAAGCCTCTGTGCACATCTCTTGGATATAAAGGAACTTTGCGACCCTGAATCTAAAAGTACTCGGCACAACTGTTTTTTGTTGAATTTATCGGTTACATTGACTAATGCGGTAGGTAAAAGAGAAACGCTTATTCTAGTATTGATTTCACTATTGATTGAGAATGACGACTGGCTTGGTTGGTTAACTGGAACAGCATTACTTGAGTCCGGTTTTGCGATGAGTTTTCGTGTACCAAGCTGTGGTGTTTTCTATTGCAGTACTTGCATCGATATCTGGACTTGCAATTATAAACATTATGGTTATTATTTAAGCAGTTGAAACAACGGTTTTGTGTTTTCAACAAAGCTCTTCTATTCTCTATGGACATATCTTTGAATTTATCACATTCAAACAGTTTGTGTTGCTTTTCAGAACATATTGAACAACGTGTAATTTCAAACGTTTCAACAGTGTGGCTTTTGATATTATATTTTGGTTGATTCCAATGTGGTTGTGCTCGTCTTGTTGGTACTTTTCTTGATTCTAGCGCATCTATGCGTTTTACAAGGAAATCAAAAAATTGTTTTAGATTTGGGAGCTTATTCTCTGCTGAATCTTGTGCCCATAAACTGTTGGTCTCGTCATCTAGCTTGGTAGTCATGATATGGATCAGCCAATGATCTCTGGTTTCTGCATCTTCTCCCATTGCTTTAAGACCACGGATAATTTCATCTGAGGTATCCAAAAGGTGTCGGACATTTGCACTATTTGGTGTATTGACTGATGGTTGCGACATGAAGTTTCTAATGAACGCGTATATGGTATGCTTTGTTCCGTCATAACGTTCTCTAAGTTTGTTTAATGCTTCCATATAATTTGCGTCTGTGATGTTAAAATGCTTTAGTAAGCCTGCTGCTTCATTCTTCAGGGAGCCCTTTAAATACTGTAATTTTTGTGATGCTGTTAATTTTGGATTGTCGTGTATGGTAGAGCAAAATAAATCAAAAAAGGACTGCCACTCCGTGTAATCGCCGCTAAAAACTGGTATAGATATTTTCGGTAATTTTACTTCCGCATGAATGCCACTGATACTTGTATTTCCAATAGTATCGTTCATTGATACTGTTGTATCCGATTTTACTCTAAGCGCACGATTTAAACCTGCAATGGCCGAATAATAATTCTCTTCGAAGTCTGGATCTAGCTCTTCTCTTTCATCCAGTTCCACTATTTTGTCTTCTACGTTGTTGAATTCTACTCGCATTTTATCAATATGGCAAAGTCGCACCTTAATTTCATCTATTTGAGTGCTGTCGTTTATTCCTCTAATGTAATTCAGTAACTTGGTTACATTCCCTTTAATGGTAGCGCGTCTTTTCTTTAATGATGCGAGTTGCGTCATTTTATGATATTCACTCGGTTTAACACTATCACTGTTTATCACGCTATTTAAGCTTAATTTCACTCAAAGTCAACAATTATATCTTATTTATTGGCACGGTAGCTAGCGTTGTGATTATTATATATAGTACGATTAGCTTACTGATTGGTTTTATTTTAGGTTTTAATGAACACTTTAGGTTTAATAAATAAATTATCGCAACACGTTGGTTTTTGGTAGATATAAATTTTATTTATTTATTTCAAATTGATATAGTTAATAGTAATTAAATTATATTAAATTTTTGGTACTTAAGGTTTTGGGTTCCAAAGTTGTTCTTTGCAGGTTATGTTGTAAGTTATTAATAATTCCATGCGGTTATGTATTTAACTATGTATTTATGTGTCCAAATTACGATAATAATTGATTATCAGCTTGCTCGTATTAGATCCGGCTCGAAGGACCAAAAATGTACCAATAGGTAATGGTACAAAGGGTACGATAACAATTCTTTGGTTATATTCAAATGTCGGTTCCACAAATCTAATAAAATTAACAATTTGAATATTTTATGTTTATTTCTTTTTGTATATAATTTATAATAATTTTGGTTTTCCACTTTAATTAAATGTTGTCTACTTGATAGCTGGTTTGTAAGAGAGAGATTTTTAGTTTACAATGATTAAGCGTTTTTTGACACAATATATTTGTTTTTATATGATTAGTGCAGATGGCCAAAACTCTACACAACAACATTTTGAGAGTTTACAAATATCATTAAGGTAAGTTTACAATTGAAAATTTTTAATTTATTGTAGGTGAAATCTGCTGTGTTCAACAAACACTACTGCTACAGTCTGTGAGGCACGTTACATTATAACGGAATACTAAAAGCTTCATATTTACTTTTGGCAGTTACTTACCAAAAAATGTTATGGTTGATTCCTATGGTCAAAGTAAAAAGCTTTCAATTAAGTATACATTAAGTTGTAAAAGGAAAAAAAGCTTTTACTTAAATTAATTAAATTTTTTTATTTTTCATTCAGGGTCAAAGCTTTGTCATTTGTTTAAAACAAAATGATGTGTTAAACAATTTTTTACAATAACATCAGTTAGAAAATAAAATACTAAGCTTTTAAGTATAATTGAAAGCTTTAAGCTCAATTTATATAAGAAATAAACAAATTATTTTTAAATTAGCTAACGTTAAAAAAACAGCATACCCAATTTTTTAATGTTAAAGCTTTGTTTTCTTAGCAGAAAATTGGCCTTAAACTATTTTATACCATGTAAACTAAAATTAAATTATTAAACATTTAAATTTTCGATAAAGCTTTTGGGCATAAAAAAATTACAAACAATTTAAATTTTAGTTTATTTAAGCTTTTTAACTTTTACAATGTACATTGTGGCTTTCAAACCCTTTACATTTAAAAAATATTTAATTTCGTTTCTGCTTACGTATTGGAATATATAGAGGATAATGTTTTGTTATCCGATTGTGGTGCTAATATAACGTATACCAAAAATTGATATTATGAGCTTTCTTAATGGTTAAAATAAATATTATCTAATGTGAGTGTACAAGAGCTTTAACACCAAAGTTTTAGCACAATAAATCACATAAATTGAATAACATCGTGTTCGATTCAATTTCTCTGGAAACCAATAAATTTTTATTGTTAATAATAATTTGTCTAAGACAAAAAAAAAATTCTATAAATTGTCTAGAGATTACACATATAGTGTGTAACAACAAGATTGAAATCCAGCAAAACAAAAAACATAATTCCCAATGTTGAAAAACACTATTTTATTAGATCGATATTGATTTTAAGCCAAAAACGAAATAAAGCTCACTTTTAATTTCGGTAGAAGGATAAGAAACTTAATAATTAATATTATTATTAACAACAGAAAATTTTCTACTAATAACCTTTGGTACTATATAAAACCGAATAATATGATGTCGAAAGCTTAATTGTACATTATGCATAGCAAAAGCTCTTTTGAATTGTTTTTGTTATTTTTTAGGATTTAATTTTTTTTTATTATCTGCTAACTAATTTATATTTCTTAATTTATAAATAATATTGACAACAACAACGAATTGTTACTGAAGAAACAAAATTTATGCTTAATTAATAGCTTTTATTGAAACTTATTGTAAACGAAGTCAAATAAGGTCAAATTAAATTAGCAAGACTTTCGCAATATATCCTGAAATAATATACGTTATGGAAACGTTAAAAAACAGCATCCGCAGAAGCATCCGAATACAAAGAAAATATAAATTAATTAAACGTACTTAAAGTCTATTTTTTTTACGGTTTTCCATTTTACCGTCTTTTTTCTAACCTCTTATGATGATTTTCCCTATATTTAAGTAGTTTAAAGTAAAAACAATTTACAGGCTATATTTTTCACTTTATGTGCGTTAATATAAAATTTAATTTAATCCAAATGATTTTTGTGCAGAATATTTAGAATCATAAAGTTTTTTTTAAATTGTGATGTTATGGTTACAATAGCACAATTTTGTACCATGGGTTTATGTTACGTGGACTAAAGGTCACTTATAATATTTTATTATTTCCAATAAAAATAAACAAAAAGCTTACATTGTAGAATAAAATAAAAAAAAAGCTCTTCTGTTTATTTATCTACCGTAAAGATACACACAATTGTATTTAATCGTTTTGGTTCATACTATCCATTCATCTACCGAGAAATAAATTCTGTTTTATGAATTTTCTTTTGTTTGTAACAACAATACCATTCTTCAAAGCACTTATATCCAACAAAATCAAAAAGATATATAAATTTACTAGATTATAGATGAAAGGAAATTTCAAAGAAAATATTTAACAACTACACTTGACTGGATTGGATTTATCCAATTTTCGCATATACAGTTTGAACTTTTATAAATAGTCATCTGACCTCAACACGATTACTTTAATTTTCCGTCATTAATTCAAACGAAGTTAAAAAGCTCGTTTTTATATTAAATGTTAAAAAAAAAACTTTTAATGTTTCGTTGCATGGCATATTAAAATTACATTCAACAAAAGTTAAAAGTCAAAAATCAACAAAAATAATGAGTTACCAGGGCTCGTACACCATATTTAATTTAATAACATTTTTATTTCGAGTATGTTGCTAGGTAGGTAATTAAAATATATTTTTATAAAAAGTTTAATTAGTTTTTCGAAATAAAAATTAATTTTATTTAAACTAACAATTAAAGTGTTTATTATTATTGTTGTTGTAGACCATGTTTGCGTACAATTACATTATTAATAAATAATTAAATAAATTGAATGTTGGCAGTGTCGCGAACAATTGTGGCATTAAATTGTTTTTTTTTATTCAATAAAATTGAAGTTAAAATGATTTAATAAAAAAATTATAGTGGCACGACAGAATTGTAGGAATGAGACTTTTAAGCTTTTGTAAAATAAAAATTTAAAAAAAATATTCACTACATGAATAGACTATAGTCACTTAGTTAGGGAAGTTAAATTAACTGCTAAGGAACGAGTTTTATTATTATTATAATAAATATATTCAGGGAGGACGATTCGAGCAAGTGGCCAAAATAATAGTGGTAGATTTACATCCTTGATAAGCACAATATCTCCTGATTTTAAATTAACGTGTTTTTTTATCCACTTTGTTCTCTGTTGTCAATATATTCGAGCTGGTACCGGTTCCAGAATATATGAACTCGCTTTTGAATTTCTTCTCATCGTGTCAAGCGGTTATCTAGGATTTCCAAATTAACCATCTCTGGGATTGCTAGCAGTAGAGTAGTGGTTAGGAAATGTACTGGCGTGAGTGCAAAAACACTGTCAATGTCTTTGGTTACTGGAGTGAGTGGTCTCGAATTGAGAATGGACTCGATACAGCACTGTAGTGAATTCTTTAAATGTTAACTTTGATTGCCGAATAGTTCATTTGTGGTGATGTTTTACTGACTGTAACACGGCCTTCTACAGTCAACCAAAGTGGGAAGACAGACACAGGAAAATTAAACTTTCAGGTAATTTCTCGCTCTGTGGTTAAATTTAGCACAATAAAGTCTGACGTGTTTTCGTAAAGATGACGTTGATTGAGATTACGTTTTGCTCCTACAAAATTGGATCCATCAGGATATGGTACTGGGTATCCTCTCCTACTAACAAATTTTTTGAGTGTGGCCAAAAAAGCATCTGTGGTTAAATTTCCAGTCAGCTCTAAGTGTATTGCCTTAACTGACATACATGAATATGATGTAGATGTAGGCTTTAATAAATGTTGCTTCTCTACCGGTTTAAGTGGCAATTTCGATCGGCCCAGCCATTTCTAAATAATGATGCTCCAGGATGAAGATACATTTTATGTAAAAATGTAAAATGATGCCTTTGGTTATAGGAACATTCTGCATGTTTGAGGCGTCCTCCGACAAAAATATCTTTGTCATCCAGATACGGCAGTAAAGATGACAATGCGCTCTTCGTTATTTGATGTTCTAGTTTTAGTAGCCTGATTTATTTTTTGAAATGTTAAGTTTGTACTACTTTTGAAAATTGAGCTTCTGCCTACTTATTGTCTGGTGCAACTGGACCTCTTGGCACCGATTCAATTGGATACTGTAGAAATTTGCTTTTGCAAAATGAAGTAAATTTCCGAAGGTAGACTAAGCTTCTTTTCGCATCGTGATAAAAGATGAGGTTCAGCTGGCAAATATAGCAACCAAATCCGGCTTCATGGTAGCACTGTGGACACGGACTGCACTTTCCTCTAAAGTTTCAATGGTTTGAAGCTGTGTATTATTACCGTATTGTAGCGGTCATGTATCTTTAGGTTACTTTAGCCACGGAGGCTCATTCCACCAGAGCGGGTGATACAGAATATTGGTTGGTGTGCACCCACGGGAGGCTCAATTATCTGGATAGTTAGATGAGTATAAGTGCTTCCATGTTGTTTTAGGCAAGAGCTCAAGTATTTAAGTAGTATGGTTAGAAATGTATACTTTCTATTTAGATGGATGAATTGATAGCCAATGTAACACGATTTCTGAATTCGTCCAACAATAGACAGAAATATCCAAGCGATTCAATTGGTTTGACACTGACTTGACTTTTTCGCTTGCTTCGGTCTTCTTAGGCACGATCCAGATGAAAGACTTCCAAGGTGAGAAGCTGGGGCATATGATTTCATCTCGTAACATTTGATTGATTTATGCTTTAGCCTCTTCTTTTCTAATGATTTACGTTATTCGTAAAAATTAGATGTTGTTCCGTTTTATGAAATAACTGTTCATATTGATGACATAATTTTAAGATACCCGTGACTTTCTCAGAGTTACGATGATTGGTATCTACGTATCCGATTCCTGAAAGAGAGGCTTCGAAGTCAACATTTTTATAATCTACTTCACCTTTATCTAGATCAAGTAAAGTTGAGATTCTATCTCATAGCATTCCACTATAACTTCATCTTTTTGGGTTTCGGTGGTGTATAGTTCCTGTGCTGGAAACTTCACAGGTGTTGTTGCTGGGAATTAATAAATGTTATCGTTTCTTTTAAAATTTGTTGATTGCTAATACTGCAATTTGCAATATTTCAGTTTATTAATTTTTTAGTATCCAATATAAAATCTAGTTACAAAATTTAAGGAACTTTGTAACATTTTTTGGTTATATCCGTAAATTGTTTTTAATAAAAAGTAAAATTTTTGAAAACTTGTAAAACTTTACTTAATATTTTTATTTGTTTGGCATTTGATGTTATAAATCAAATTTTTATTTAATTGGCAGTAAAAATAGTTTCCATGAAAGCTCAACAGTGATTATAATCGGTTTTAGTTGGTTATAATTTAACTCGAGTTTGCTTTATTCTAGGAAGCGTTCATTAAAGGTTTACATTTTTGTTACGATCAATATTATATTTGAAGGAGCTTTCAATTTTATCTTGGTTCTTGTATTTATTTATTATTGGAAGAGATATTATACTTATACTGACTGACCATATCAATATAAAATTTTCAGTTGAATATATTTTACGAAAGCTTAAAATGTTTTCGTTATAATTTTTATAGATATCATCAAAGCTCCATTAACAATTTCAATGCAACCGTTCTATCCCAAGGCTTGATCGATTTTAATGATTAATAGTATTACCAAAATATATCATCTACTTACCAAATATCCTCTTATCGCCGCAAAACTTAACTTTTACACAAAACACAATCCATTTCGAACGGAAACCTAAAATAATTTTTTCTTGAAGGATTTAGATTTGATTTATAAATTTTCTAAGATGACAGCCAATTTGTTTCTAACTTTATTACACAAAAAAATGAACAAAGTTATTTTTTTGCCTTGAGCTTTCTCAACATTATATAAGTATTATTATGACCAGCTTTTATGCAATTTATCATACACACATAGATGATATTATATTTTAACCAAAAATATGAATGACAATATATCAATTTTTCATATACTTCGTGTAATGTATGCGATAACGTATATATAAACCATTTTCTATGCCTTAACCGCACAGTGAATATTATGATTTAGTATACGAACAAAATATCTTAAGTCTTAAAATTAGCTTGTTCGAAAATTTATGTATTCTAATAACAATAAATCATAAGCATGAGATTTGGATTTTTTTTGCGTTACATATCCTCATACGCTATGACTAGATCAAAAAGATACAACAAAAAATATTCTAAAAAGCTGCAATAAAATATTTCTTTTATTGATCAGATTCGCGTTAATTCTAACCAAATTGGAAAATTAAAGTCAAATAAAACTAATAAATTACTTACTTTCCTTTCAAATTTCACTTTTTCATTATTTGAGATAATTTTTTTTTGTATTTCCTCCTTGGTTACCAATTTACACCGTCGTGTTATATAAATTGCTGGTGAAATTGCTTACAACAAAACAATAAAAGTTTTATTAAATTTTTTATTATTTTATGTTGTTGTCGACGGAAAATTATTTTATTGTTGCGATGCTGTTGTGTAAACTGCTAAGAAAATGTGTTGTAAATACGGGTGGAAAACAACAAAAGCTTATAAATTTAATAAGCGTTTGAAATGAGTTAAAATACATTTTTGTAAAGTTTTTGTTGCATGTAAAAGCTTTTAGATTTAGAAACAAAAAGTAAGCTTTGTAATATTACATTTTATCAAAATATTACATTTACAAGCTTGAAAACTGATCAATTTTCAAAATTGATTAAAGTATTTTTCCGAATAAATAATTATTTTTGGTTTCGGTTTATATTTAAAATTAATTGGAATGTTTTAAATATGAAAAGCTCTAAATGGAATTATATTAATTGCAATTAAATTATAACATTTTGAAAAAGCTCGATTTTTTTTAATTCCTAATCATAATATTTATTTCATTTCATTTTAATAACGTACAGTGGTAAAAGAATCCTAAATTAACCAAATTGCATCTGCTGAAAATTTTCATTAGTAGTGCAGTAGGTGCTTCTATTTTTTGGTTTAAATTTGCAAGTATGTAATTGTTTTGAACCTGTTTATTACCCATCTGGGCTAGTTTTTGGGTAACATCATTTATAATGTTACGTGGTCCTAATCTGCGTATATGTGGTGCTAATCTGCTTTCATTGATAGCAGATTCAAATCGTAGACTTATTTTGCTTTAACTGATTTATTTTGTACTAATATTGTCCTTTTGCGTCTCAAACCGTTTTTGAGCTGATTCCTGTGAGTTTTCGATATAGCGGATGGAATTCTTAATCATGGTTACAGTTGATAATCTTCGTACTATTTACTCATGTCTTTGCGCAACACTATATATTTTACTAGTTCATAGACTGTTTGGCTACGTCAATTATGATATGATATTTTAAGTAATCAAAAAAAAATACTTATCATTTTCACAATACAACAATTTTGACTTAATGAATTTTCTTAATTCTAGAAAAGAAAACTGCTTACTAGCCTAAATATTGTAGTTAAAGTATTTTAACATTTGTTGTTGCACTTTCCATAACTTTTCTTAGAATTTCAGGTCCCAGGCCTTCACGTCTTCTCGGATATTGACATTAAGCTGTTTTATGGTTCTTGGTTTATTGGCATACACCATAGCCCCAAATAAAAAATTGGGAGCCGTTAAATCAGGCATACGGGCCAGTTAAAAAAAAATAAAACGCGATATTATTGATTAACAAATCGAATTAATTGCAGGAGAGCCATAGTTGAACAAGCTGTCGGTCCATCTGATTGGAACCACAATCTTCGATTATTCTCTACCTCTGGCCTTAAAAAATGTTCAATCATTGCTTGGCTTTGAATGCCAGTCACATTAACCGCAACTTGTTCGTCGTCTTCCAAAACGATGGTATTCACGTGACCATTGAGGGAAAATGGGCCTTATCGCTCATTAAGAGTTTGTGCATTAACTTGTTGGTTGTTTTTAAGGCGCAATTCTTGAACCTAGTCATCATTTCCTATAGACTACCTAGACATCATTTACTGCTGAGAAAATCGCCTGGTGGAAGTTTCGGGGTTCTCCTTAAAACTTGCTTGCACTCGATCAATGTTCACATCATTTCGAACTGCACGAGGTCTTCCAGCATGTGGAAGATCACATTGCCAAAAACACTGAACCAATCGGTAAATTGTTGGAGCGCTAGGTGCATTTTGAACGAGAAATAAATTTGGATATGATCTTTCTGTCTAAATAATCGAATGCTGGCTTTCAGAATCAAATTGAGCAACTTTGGTTTTTTGTTCTGTGCTGAGTCTTTCTATCATACATTTTCCAAGTTTTTCAAAGTTAATTCTGACAAAAAAAAAAAAATAAAAATATATAAATACGTAAACAATAAATGTATTCATTAATTAAATCATAACGTTACTTATACGCCACCCATTCCATATATATATATATATATATATATATATATATATATATATATATATATATATATATATATATATATATATATATATATATATATATATATATATATATATATATATATATACGAGCTTTTTTTGAAATTTTTTTAAAACTGATTGAGGTTACCAAATTACTCACATGAAAATAAAATGGTTTTGGTTACATTGTGATAAATTCAGATATACATCGACAGGTCAAAATAGACGACCTTATCAGAGTAGATGCAAACCAGTATCCGTTTATTGGTGTTTTGATAGTTTTAATTTAGTAATCAATATGCAATTAAATCTTTTCGATATGAAAATTGATACTATCGGTTGAACAAACAAATAATTTATCTAGGTTCTATATAAAACTATACATATTGTTTAAAACAGTGATGAAGTTGTTTTTTGAAAGCTCATTTACTTCTCATATATAAAATCATGTTTGTGTTAGTAGCTTAAAATAAATGTCTTATCTTAGCTTTTGTTAAAACTTATTAAGTATACAATTTTTGGTTATGTATTTTTAGAAATTCACAAAAGCTTTAGTCATGCAAAGTCAACATTTAATGTTTTTAATGTTAAGCTTTTGGATTGAAATTATATTTTGTGTTGTCCTACTTCGTATTAAATAATGTTTTAAGCCTTTTTAACACACTTTTAACATACTAAATTGATTTTTGACACTCATTGAAAGATTAGTTGTGTGAATTTTGAATTTTTTGTAAATTCACTGAATTTTTTATAAAATCTATAAATTACTTGTTTAAACAGACCGAACAATTGGCACAGTGGTTAAAGCTACGGTGTTTAGGACGGGGGAGGTACCGGGTTCGAATCTCAACGGAGGAGGGTTGCAAAGGGGATTTTTCATCACCTGATTATGATCAGTGATGACGATGAACCCAACTATCACCCCCTGTTGCAGTGCAGAATCCATGGGCCGAACCATCGTCCATGTCAATACAGGCTAGCTGGAGCAATGCAATGTGCGGATGAATTTAAAATTGAGCCTGTATTCGTGTATTTCGTAAAAAATTAAAAAGTTTATTTTTTTTTAAATAAAAATTAATTAAAAATTAAATTTGGCCAGTAAACGATTTTGTTTTAAATATTCAATTACAAAATTTTCACGTATACATTTTCTTATTTTTCTATAAAATAGGAGAACACAGATTAATTCAAATAAAATTGTTTTTGGTATGCGATGAGAGTATGTAAAGCTTATGTAAAGCTCTTTTATTTTATGGTAATTTTACACCAGATTTTAGTTTCACATGATGATGTTTTTTTATTACCGCGTTGTTGAAACTATATCTACAAGTTTTCGTTTATATTTTGATAAGTTTATGAATATTTATTTATGACGAGCACATGAAGTCGACGAGATAATGATGATGTGATAACGAATTAATTACGAAATAGATTAGTATGTACAGTTTTATGTAACAAAAATTCATTCTACTTATGATATGATAATTAATTTAAAATTCTAGAAGTATAATCGTAAAACTAAACATTACATAAACGTCACTCGCAATTTTAAATCAGTAGATGGTATAAAAAAATCGTCTTAGTTTTTTTTACTAAACATATCAACAAAAAAACGTTAGATTTAATTCATTAAAACAACAGACATCCAATTACGCTCTATTCATTAATGTGTTAAGCCTACCTATCTGTCGTGGGTTTTTTCTCCCTTAAACATTTTCTCGCTTCGTTCTAACGATGAATAATTGAAATTCTTTGTGTGCACAAGGAAAACTTGTTGCGAATCGATTTTCATCCAACGCAAAAAAAGTATGAAAAAACGCAAAAGTTGTTGTTTTTGCTTTTCCAATAAATGAATAACGCGAGCTGACTTTTCTGAAATTTTTAGACACATTAAATTTTGGCAGCTTTAAGGTTGTTAACATATAATGTACAAATCAATCGATAATATTTAAAATAAAACAACAACAATGTTGGTAGTCGGAAGAGCTTTTTGCATTATTATGGTTACTTTTGTAACCATAAACCTCTTATAAAAACAATTTTTTTTAACAAACAAGTTTTCCTAAAACTTGAGATAGTTTTTTTATGGCTAATACCTCAAACAAATAGAAAATAAATCCAGAATATTTTTTTTTTGCGAGATGGATTCGAAAAACATTTGACTTCAGCTTTTGGATTTAAAGTAAGATTATAATTTGCTAAAGGTTTTTTCTATAAAATATTGAAACCATAATATTTAAAATAGCTTTCTTTATTAATTTTTATTTAAAATTCTGAAAAGCACTATTATTTTATTTATGAATCAAATTATACAACTTTAACTAATCCGGCCGGCTCAATGCTTTTAACCGAAAATTCGAATACACAAGATTTGTATGTTTTTTTCATTTCAATCATAATTAATTTATATACAAATTATACAAAACATGTCATCATTTATAATAAAATAAACAAAAAAACTTTTATATCTTTCAAAAAACCTTGCTAGCTCGTGTTTTATCCATTCGAAAATTAATTCCTTTTATATTCTGGTTTATAAGTGAAAAAGGTTTTTGGTACTATATGTTGATGAATTAAGATTTAGTTTTTTGTTTTTCAATTGACGTCACTTTATTTAATTTATGTGATATTTTCGAATAGCTTATTTCGGAAATTCTTTACAATAAAACTTGTGAATAGGCAAGTTTTTTGACTTGTTTGTTGATTTTTAGATTTTAGTAAAACATTTTCGGTTATATTTAGTCCTTGTATTGGATTGATTTATGATTTTATTAATCCCATGTGAGTTGATAGTTTAATTTTGTCTGGAACTTATCTTAAAATTAATTTTCATTCGACCACCCTTTGTATGTACAAGAAATACAATTTCATTTTGATTTTTCATTATGTTCATTCATTTTCAGTATCACGTATTGTTAACGACAAACCACAACTTTTTCGCTAAAATTGTTATGAGATATTCAGTTAGATAAATATGAAAAAAAAAACATGGTAAAAGTGTAATTGGAAAATTGAAAAACTTTTGTGCTTTTAAAAGTAAATTTGTTTTTAACAACTCTCTTTTATAAATTGAACGTGGTAGGTTTGATTGATTTGAAGGCGTAACTGTATAGCTTATGAATTGGATGGTGTGATATTTTGTTTAAAACATTTTTAAAATAAATTAAACGGAACAACTTTTTCTCATTATTTTTGTTTGATTTTATCAATTTTTTAAAGTTGTTGTTAAAGACTTTTATCATTATTTTAAACTACAATTTGTGCTTGAAGCTTTTATCAAACTTTGGAATTTCTTTGAAAATTTTAATTATTATTATTATAGTGAGTCTTGGTTGTTTTTTCCAGAACTATTACTATAAGAACATAAAAGCCACGGAAAATGTTAGTTTACAATAAATAATATTTAATTATATCTGCAAAGATAATAATTGACTTGGTAGAGGTGATACAATTCTTAATGAAATTTTATTTCAATTTGTATTACAAAACAATTCATTTGTGGTAGCTTATAACTTTGTCTTGCATCTTATTTTTAATTAAAACTTTATATATATATATATATATATATATATATATAATTTATTTTCAGCTCTTAGGTAAATAACGCAAGAATAATCTTTCATTTATTGTTTAGTATGAATAAAGCTGGAAAGCTTTCCTTACACATTACCATAAAAAAGTCCTCTTAATTTTCCATCACAATAGTCTAAAAACTATTTATCTCAAAATTCTGTAAAACTAAACACAATTTTTAAAATATTTAATGATGAAGTAGAAACTAAATAATGAGCTCTGTTGATATTGATTGCATTATTTTAATTAAGTTTAAAATTACGTGTTTATAAAATTTTAATTATATTCCAATGATTTATGAATTGCATGCAGAATTTAGGATACGCAAATACCATTTGGTTGAAAGAAGATAAATTACTAAAACTTTCCTGAATAGATTATAAACAAAAAAGGTCTTCTAGAAATTATTAACTTCTGAGTATATTAATTCGTTATCTGTGTTATAATTAATGATTACAAAATATGAAAGCTCATTTAAAATTAGTATTAACATTTTGCAATCTTATTTAATTTATTTTTTAAACAGATTTTTAATGAAACATGCTAGTCCTTGTCGTTTCTGATTATGTAAAAAATAAATTTAATTTTCAATTAAAAGAAAAGCTCGTTTATTGTTTTTTATCGGTTTGAAAAAGGAACTTGTGATTTTTGATTTAAAGACTGCCAATTTTACATTATTTGGATACACTTTAATTTAAATCTAAAGCTTAAGCTTATCTTACATAATGTAGTCTTTTAAATAAAATATTTTATGTGAAATATATTGGTAATTGAACTTTTACATAAAGGATTTTGATTTTGATTTTTTTCTTATTTACTGAACAAATTTTGGTAAGCTTTTTTCTTGCAAAGTAATTGGTAATATTTTTTAATGAAAGCTTTTTTTATTGTTTAAATTGATTTTAATTATTATTTTTTTCTAGGAATGCATCAATCCGTTATATCATGTAAGTACATGTTTTTAAAAACCTTTAAGCTTCCTTTGCAATTTAAATTATAATTTTTTCTCTCAAATATAAAGTGCAGTGTTTTATACAAAAAAAAATTTAAAATGCGAAAATTATCTAATAAGTTTTTTAATTAATTTCTTAAATTATCTTTGAAAAAATGTTTATTAACCTGCTAAATTAAAAAATAAATAAAACAAACTATTTAAAGCTCATAAATTTCATGTGCTTATAAATTTAAACAAACCCCATGTAATGTGACATTTTTTTATTAATACTTCATTTTATTTTGTCAAGTTCTACAATTCTAAAAAAACGATAAAATGTACAATCTCTTTACTTGATTTTTAGAATCAATAAAATAAAAGATTATTACGTTACATTCATAAACATAAAAGCTCAGAAATTTTATTCTTTCTAATGTATTGAACAATTTCAATTTGATGTTTTAAATGTTTAAATGTTTAAATGTCTAACTTTTTCTTAGTTTTTTCTTATTTGTTTAAATCAATATAAGTCAATATTAAAAAATATTTAAATTCGTTAAAGTTTGCTGTTACACATTCTTTAAAGCCAACTTACAAGTAAAAGCTTTTTTACATAAAGGTTTTAAAAAAAAGTATAATTCTTTTAAGTATATTTCCATTAAATGCTTCGTTTTGAAAGCTTTGATCTTCCCCAAAAAAAATTAAGACAAAAATTTGTATCGAGCTTTCAATATTGGTTTGACAAAAATCAGTACTTTTTCATATCAAGATTTGTTAAATTGGGGAATACATTATTTGGTTTTTTATTATCCAATATAATGCCAATCATAATAGTATGATTTATAATTATAGTTTTTCAAAACTATACATTACATAAATGCAAAAATTTTGTTTTTTTGAAACCAAAACAAACCAACAATTTGTTTACTCTCTTATCGTATTTTGATAGTTGCTATTTATATGTATGCTGTGCTGTTTGCAGCTTGTTCCATACAATTTTTTGTGCTTTTTTTACCAAATTTATATATTCAACGATACTCATATTTTAAAATTATATTATTATTGCTATTGTGAATAGTATTTAAAATTCATACAAACATAAAAACAAAAAACTATTTAATTCTTCAAGATGAAAGCACACTCTCTGCAATATAGAGGTTTTGGCTTAAAAATTTCAAAACAAAATATTTTTTTTACGAACACTCAGCATAAAAACAAAAATGCTTATAATTTATTACTTTAAGCTTTTATAAGTTTTATTTATTATTATGATTTTATTCCCGGAACAGAATGTTAATATTTTGCAATGAAAAGATTATGGTTAAATTGCATCATCGCAAAGATGTGATAATTGAACTAGTTTTCAATTATTTAAAGTCCAAATCATTTGATTAGATCATGTTCTACATGAAGTTAGAAAATATGTAATGGTAGTAAAAATTATGGAATCTAGAATTTTTCTCCACAAAAAATTTGAATAAAATTTTATGATGTACAAAATTAAATCAAATATTTACGTTTTCAAACACTATAAAAATTCTTTTATAAATAACTCAACCTGGGTGTCCAGTGACATTTAATTTAAAACATTTTCTTACATGATTCTAACACAAAGAAAAAAGTAATTCATACATTTTTGTGTACAGTAGTAAGTTGTTTAGTGTCTTATACGATCCACCACAAACCTAATAAATTGTTGTATACTGTCGTTCGACAAAAAAGTCAAGAATTGATTTTTTTCTCAGCGTTTTGTGTTGGAAAATAGTTTTTGGTATAAACAATTTAATTTGTTGTCTAGATAAAAGAATGTTAAATTTTTTAAAACCTGAATGAGATAAATTTAATGTTTGATGATAGTAGAATAGAGTGGCGAGATAATCTATTGTGTAATGAATTTACTACGAGCTTATTGTTGAGCATTGGATGGTATGCAGACAATTTATTTATAAATACAACACTTTGTGATAGTGTCAACGGCTCTAGATGCAATACAGAGATCGATTTAAGCTTATTGATTTTTCAACATATAAATTAAAAGTGTAATTATATTGACTGTAATATATAAATATTGATTTGTGATTTTATTGAATACTAATAATTACAAAATGTCAAAAAACTTAAAATAACTGATGTTTCTATTTTAAATTTAATATGACTTTTTAGAAATAGTTAAAGGAACCTCCAATATTTCTGTATTGGTTTCTTTACAATTATTTTAAAATATTTTATCTTTATAATTTTATATGCTCTAGAAATTCTCTTCATAATTTACACACTAAATATTACTATCGTTGAAAGTTTGAATAGTTTTCTAACCGCATAATTAATAAATAAACTGGTAAAACTTATTTAATGACGTGAAGTTTATTTACATAGAAGTTTATTTAAAAGATTTTGGCTTCTGGGATAAAAAAGTTCTGGAAATAGTCCATACAACTTTAATTTTAATTTTTATTTGTATCCTCTCTTTAAAATTATTTTAGTTCAAAATTAAATACAAAACTTTAACTTCATAGTAATTGGGAATAGCTCTTAATTTTCACGTAATTTAATAGGTAGAAAAACCGTTTCATATTAGTTAACCTTTTAAAGTAAAAATTAAATTAGAAGTTAAAGTCAGATTTGTTTATGGATTTTAGTCCCTCATAGAAATTGTTACTTGTATCCTTTCTTCAAATGTATTTTAGTTCAAAAGTTAACACACACCCTTTAACTACCTTGTAATTTTGAAAACCCTCAATTTTGGCGCAATTTAACAGACGGGAAAGCCGTTCTTACTGATAGTAAAGCTTTTAAAGGGAAAATTAATTTGAAAATTAAAGTCAAATTTGTTTATAAATTTTAATCTATAAGCCTCAGTTTTAACGTAATTTAACAGGCAGGGAAGCAGTTTTTTATTAGTAAAGCTTTTAAAGCAAAAAATAAATTAAAAGTTAAGCCGAAATTTGTTTATGGATTTCAGTCCATAGAACTTTTTATTTGTATCATATCTTCAAAAGTATTTTAATTCAAAAATTAATATAAAACTTTAACTTCATAGTAATTTTACAGGTAGTAAAAACTGTTTCATATTAGTTAAGCTTTTAAAGCGAAAATTAAACAAGAAGTTTAAGTCAAATTTGTTTATGGATTTTAGTCCATCATAATCAATCCATCAATCAATCTTCAAAAGCATTTAAATTCAAAAATTAACAAAACCATATAACTACCTAGTAATTTTAAAAAACCCTCAACTTTAACGTAATTTAACAGGCCAGGAAGCGGCCCCCAATTTTAATGTAATTTAACCAGAAAAAGCGTTGCTGGTAAAGTTTTTAAACGTCCAGCAAAAAATTAGAACTTACAATCTATACTAAAAGCTCTAAATTTAACCAAACTTATATTAATCTAAAAAAATATTTGAATTTGAAAATATATAACAAAGCTTATAACAAAGCTTTATAATCTGTGCAATTGTACAATTTATTTATTTATAAATGTGCTTTTGTTAAATTTTACAGATTAAGTATTTTTAAGTAGTACCTGACTTATTTTAATTTTTATAAGCTCTTAAACTTTAAAAATTTCCAAAACGTTTTGTAAATTTATCCATTATAAAAGATAAAAGCTCTTTTAATGATTTTAATTTTTGGATATGTTGTATTTGGTATGTTTTAAATAATTTACAATTGCAAAAGCTCTAAAGAATATATATTTTAAAAAATTCTAAATTAATTATAATTGTAAAAGCTTTAAATAACTTTTAATTATAAAAGCTCTAGTATTTAGATGTAATAGGTTTATATCTTTCCAGCTACAGTTCTTAACTCCCTGGTGAATAACGCATTTTAGCATTTACGATTCTATCACGCACACCAAACTTCTATCGATTTATCTTCGCATATAGACGTATCGAAGAACAACGTTATATTTTATACGATGAGTAGATTTTATATCTATTTGTCAACAGACTACAATTTTGAACTGAAAATTAGATGAAAATTAATATTTTTCACGTATACAGCTGATAAAAATCATTTATATTATCTCGTATTGTATAAACTTCCCTAAAATTATATTTGGGGATTTAATACCAGGGTTGATATAAATTCGAAAATGTAATCGGAGTAGGATCATAAATCAAATTAAAATTTAATTTCTTTTTTGTCGTATATAATACGAGTATATACGACATATCATAACAATAAAAAAAAATGTATATTTTCTACCAAAAATTTAACGACTATACACACACACCAGTTTTTTGTTCTTAAAAGGTTTTGTCATATTTAAGGGTTTCGTTTTAGGGTATGCGACATTTTCGATGCGTTAGATGATTTTAAATAATAAATAAAACGACTGCACAAATAAAAGTGGCTGTTGTCGTTTTTATAATAAATCAAAACGAGCTTTTTTTTGTTGTTTTATTTTTTATTTTTTTTTTAAATATTTATATTATATTATTTTAGTTAAAAACGAAAGCCATAAAATATTTACATCACCATATGGTGTGTTTTGTGTGTGGTACTGGTGTGCTCATGTTATCAAACTTGGAATTGTCTTATTGTCTCAGAAAAAAAAAATGTTTGAAATGAAAATAAAAGTTTCATTGGATACCATAATATACAAAAAGCTTTTGTTATTTTTCTATATATGTATAATATATGTATGTATAAACTTGAAATATCAAAAGAGCTTTCATTGTTAAAATATATTACTATTAGTTTGATATTGGTGAAATCAAAGTCAATTCGATTTTTATGGTTTTGTTTTTTTTTTCGTGGAGTATTTTGATGATTTCAAGGATAAAAGTCGAAATCATAGTGTTGTTGCAGATCCATTACCCAAATCTAGAGATTGAAATAAAAATGGATTAGTTGGTTTGTTTACATTGTTATGTGGAAGCTTTAATATTTTCTTTTTGTGATAAAATATAGCTTTATGTTATAAAATTATATGTTATCTGCCAACAATGAGAAGACTTTTCATTTGTCTAACCTTGCGGTTATATTTTGTTAACATAAAACTGATATACACAACCATGAGATACAGTATATGCAAGATGACATAAGGATGGCAATGTACTTTTATATGAAAGTACGTTCTTTATGTTTGGTTTTGGTTACAGTTTTATCTTGAATCAAAAAACTGGAAGAATGATATATGCACAATGACATTACAAAATACACAAAAAACATTAGCTGAAGAATAAACTGAAAAAGCAGTACACAAATTTATTTCGGGCTGGATGAATAACTATTATGTATGCAGTTATTATGACCCAGGATGATGATGAATTACACAAAAATTTAATTTTCCATAACATCCCAAATGGACATGTTTTTCCGGAGGCATACAAATATAATATTTCAAAAAAGTTATTGTTACATTTTTGATGCCACTATTAGATACGCTCTGTATCCGTATATTGAGACCAAAATATAATCATATACAGCTTTTTGAAAAAGTTGTTATAGTATTAGATATAATTTTCCTCTTATGATTGTGATGAGGATAATTTCGTTCATGTTGACAGTATTGTTAACAGAATAATGGTGAGAAAATAATAATATGTAAAACCGGATATGTGGTTTCATCCTTCATTATAGTGTTTATGTCATGACATAATAATTAAATTGTGTTGAAATGCATCATGTTTTGGTGTGGTAGTAAACATTTCTATGGCACCAAAAACAATCAAAATAAGTGTTTTGGAAAATTTTAAAGACTCGAGGTATATTCTAAATAGTTTCAAAACCACTGTTTTGAGTATCATGTAAAGTACTCGACTAAATAGCTTAATGTAGAAACAAACATTCAATAAAACTTTAGATTTTAAATGTTGAAATAAAAAATCATAGTCTAAAAGCTTTTAATTATCTCAAAGATTAAGAAACTTAAGAACTTAATGCTGCAACGAATGTACTTATCAAGGTGGTTTTATGTGCTCAACATTAATCATATAAACCACCTATTAATTATTTACGAAAAGCTTTACAGTTATATGCCATTTGACTTAAAAGTTTATTTTTACTTCATTAAGCTTTAAGATTATCATGATTTATTGCCAAGCTTGGAAAACTCGAATTTTTAATTCATAAAGCTTTAAACATTTCACAGAATTTTTTCAATAGAAAAATTATTTAAATTTAAAATATATATAAAGTTCAATATATAGTTGAACAAACGAAGCTTTTAAAATCACTAGATGTAGTTTGCACTCCTAAAAAAATTTGAAAAGTTATTTTAGTTAAAATAAATTTAAAAACTATCAAAATTAATTGTTTTACTCTTTTTTAATATTAGGCCATCTGAAAGCTTAATTCTCTTTAGCACACATTTGAACAACTTAATGCTGGAACGAATGTAAAATTTAAAATATTATCTTTAGTGCTTTAAACTTTCAGCTTTTTTATAGAATATGGGTTAAGCGAAATTTAAAAAAAAAATCTTAAGCTTATAAAGCTTTATTTTTTAATAGCAAACTTATCCAAAAAAATATTAAAAAGCTTTTCAGTACATTTAATAACTATTGTTGAAATTGTGTCATTCATAAAGCTCCTAATTTTGTTCGATTAACTCAATATCAATTTGGTTTAGGATTTATTAAGCTTTGCTTGCACAGTAGATCAGAGTAAGTCTTGAAAGAAAGCTTTAATAAAAAATATTTAAATTAAATTGTATTAATTATAAATTTTATTTTTTAAATCAAAATCTAGGAATTTGGTTTCTTTTTTAGAATGTGGTATGTGTAAGGCTATAATATTTGGCCATTGGTCGTCCATTTTCGCAACTTGAACCCACCCTAATTCAATCTTGATTAAAATCATATATTTGTAAAACTTTGTTAGAATCTTTACATCCTGTTAGCATGCCATCAACGAAGAAGCTGCATTTCAATCCTGCATTTCAATCTTCTTCAATCTTCGGCACCATATAAAACGTTGAACACCTTGATGATCCGGATGAATTAAAATGTGACGATACGTGTTTTCAATGTGGGCAGAAATAGTAATTTTGTGTAACCGGAAACGTATTAGTATCATAGTTAAGTCATTCTGTATCGTTGGTGCGACTAACAAAATATCGATCAGTGAGTACCCATACGTACTTTTACAAGACCCATCGATCAGCTAAGGTAATATGTGTTGGCCAACGAGAAGCATCACATTTACTGGTAGTTAGCATTGATGTTAAATTAGGTAGTATCAATTCCCTTACAGTTATTTTCGCTTTAGACACGATATACTGTTTCAATTCGTTCTTTATCACTCCAGCCATTTGGAAAGCCATTCCAGTAACTGCCACCTTTAATCGGTTTCTACGAAATTTAATACGTTTCACACAACATTCACTAATGAGTGTTGTTTGCGAGTCAAGTAGTCCTCTTGCGATGTGAGTATTGCTAAATTCATTGATGATGCTAAAAAGGAGGAACCACTTTGCATGTTTGGTTGTTAAACAATTTTACAACAGCATGTTAAGAAAACAAATAAAATATCAAGCGTAAAATATACATCCCAAAATAACATAACGCCACGGTATTTTGATAACATAAAAAAACCAATAAAACAATTGAAGACGAAAGATTATTCCTCCGTAAATGCCTCCGTTAATAACAGTAAATACGCTAAAATTTTCCCCTAAGTTTTCCTCTGTGAGAGCATTGTTTTTAGACATTTTCAAACCACCACTAACACAAACCTAAAATAACTCAATATACGCTCTCAGTTATATTTCGTTATGTTTCAAGTTTAATAACGAGAAACAGAAAAACGGAAAATATTTAGGGAAACAAACGAAATGAAATGAAAAACAAAAAAATCTAACAATATTGTAAATCATTTCGTTAGTCGTACGTTAGATTTTGCACTGTGTTGTGTCTTTATTTTATTTTATTTTATTTTAGTACCGAGTATCGTTTTTTGGGTGTATTGTCATGGAAAATTGTAGCTAGGAAAATTGAAAAACGATTTGAGTAGCTCTTATAAATTTATGATATCAATAATAGATTTTTGGATGTAACATTTCTTATACACGCTTCTGTCAAAACGTCAAATTTAAAGTGGTTAAAACGGAATCAATGAAGTGAATGAGTAGAATTTTCCGAGTGAAAATAATTTTTATATTGGGTGATTTTTTTGGAGATTTAATGGTTTACATATAATGATCATCTATAGTATTGACCTCGCGACATGAATAAAGTGCTTTGTCCTCGTTTCACGTCTCAGTGATTTAATTGGATTTAATCCAAGATAAATTTTCATGTGTGACGTTAGAACAAATTTTTTTTTTTGGTTATCGAAATTTTTTATTTTAAATGTTTTTGGACAATTTGTTTACAAACATGACAACAGGTGCTTTATACGTAATCTCTATTAAAACTTTATGAATTTGCTATAGATACACCATTTTCCTGATAAACTATCCATTAAAGTTTAACACTAATTTTTTTTTATATGCGATTATTTTTATTACATTGACATAGGTGACTTTCGGTTTAAAATTTGTTTTTTTGGTGATTGAATTTTTATATTTATCTAAATATTATGGTGATGACACATGCTGTTTGCTATATACAAATTTAGGAAAACGTGTGAGTCGTAAACATTGTCTGGTAGTGAACAAAAGGCGCTAAAATTCGATAATAACTATTTGAACACCCATCGCGAATGTCTATGGCGAATTTTATTTTATTTTTTTACACCACAGACAAATGTATATTTGTTAATATTCTGTATACAGTTTTTGGTTTTGTGGTCGTGGTAGTTGTGGTGGTGACTATCTGAATATGTTCAAATACAATTTATTGTTTTTGGAGTTTTTTTGTTGAATTGCATTACAAATTATGGAACATACGAGTATATGGACAACAAAATATATAGCTTGTGCTTTTTAACCAACATAAATTTATTTATTTTTAAAGTAATTCTAAGCGCAGGAAACTATTGTGACTAAGGCAGTGGAGGATATTTTAAATTATACTTTAAAATTTATAACAAGAATTAAATGTGGAACCTATCTTCATTATTTGTGTCGACACACAATGTAAACCGTAGGTTTTACTTTTAAATCTTGTCACATCATCGTACTACCATTTAAAATCTCATAATTCAATCAATTTACATCCAAAACTATCAAATTATTCGAGATGAATATGTAAATCGAGCAATTTTCCGTCAATTACCCTTAAACCGGAAAAAGGGATCTATATAATTTATATTCCAATTTCCAACATGTATCTGTTTATATATGTATATATTATATAATAAACAACATGTGTTCTATTTGGTCTATCCTTTTTTTATATTTATATATTATACTCTATCACTAGTTTTTAGTATTCATCGCATATTGGTATTTTTGGTACATATACAAAATAATAATCAGGAGCTACGATAAAATTATATTATTCATGACATTGTCGTTCATAAATTATTGCATTGGAATTTCTGATAACAACATCCATCGACTTAATTAATACGTTATCATTGTTAAATTCATTGTTGAAAAAAATAATATTTTTTGTTATAATTTGCGGTTATCAGCAACGATAAGAATTAACAAAATTCTCAAACTCATTTGAGAATACAAATCTAATTAGCGCCAATAGATAGAGTAAATTGTGTCGACTCGATACCATTTATGATCACTAAATGTTATATAATTATTAATAAATGCGTTTTTTGCTATTAAAATGAAAACCGCGTAAAAGCTCAATAACATAAATCTGTGGCACGTGTAATTCGGGGAAAACAGTCTTGTTATTCCAATCGATTATAACTCCGATTACATCACTCGCATAATTACATAGCCAAACACCATGGTTAAAACCCCAAAACATAATAATAAAAATTATATTTCATTCCGGGAAAATTAATTTTCTAAAATTTTATTTTATTTTATTAATTATGTTGTTTTGTCTAACTAGAGAAACTCTTTTTCTATCCCAAACCCCAAAATGAATTCATATAATTTTATTTACGTAACATTATTGCCTCAAACTCGCATTATATAAATTTTGGGTGTGAAATTTTGCCGCGACTATTTATCCTTTTTTTTACGTTTGTGTGTATATTTTTCATCTCATCCTTTCCGGTTTACGACTGTTGTTTGAAATAAGTATTACTTTTTTCTTAATAAAAGTCATAATTTATGTTTTCTTTATATATTTCTTAGAAAAAAAACACTCTTTTCAAGATGCTGGGTGAACAGAAAACTACAATTTTAATAAATCCTTATAAATATGGAACAAAAAATGATAAAATATTTATAATGTTTCGTTATTAAATTAAAAATTATGATTGTAAAATACCAAAGCTCCAAGTACATATATATATATATATATATATATATATATATATATATATATATATATATATATATATATATATATAAAGATATATATATATATATATATATATATATATATATATATATATATATATATATATATATATATTTATATATATATATATATATATATATATATATATATATATATATATATATATATATATATATATATATATTTAATAGAATTCTTTAGTGATAGCCACAATTTTAATTTAAATATGATGAATAATTTATCGAGTTTATTTTTTTGTTTCATGAAAGATTCAAAAGTTCGTCAAGTGAGACTTTTATTACATTAATCATACAATTTACAATTTACACGTATTGGCTACACATTTTGTAAATCATTAGAAGTACAACAACATTTTACTTTACTCTTCCTTTATGCAATTGTATTTATCTGAATAAGGGTATTTAAAAAATTTTGATCCTCAAAATATCAGATAAGTACTATTAATTAAAAAAATAATTAAAAGTGATATAAAATTTAACAAAAACTAAAACATTCAGTTTAGATATACTTTAACAGTGCCATTGGACCACGTTGTTGTTGTCAACATTTAAATTATGAAAAAAATCTTATGTATTTAGTTTATTATTCATATAAAAAACTGTATTGAATTGGAAAATCATTAAAAGCATTTTAATTTTTATTTTTAGTTTGTTTACTTTAATTATCCAATGATCCCAGTGTTGTGTGTTATTTCGGTAGTGTAATTTCGTAAATATTAATTGGGTGTTCGCAGCGCCGCGTTTACAGAAAGGCACACTAGGCTTAGGGCCCATACATTTGAAGGTCCCGAATGTCGTTCCATTTTTAATATCTAGTGCTTTTCAATTTCAAATTAGAATTATTTACATTATTTCCATACTAATAATTTGCATTTTCTCCACATTTCATATCTACAAAGTGATAATAAATTTTGACATCACCATTTTTGGTTATTTGGGATACTAAACTAAAAAAGTTTCTTTGTTATAATTTTTGACTGTTTGAAGTAACCCAGCTTTTACACCAAATAAATACAAATAGAAAATAAGTTAGATAAATTTTAGATTTTTTGTGATTTACGGTGCCACCTAGATGTTATTGGAAAAGTAGAGTTGCTATAGTAGCAACGAAATTAAAAAAAAATTGTCATAATAAATGTAGCCATCATTTAAAACCTAAAAAACAACAGCATTGCTGAGATAAATGCCATTAAATCGTCCCTATTGCAAAATGTCATCAAAACCATCAGATTGGCCTCTGAAAATCCAGATTGTCATCAATAAACCTTCTAAATAAAGTACCTAACTTGGTTCAAAAATAAATATTTTTAGTTTTAGTTTGTCTTTATTTACCTTAGACCTTAACGCGGCCCTGAGTGTTCGGATTGCAAAATATGTCGAGTGAAACTTCCATCACGTTACATCAAGATGTTAAATAGATTCCACCGAAGGTCATAAATTCTTAAATTGAAGTTGTAAATCCCAATTCCAGGGTCATCGAACTTGATTAATTAAACTTTGCACAAGCTGTATAGTTAAAAATATTTAAGGAAATTAGCGGTGTGGCAATAAATGCACGACCAACATTGGCAATTTCTCTATAAAAGTAGCATTAAAATGCTTTTATAATCTAGAGGAAAAATTGTATCGAGATTCACTACTGAAGGATAAAAACATTAAATCAATTTGCGTATATATAACGTCAGATTACTTGCGAACAATTCCTCACGACAATCAATCCCCCGATGAAGATAAAAGTTTCTATTTACAATATCACTGCGTCACCAAGTTTTAGAGAATTGGTTATGAGCTGAATAACAAATAAGATGCAAAACATCTAAGGGACAAAATTAGTATATGATCCTCAAACAATGGAGGTTTTGTTTAAGGAAGTTGAGGTTCAACTCTTCTGGATTATTAGACCAAACTCCTGACCAAAAATATTGTTTATTGCCTATATAGAAGAATTATTCAGTCCAACAGTAAACATTTTAGACATTCAAAGGAATTGCAATGAGGATGAATTATCATATGAAGTTAACTTACATATACAGAAGAAAATCAGATTAGTAATATTTCCAAAATCTTTGATCTTTTGGGTCTAATATCACCATCTATAATCATAGCGAAAATTTATTTTCAGTAATTATGGTTAAAAACGTTAGACTGGTCGTAACATGGAAACATCGTCATAATCAAGGGGCAATTTACTATTAAAATTTACTATTTTCATAAAGTTCCAATAAATTATTCATCAACTTCAGGTTATTGTGCAGAACATAACATAAATTGGCATACATAATATTTCAACCTCTGCACTACAGTTTGGTCGTCTATGAGAAGTCGCAGTGAAATACATCTCAGCCGTGTGACCGCAAATATTCACTTAACCTTTGAATACATGTCAACTCTTGTATGCCAAATAGAAAGCACACTGAATGGCCCTCGGTCTTTATAGTAATTAAGTATTCATTCGAAGCGCATAGTTTTTCAAGACCTTCTTTAAAGAGGTACTTTAATACGATTTGAGAAACACGGCAATATTCCGATTTTCAAGATGGCAACCAATCGAGCCGTTGGCTGAACACTTTTTAATATCAAATAATATCAAGACTGATAATTTAGTGTTGATCAAGGAACTTACCCCCATGCAGATGGGCGTTTGGTAGAATCGTCAAAGCTCATCCAGATCTCGCCCATAAGCGAAATCAGAGAACATTATAACACCAACAAAATAATCTCATACGTGGAAACAAAAGTATGAGTGAGTTTCATTGCAACGTGAATCATCAGTTGTCACTAATAATCAATAAAGTAAAAACCGGCAAAGATTACTACTAAGACACTACGACTGTACTCAGCGAAACATGACTAATGACGTATGCTTGGATATTCAAATTCTGAATTTGAGAAATATGTCTATTCACAATCAAAGTTTCGGTAACTTAATTACCGTTCCGGTTAATCAAGATAATATAACATAAATCTGGCAGTCTGCACCAAAACCATTCCCAAGATATTAAAAACCTTTAGAAGATTTATCAAACACATCTATACAACTACAAAATAAGGATAACAGATAGAGTGATTGAAGACACAAGTAATGAAGATAATAAATTTAGAATTATCAAAATGGAACATCAAAGAGCACATAAAAAATGAATTGGAAAGAAAACAACGAACAAATCTTCGATAACTATTATTTTCCACAAATGGCCAGATTAGTTAGAAATTTACTGAAACCTACGAGATATGCAATGCTAACAAATACAATCGGAACTCAAATAAACCGAACCTTCAGGAAACACCAATACCAAATTTTCCGGCGGAAATTTTCCATATAGACTTAATGGAGATAAACAAGGAAAATTTTATCACATTCGTGAATAAATTCTCTAAATTTTCTAAAGTACTTTAGAATCAAGGATCAATCTTTCGAATTAAGGGGATATATATATATATATATATATATATATATATATATATATATATATATATAAATATATATATATATATATATATATATATATATATATATATATATATATATATATATATATATATCAATTTATATAATTGTTTTGCCACTAAAAAGATTTAAAAACTTCTTAAAAGTTTAATAAATCAAACTATTAAATCATCAAAAAAGTAATCCAAAAGTGTGTAAAATTATGGAGTAAAATTTTATTTCAAAAAAGCTTTGATAGTTCAGTTAAGAGAAATTAGTTGAAAACTGAATATTAAAACGATCAACATAGAAAGGTTTAAATTTGTAACGACCAACTGTTGCAAATTTATCGCGACTTTATAATTTTTACGCATATGTTGCATAAAAAGTTGTTTTGATGATTGTTATTTGGTTACAAAATATTAAGATTACTAAAGTTTCGTGATTAAAAGCCCATGAAATATAAACATATCTATTGACAATAATTCATAGAAAAAAAACATCGATTTAAACATTTCAGAAAAGTTCAAAATATATTTTTGACCATACAAAAACCCACCAACGACTTAATCTTGTATCAACTTAAAAAAAAAAAATTTCAAACATCTTTAAACTTAAAAAAAATCTATTATTCTACAATCAATTTGGAACTATAAAAAAATCTTATAAACTAACCAAGAATAAAATTGAAATAAAATAAAAAAGCTGATCATCATCATCACTCGGGAAACAACAAATAGTTATGGGTTGGAGAAAGCTCATAAAATACTTTATCCATTTAGTTGTTTGAAAATACATAAAAAATAAAAATCTTTTAGTTTCACTTCTACTAGTGTGATAAGCTTTTTTAACTACAACAATGCCAATTTGAAATATTGTTGCATAGAAAAGACAAAGTGGAGTTCAATATATATTTGCCCTATAAATGAAGGTGCGGTTGACAAATATTTAGACGTTTTAAATATTTAAAGCTAAACAAAGTTCTAAAAAGAAAGACAATTTACATAAATCAACATCTGATGTCTAGTAAACAATATATTTATTGTAAATTTTACCTCAAAACAATATTCCGGTACTCGCAAAGTCGCAGGCCATATTAAATATATTATTATATCACCCAGATGGTGGAAATTTTTATTTTTTATTTTTAAATAATATTAAGGGATTTCCGCATCACTTAGCGCGCATACAAAAAAAAATGATACCCAGGCAAGTACAAAAATTATCAAGCCAACCAACAAAACAAAACAAAACAAAAAAAAGACGAAAGCATAATTTATGTTGATTGTCTAATATGATCTGATATTATTATAACAAAATGCTAATAAAAACCGAACTCACTCCTCTGAAAAAGGCACGCACAATTATATATTGAGTTTCGTCTTGTTGCGGATAAATTATAACTTTCTGTTTTTTTTTGTGTATAACACGAAGATATAATAATGAGGAAGCAAAATTAATTTACTTTTCATGAAAAATAAAATAAATTTCCCGACGTAAGGCGGTTCACACACCCTAACTCGCACCGACTGAATTAAATAAGATGAGTAAGTAAATAATGTAATCCGTATGTACTGCGTAAGGATTTTGTGTGTAGGTAACATAATTTTTTTATTGATGTTTTTATTGGCATCAATTGTGTTTGTGTTATACATGTATTGCTTGGGTGTAGACGATTTGTTACCGGAAACTGGTATTAAGGTGAAAGTTCAGTAACAATTGTTATAAAGTTACATTTACGAAATCTTGTTTCTATAGATAAATATATCCAATACAACAATTCATCTTCTACGATACAATAGTATAAACAATTTATTTCCCATGTTGTTTCTGAGTTTTTCATGATTCTCAAATTTCTTAAAACTAAAAGACGATTCTATTAAATTAGATTTTATATATTTTTTTTATACAACTTATCTGTTGTTTTACTATCGTACCATATATAACAACATAAAAAAAAAGTTACAAATATCAGATAATAAAACAGAAAATCTTACGAGAAATAGATTACGATATATAAAACAGACACGACAAAAAGATAGATCTAAGAAAATAAAGTTTTCATTTCTAAATTATAAATTTTTCAAAATGAAAATTGTATATTTTATTTACTTTATAGTTTATCATTATTTTTTGATTATTACTGCAGATATCATATTATGTATTAAATTAGTAGTGTCGGTGCCATCCAGGATTGTAATGTTGTTAAATTTTTGAGTAAAATGTTTAAAAATGCTAGATAAAGTCAAAAAATATAAAAAGTGTAGAACTTTTTATATTTTACACTTTTCAACACTTTTTTAATACGGGTCACGATATTTGACACTTTTTCACATTATAACTTTTATAATTTTCTAGCCATAATTTTGATATATTTTAACGATAGTATCATCGGTTTTTAGCCATTTTATATCTATAATATAATCTCAGATTTTATCACACAACTATTCAGCCATGCCACATGTACCTATATATGATATAACTATCTTAGATCAAATATAAAAACTAATGGGTAAGACATGAAAATTATACGTTACGTTTGCTTATTCCGTAACAAACCGAAGGAATTGTAAAAAAAAATTTAAATTCTCACTCCTAAACCACCCCTTCATGTTTCATAGTACGTATATAGGAACAAAAAAAATTCAACATAGATTTTGTGTCGTTGTGGCACGTTTCTAGTCACATTATATTTTGTAGCAGTAATATTTTTTTTTATGTAGCTATGTGAATTTTATATTAACGATTGTGACAAACACACTCACATGCGACACACATACAAATAATATTTTACCTCATACCGGCGTCATATCCGTATATAAAGTTTAAGTAAACTAACTAATTAAAGTTTTAATGTTGGCATAAAGTGACTGTATGTATGATAGTAGTATATCGAAACCCTCATTTGTCGTATTTTAATTATTTAATCATGAATTCGAGTTAATTAATTAGAGTATATATTATAAACATATTCTCATAAATATGTTAATCACACATCTCTATTTGACATTTGATTAATTTCATTAAAATATTTTTTATAATATAATTTGCTTAGTTAAAAATTTGGTATGAGACTAAAAAAAATCTGACACAGACGTCATTCAACACCAACTAGATGAACTTAGTTGCTGGGGAATTATTCTAAAACAACTCCCTTGTTGGTTTAAAATTCTATGTTCAATATTTGTTCGTTTGTTGAATCGGATTTGTATATTAAAAATTCATTGCCAAAAATACGACGATGTTATTACTCATGATGGCAATGGTAAAACAGGAGGTGAACCCCCATATTCGACATGATTATTATTTAGTCACAAGAAACATAAAAAATTTAATTTATTTACATAAAAAATTTATATTCATACGTATATGCGAATATGAAATTGATCATTGTAACATGGAATTTATTATTAAAGCGACATTATTTATATGAATACATTTATTTAATGAGACGTACTAAATTGTCTGCTTGTGCTTACATTAAAGACATTGAAATATTTGCTAGAAGGTAAATTTAATGTCTTACCTAGAAGGTTAATTTAATGTAAGTTACCTTTTTTTTAGTAACAAAAAATATTTATTTGGTCATATTTACAAATACATTTAAGGCCCATGGATCCTGAAGTCACCGATTATCACTGATCGTAATCGAATGATGAACAATCAGTTTTTCAAGTCTTCCCCGTTGGGATTAGATACCGGTACCTCCCGACCCAAACAGTTATCACCTATCGTTCTTAAGTATTTGGTTTATTTTTACTTTTATCTACTTAACCTAAACTATTTTTTTGTTCCTAAAAAAAGATAATTATTATTGAGCTATATGTGAGAAATTTAAATGTTGTATTCTCTCGCGAGTCATGACTGAGGAATTGCATGAAGGAATTGAGCTTCATAGTTTGTTATTCTATCAATAAACTTCAATTGAAGCCTGATTTGTAATGTTTAATAAATTTTATTAAAATCTAATGTATATCAATTTTAAAGTTTTGAGTCAAATAAAGTGTGCATAAATTAGATTTTCGGCGATTATATGACGTATTTATCATGAAACGGTTCATTCAATTGATTTGTAATGTTTAATCAATTTTGTTAAAATCAGACAAAAACTAATCAAATTTATTACAGCCTACGGCTTGCAGAAATTATATTATTATATTATTATGCTATTATTATATTAAGAATTAATTAATTTATAATTTCAGATGCAAATTGAATCATTTATTACAGCCTATGGCTAAAAACAATTAGTTAATTATTAGATTTTGTTTTCAGGAAATATTCTCAGTTTACAGATAAATGGTGGTACACTGGAGTTGCTGATAAGAGATGCCCGAATGCTGAGCAGTTCAGTAAAAATGAGTGTACGGTGGGTCAATCAATCAAATTTTGCATTTGTAGGTGGGTGGTTTAGGCCAATCGTCAAACAAACATCTAAGCCTGGTTGATTGTAATGTTTACAGACTACCTCATTGATTTGGTCTAGTCTCCTATCCATGCAGGGATAGCGTAGGTTACGACGAGCCTCATGTATGCCTTGTATAATCCTAATTTTTTTTTTGGGAGAGAATTGACTGTTACTGTTAAAAAATCTATAAACACATTTGCGAACTGCAAAGGCTTTTCTTCGAACATTTTTGACTTTTAAGAGAGAGGTGATAGTTTACTATCAATAATCACCTCTAGATATTTGATTTAAACTGAGTTTCCTATTGGTAATGTTGGTTCTAAATCGAAAATATTCTTAATCGAGCTTCTTAAATTGTCTCACGTATAAATAGACCAAATCGTGAAGTATTTGTTCTGGGTACAACCATTAAAAAGTGTTACCATATTTATTATCATATTTTTGGCCATGAAGTGAGGAATAAAATTCTGGATTAAGATGGCAGTGCCTCCAGATTTGGCATTTATGGCATTTAATTTGAAGGTTTTACTCCAATGTCGTTGGCTTATATGAGTTTCAGATTGGAGAACTAAGTGAAGCTTGTGACTGAAGAGCATTTCTTCAAGCTTTTGCTTCTGATCTAGTGAAACTAGAGTATTGACATTCAGAGAAATGCATAAAAGTTGTTCTAACATGGAGGGCGTGGCAGTGTGGAAACGAATTTTTGTAAAGGCGATCGTACTTAACGAATAAGTCTTGAAGTGTGCGAGAAATTTTAGTCAAACAGCTATTTTGCTTATAGCCGTGAAGGTTGTATGCAAATTGAGAATGTCCTTGTTTAAAGGTGGAAAAATATTGAATACAAACCGTTTTTTTTCCTGACATTGTCTATAATTTGTTGGGAGTTGTTCGCCGCAGTTAATAAATTCTATAGGTTGCCGGTTTTCAATAGTGTTACTGCAGTTTCCTCTCTCATGGGTTTGATTACATTTTATGTAACGAAAACGTCTATTGCAGTTTAATGATGTGTGCCTGAATCTTTAGCAACTCCGACATTAAGTAACCTGGATTCGACCACGTTTCCTCTCCCAGGTGACTTTGTAATTGTTCATTTGTTGAATTGACAGTTGTGTTTCGATAGGTGTGGCTTTGTCGATACCTACTTGAAACAGTGGCATCACAAAGTTCGTGATTAATTTCCCTTGTTTTCTCTTGAATGTCGGTCATATGTTACCACATAACCCAGACCAGTTTCTTGTCATTAGTTTCCTGTGTGTTTACGTGTGTGATTCAATATGGTGTTTTTGTATTTAATTTTGAATCTGGGTCTAGTCACGCTTCTCGGTAGTTATAACGCAGACCGATTTCCCCGTATATCTGAATGAGGCTCTGCCCTCTGCAGTGATAATTATTTCTTGGTCGTTTCTGCCATTCTCCTAACTAGGTCAGACACCATCTGTAAACAAGCTTTTAATTAGCATATTCAAAATGATATAATTAAACCTTTACATGCACGAAATATATATATTTTTTAAAGTGGAGTTATTCCAGTTTGTGAAATAATATTAATGAAATCCACTGTGGATAAAATGGTTGATACCAACAAATTGGTCCTAACATTTTTTATCCCTTTGTTTGGTCATCAAGTGCATCAAGGGCTAGATTTACATTCCCTTGCCTTCTTAATCAAAATTACTTTGATAGAAAACATAAGAAATATTGCACCAACAACATTATAGAAAATCACGTATCTATAAAAAATTAGAACGGAAATTTAACTATCCGAGCTTGAATTGATATTAAAAAAGTCGTTCATTTAATTTTTTCTCATATTTTCATAAATTTTACTCGTCTATGCAAAAATCATAAAAATTAATAAAAAAAAAAAATTCGTTGCCTAGATCTTTCGCAAACGAATGCTACTACAACAAAAAGACAAAATATAATTTGAAATATGATTTATGTTAAGCGCAAAAATAAAATTGGAAATATGTTGAAAGTGGATATAAAATTAAAATTTGTTTTATATGGAGGACAAGTATTAAACCTCAAGCATAATATTATTATGATGTTTAAACCACGACAAAATTTAATTACAAATTTTTATAAAAATTTCACATAGCTTTAATTATGAATGAGATAGATAGAACAGCGAAGGTGTTTAAAAAGGTTGGTGGTTCGATAAGATAATTTTCTATATAATTACCATGAATAATGAAGAAAATCAGTTTCGTTTGTTCGCCCCAAAAGTCATATACTGAATACACTTAAGCTCATCAGTTTTAACATTATAAATATTCTACCTATAATTTTCCGTAATTTTCATCTCTTCTTGTTTTCTTTACGAAATAAAAGTAAAATTTTATTATTGTTCAACTATGCTCGAGAGACACTAAAACATTAGAAGATATATACAAGTTTGAATGGTGTTTACTACTTTTATCGTGAAACAGTTTTGTTTTATGTTAAGAATAATTTGTTGTTAGTTATTTGAAAGAATGTGACAGACTTTGGTTGTTCATTAAATTGAACAACTGTTTTTCGAATTTACAAGCTATTTAGGAAAAACGTGGGTACCTTTTGATGATTACGATATAAAATTAAATTTCTAAAGTCCATTTACACTATCCAGTCCATCTAGTTTCTTTGTAGGGTTAAAGCTTTAACCATCTTGTATTGGCTTGTAACTAATCGTGCACTCCCAAATTTGGTATGAACGAGTAACTGAATTATTATTATGTTCTTGCAAAGTTTTCCTATTTATATATTTAAATATTTAACTGTTGTAAAACAATTCCAAAATCGGAAAAAACTGCAAAGTTTTTCGCATTGTTGAAATAAATCGATTCTTTAACAAAAGTTTTATTTTGAAGAACAATAATTATAATTAATGTGCTCCAACCAAAAATTGTATCATCATTAAAATATATCAAACTATGCAATAGCATCTTCTTGTAAAGACAAAGATTTGCAAGCTCTGCAGATTTTTACTATTGAACTGATTGCAAAAATTCTTATTTAATAACTTTTTTCCAAACTTTAATTTATTTCATTTTCAAAATAAAAGTTTTAAAGTTTTAATCAATTTGTGAACATTTTAAAATTCAACTGGAAACGTAAAATTCTCATAAATATTTAAATTTTTAGGGTATGTAATTATTCATGATTCAATTTTCCTAATTTATCAAAAAAAAAAGCACAAAATAAAATAATCAATAAATAGCATAGTTATTTAAATAAAATGTAAATTGTACTATAAAATACGCTTAGCTATAAAATTAACATTAATTTATACTATAACCAGAAAATAAATGTTTAAATAGCTATATTCTCTGCCATAACCATAATATGTCAAATCTAAAGAAAATAATCGATCTTAACAGAGCGCACCAGCAAATACACTATAATAAAAATAAATTGCAGATGCCTAAAAGTGAGTTTAAATATTTTGTGGAGCTTCAAAAGTGACCAAAATTGACTAGGTTTTGCACGGACAGTTCAATGGTTTTCTTCGCCATATCCAATTCTGGAATCTGAAAATAGTAAGTGACACTACCAAGTTTGAATATGGTCATGTCCTTGCCTAGAGAGGTGGTTAAGCCAATCGTCAATATTATCGGGTTACTAACCGATACCAATAATTTATGCCAGAGCCTAAAGGACACCTTTATCAAGCGCCGTTCAATCAGTGAAAAACAATAATTGAAAGCGTTTGTTTCAAGCGCTGATATGGAAGATATGAAACCATTAGAGTTTTATCAGTTTATGGTTACCGTAAAACTTTGGGCTCGTCGTTTACCTGGTAGAATAAATATGCTTCTAATCACAGCAAGTAAGTGGGATTTATCGGAAAAATCATCGTTTGGATCCTAGTTGGGTGTTTGTCGTTCATTACCTCACCATCACAAGTGGCATCTTCTTTGCATATGGTACTACCAACACACTGGTTGCAGAAGAGGATATTTTCAAAACAGCCATCACGACACCATTGGGCCTGTTTGAATTCGTGGGAATGCCATTTGGATTGCGTAATGTGCGTAATGCAGCGCAAACCTGCCAAAGGTTCATGGATCGCATTTGCATGGGAGTGGATTACGTTTTCGTTTTTATAGATGAACCTCTAGTTGCAAGTCGTACTCGAAGAGGATCGCAGAAAAATCGTCCCAATCCATTAGAATTTGGCCACGTTGACTAAGAAACCAAAAGCAAAAACTTGCACTTGGTCCAATATAAAATGCCAAAAATATTTCGAGGGAGCAAAAATGAAGCTGGCTAGAACAATTCTTTTGGTCCACGCTGTACATATTCGACATTTGATAGGATCGCTTTTTGCGATTTACTTGTCATTAAAACACTTTCGACATTTCTTAAATGGTCGAGCGTTTACAGTGTTTATGGACCACAAGCGACTAGTCTATGCAATATCTTAACAAACAGGGCGAAATTCTCGGCCGGCAGCTACGTCATCTTGCTACGCCTAACAATATACCACCGATAGTAGGTACGTCAAGCAAAGAGATAAATTGTGGCGGATGTACAGTAGCCCGATCCGAAGAAGCTAGTATTAGGTTGGTCAAGGTGACATTAACTACAGCACATAAAGGACAACGAGACAATGAGGAACTAGCGAAATTAATATCAGAGTGAGGTTGGAACAAGTAATGTGATGATGAAGATGGCACAGGTAGCTGCAACAGACAACAAACTGAACAAACCTGATTATGGTTAATGAAAGAGTATCATCAATTTCAATGATCTATTCGTGATATGACTACGCTAAAAGTTGCTAAAATATGATCAATAACTTCGCCTCTAGATATGGAGCTCCTTCTATATGGTCTTGGCAGACAGAGAAACGGATTTTCAATCTCATATTTTCTCCAAATTAACAAAACTACTGGGAAGCCACCAAATACGTACGAGAACGTACCATCCTACGCCTGCATTGCACTTTAAAGGCAGCCATAGTGGTGCGAAGTAGTGTAAAATTGTTTGATTAATTGCCAGAAATTATTAAAATTGCCTTATTATAACCAGCCAGAATTTTTTCAACCAGATGCTCTAGCAAAGACCGTGGATAAATCGTACGACGTCATGTCCAGAGGATCGCATATTGCATCAGAGGCAAATCAGTCGCATTTTGCTCATCAATGTGACTTCCCAGACAGGAGTGGTTGATATGGCTACCTCGTCATTCACTGCACCCCGAAACATGTAATGCTTACGGTCATGTAATGCTTACGCCGACAGACCTTAAGACTAAATTATCACACAGCTGCCTATTTATAACTGATCCAATAAATAAACTGGTATTTTAAATCGATACCAGACCAGATCTCTCTGTAATTTCAATCCGCAAGTAAATATCACTTTTACCTTCAAAAATAGGTCTAGCCTTATAGCTGCCAATGGAACAATAAACAATACCCACGGCAATAAATTGCCTCAGGTAAATATTGGACTAAACCTATGATTCGTTCTTGTTTCATATGCAATCATTGGGGCTGGTTTTCTGAGTAAATTCGGTTTCCTCATTGATTTCAAACCATCGAGACTCACTTCAACGTTACAATAATTACCAAAGCACAAAAAACAAACTTGGAACTTCAGAACTTACGTTCTAGTTCCGTTTGTCACACTAGTTCCAACATGAAACTAGGACTTTTCAAATGTCCTGACTGAAAGTTTTATTGCAAAATACCAACAGGGAACAACCAACCCTATAATGCAGGACCTCTACGTCGAACTATCTTTGAAACTGTTTGTTTGTTTGCTTGTTTATTTCTATGCAATCTGTTTTGGGACCGAAGCTCACCCAACTCTTTCGCGGTTAATTAACGTCCTACTTTACGCCATTACTAGCCAAATCGAGGACACGCGAATACAGGTTCGCGTTTCAAATATCCATCTGCACATTGCATTGCTCCAGCTAGCCTGTATTGGCATGGACGATGGTTCGGCCCATGAATTCTGCACTCCAACGGGGGGTCATAGTTGTGTTCATCGTCATCACCGATCGTAATCAAGTGATGAAAAATCCCTTTTGCAACCCTCCCCCGTTAGGATTCGAACCCGGTACCTCCCGTCCCAAACATCGCAGCTTTAACCACTGCGCCAATTGCTCGGTATCTTTGAAACTATGAACAATATTTCAGTATTTTTACTTTTAAAGCTTTAATTTTGGATGACACTAGAATATTTGAACTATCAAAAATTTAAAAGTACCATATACTCATAATATTAAAGCATGAAATTGATTTATTTTTCATCACAGTTAATCTTCAGTACCATATAAATAATAGACAATAAATAAGCTGCTCGTATCAGAAGAGTCTATTATCTAATGATATCACCCGAAATTTTTTTTTATTATTATTACTACAAAAATTTAACGACTGTAGTCGTCTGTGACTATATATCCGTCTACCAAAATGTGCACATAAAATATCATAATAAAAAAAATAAAATTTGATATGATGTACCAGAAAATAAAATAAAATTAAAACCATAAAAATATTTAGATAAAAGCTCTATTCAGTTAATATGTTGAGTAAAGTACACAATTCTATCACATATCAGATTTTAAAATCGCATAGAAACAAAAAAAAATAAAATTTTTTTATTAAATTTCACATAAAGTTTAGAAATGAAAACTTTTTTTTGTGCTGCTGTCTATCTTTTATTCAATGTCAATTATGTAGTTTTATGCTTGGAGATTTTTCACCTTAAATTTTCTTTTGATGAATGTGGAAAATCGAGCTATTCAAACTGATAAAACCAATGTCGTTGGTCGACAGTCAACAATCTTAAAATTAACGTTCAAACATTAATTTAAAAGCTTCTTTTTTGTAATTTTATTTAAAAGTCTATTTTACATAAAAATTTCACAACATACCAAGCAAAACCATTTAATTTATTTGCAGAATGGTTTACAAAACAACAAGCGTTTTTCTTATAAGTAAAAGCTTTGAGCTTTTATAAATTTTAAAATATTTAAATTGTTTTAAAAAAAATTCTAATGATTTTGTTGAAACCTAATTTTTAGGCAAAAAACTTTAAATTAATTAGAGATGCAATAAAAATTAAAAGCTCAGTTGGTTTACTTAACAAAATATTATAAATTTCTATCTTGATCCAACTGAATTATTTGTTCATACTGTCCAATTTTTTCACTAATCAAAACGACTCTCAAATTTAAAAGCTTACAGCATTTAACTTTTTCCACACTTCAATGGACGTAAATAATAAAATCCAGTAATCAGAAGCTTAAGAAGAAAAAACAAAAAATTTAATCAACTTAAAAAAAAACATAAAAATACCTCAGAAAAGTTATGTTATGTTAGAAAATTTTTTTTCCTCTCATCAATATAGCTCATCTTCACATAGATCTTAAATAAAGCAGCAACGAAAAAAGCTCTTTAAAGTTTAGCATAAAAAATAATAAAATCAAGAGAAACATGAAATCCTTTAGCAATTTAGAAGATTATACATTTTCTTTTTTTCATAATAGAAAAGTAGAAAAAATGTTATGTTGATGCCCATCGGCGATAAGATTTTTTGTGTGTTTTCCTTTTTTCGCCATTCTTAAGGTTGTCTCTTTAATCTTCCATACCGAACACCTTATCGCCTTAAACAAATCATTAAAATAAATTTTAATAAATTTTTAAGTTAAAGTAAAGATTTTCAATGGAATACTGCGACAACAAAAAAAAATCGTAATAATCATAAAATGGATGAAAATCCGAATAGAAAAGTGTGAAAATTTATTTAATAATTTTTTTATTTTTTTGTATTTTAATTTGAATTAATGTTCATCAAAATGGGGAATGAAATAACTTTTGTAAATTTTTTGGGGGCCTAGTAATTGGATTAAATTTTATTTCGTAAGGTTTATGGTTAAATAACAACGGGTAGTTAGATTATTTTGGGCGGGTAAAATGGTTATTTTTCTGAATATTAGTTATTTTTTTGGGTAGATTAGGAATTATTTAAGGATAACGCGTACAGGATCATAATCATTGTTATTAAAATTTGATTACATTTTTTTTAGCAATTCGTTACGGAAAAAGCTTTTAAGAAATTATTATTTTTTAACTATACATTTTTATATTGATTGGAAAATTGTTTTTTTTTTTGATTAATCACCCAATTACCAAAGGAGACTTTTTTAATAACAATGTGTTGAGAAAGTAGTAATGTTGAAGCTTTTATATACATTTCCGTTTGGTTAAACTAAAAACTTTAATTTGTTTTAAAAAAGTTTATTAAAATAGTTTTGTTAAACCTATATTTTCGTTAATTAAATAATATTGAAAAAAAGCTCATTTTTTGTATTGTTTATTTTCCAGCCTAAAGCTTTTCGTGGATATAAATAATTTCTAAAACACTGTCAATGTGTTCTTTACAATAGTCCTTTCTCAAGTTTATGCTATCAAATTTTCCAACTACCTAGAAAAACAAAAGCTTTTATGTTATTTCGTTGGTATGTCACGTCATTTTTTTTTATTATCTAATACACTCGCAATAACCAAGTATATTAAAATACCATCAAAAGGTATTAAAAACAGAAAATGTACCTTAGAAAATACCTGCCATACCTCGTTACTCAACGCTGTTTATATTTCTCATATTTCACTCTTTACACAGTCATATCGCAACAAGTTTTGTTTGTTCTTTTAATGTTCTCAACAATCGCGGTGGTATACAACCCGCATTTTTCATTCTAAAGGAAAATAAAATGAAAAAATTTAAAATTCAAATTTAAAAGCAACAACAACATAAATTATTTAAAGTGGTTATTGTGAGTTAGGTACCTATAGATGGTATCGCGTTCGAAATAGATAAATTTAAAAATTGGTTGATTGTGTTGTTGGTACCAGGTTTAAGAGCAATGAATTAACGTTTACAATTTTAATAAATTCAAAAACTAAATGGAATGGGATTACTTGCAGCTTTTCAGTTTCATTGGTTTCGATTAATTTTCATTGTACCATATAAACGTGACTAAATAGATATATAATAAATTATGTGCTTTGAATTGGATTTGCTGAGGATTTCATTTTTTGAAGCTAGCTAGTGTCTGGTCTAGTTAATTCCGATAACGAACCAGTCTCACTGGTCTTCAAACCGGATATAATTATAGATGTATTAATTGATAAAGTTCCATTCAAGCTTACACAAAGGGCAACTATTAATAATCAAAGCTACATAACATTACATAAATCATTAAGTACCAAAGCTGAAGGTTATTATGAATATTGATCATAATTATTTGGTATCTGTATAAGCTTTAATTACACCATCAATCACGTCATATTTATCAGACGCAATTTCATCTCTTGAGTAACTTCAGTACCTTCTGTTTAAATAAGAGATATATGCCGTGTTAAACAGGTAATCGAATGATTTTGTAGAATTGAAGAAGTAATTCAAAAACACAATAAAAATTAAGGAAAATCAAATAACGGTTCCTGTACCATTTAAACAAACCCCACCAACTATTGGAAGAAGTTATTCGCAGGCAGCTAAAAGGTTCGATTCATTACGCCGAATGTCGTCTACAGTCGGATAGTCAATTACGAAAGGCATACCATGCGTTTTGGAAAGACTAGCAGTCTTTAAATCATATGGAGGTAGCCCCAGAAAAGGAAATTATTAAGCTGAGTAACATCGTATTTTGCTTATCTCATCACCCTGTGCTAAAAAACTCGAGTAGCAGATACCTAGTATCATCGTATTTGATGGAGCACTAATCTAAAGTTAGTGCATTTCCGATTTAAAGCATCAGCACCATATCTGGTAAATGCTGCACTACAATATTTAACCGAAAAATTTAGTGAAAAAATTACCAAAGCAAGGAAAATCCTGAAATCTGACTTCTATATATGGATGATTTATTGTATGGACGGGCGATTTAGTCTCCTCACTTACGATACAAAGGGATTTAGTCAGCTTACTGAAACTTGAAGAGTTTAACGTTCGAAAGTGGTCGGCTAATAATCCACAATTGCTTTTCCAGATGGGTATATGTATATCACCGACCAGAAAATGGGACTAAGTGGCTTGGCCTATGTTTCCTTGGATGCTTATACCGCAGTCATCTATTCATGGCGTTTTTTGAGTGTCTCCAAAAATATGATGTCAACCAAATTAATCAATCTGGGTTACTTTTTTGGCTACAAAGGTTTTTAGTTTTGTGATGTCAGCTCTCATTTAGCTTAAATCTATGGTGGAGTTCGTCTACGTGAACATCATTACATCTAAGAAGTTCATGGTGTTTTTGACGTACCCTAAAAGTCTGAATAAAAGATGAGCAGTATTTAGTTCCAGCTTTGGAACTGTCAGTAGTTTTTTGTGTATATTATGGTTACAAAGCATTTGCAAATCCAAATGCTTCTAATTTTTGTGCTTCTGGTTGTTTGTCATCCCACTGTATGCTCTTCAGGTTTCCTGCATTAAAAGCTTTGTTGTTACCGTGATTGGTGCTAGCCAGCCGACAGGATCCAATAATTTTGACGGGTTGGACAAAAGTAGACCAGAATCCCTGGTGTTTTTATGTGATTGATTTTTTAATAAATCATCCCTTTTGCTCGTAGGTGCCAAGGGTTGTTACTTAGAATTTCAGTGACAGTTTTCAGTGACAGTTTTTAATTTGTATTCTCCTTTTGGTTGTGAGGACTATGATCATAAACAAACTAAATAGTACGACTTGTCATGTAGAACAAAAAAAATACACCATGCGAGGGTAACTATATACATAGTAAAATTTTACTTTTTGTATGTATAATTACCCAATAACATCGATCTTTTTTACTTCTACATGTTCCGTATTATTATTTAGTTAGTTTATGCTATGATGCATCCAGATTTGCGGAAACATTTTTCTCGCATCTGCTGTTAGTACGAATTTGTGTGTTCGATACCTCAAGTTGATGTCAATCAGGTCAATTTTAATTGTGGGACCGTTCTTCATTATGACAGTCAAAGAAAGTCCTGAAATGGTTTTGCTCGATGCATCGAATACTACTTTTAGCTTTGTGGTAGCACTTTCACGGTTGATCAGTCCATGGTATGTAGTATGTTGGATTGTGACCTGACCCATCCTTTACTATATACTTGCATGTGGCTTTGTGCTAGACAACCTACCATGAATTCGTGATATGATTTATTTATGAAGAAGATTTGGTGCCTTTATGGGGATGAATGATTTTTCAGAGACTGGGTCAATTAATGCTCTGAAGAGCATGCATTTCTCACTCACTTTTTGACAATCCGATTAAAGATATGGGTATTATTACCGGAGCCGATTGCGTTGTTAAATACTTTTTAGATACCTGCTGTTTATGTTGCATCAGGATTTAACTTAATATCTTAAACCATCCGCATTCATCAATTTTATGTCTACTGCAGAGTAGATACCGATGCTTGTTGTAGTTAAAAAGGTCCGTTTAGTTAACCTTTATTTTCTCGTGTTAAATTTGTTGGTGTCATTATTGGTTTTTGGTTGCCATTGACTTTATTTACTCCTGCGTTACGTATTCCTTATACAAACATTGAATTGTTATTGTGTGAAGATCTATTTGTGCTGCTGCAGATTCTATGTTTATGTTTGTTTGACTTAGGAACGTATTTAAAAATGTTGAAATCAGCAGTCTTTTGTTGTTGTCCCAGTGAATGTCGGAATTTGAATTCAAGGTAGTCAAATGTTCGTTGTTTGCTTTGTTGGTTGACATTTTTCGGTTCCTTCTATGTTTGTTGTTATTTGAAGGATAATGATTTGATACTCTCTAAGTTCAGCTATTTCTTCCATCAGTTTTTGCATTGCTCTTACTGACAGCTCCATTTACAGTTTTAACCCAGTTACTACAATGTCTCTGGCCTCGTAAATTTTCTTGTAGAGACTTCTCATCTGAATTGTCTACCGTTTTATTATTTGTTGCAGCCGTTTGTGACTGCATTCAGTAGTTTATGTTCTTGATAATGCTACGTATAGTGTTAGTACTGGTTAGTTTATACTGCGATGACCTGGGATCGGTGTAAGTGGTGTGCCGTTGTTTAATTTTCCAGTTCTCATATTTTGTTATCCGTTTGTTGAAGTTTGGAGTATATTTCGTTTGTGTGATTGGTATAAATTTTCTCGATCTAAGCCGCAAGCTCTTCTTAAATGAATCTATATAAGCGTTTCTATTTTGAATTTTTCAATTCTCGATCAATAGTTGATTAATTTTAGAGTGTCACTTGTTATAATTTATGATACTCATTTTCTAGTTCGATTTCGCAATTTTTCGATAGCTGAAGGATAAACCATTACTCTTGTTCGTTTCTGCCCTTCCGCTTTGATTATTAAATTGGATGAAACATTTATTACAAAAACCACATTCAATTATTTTCTACGAATAATTCGATTAAATTGTTGGTCAGTTTTCAATCAAATTATTAATTTTAAATTAAATAAAATATTTTCACTAATCGACCGAAAATCCTTCAGTACATAATAGGCCACATCCATTAAAATCAAATTATACGCCTGAATCTATTTTTTTTACAATCGTGGTTTCAAAAGTATGTATCTCCAAATTTAAAACAAAATAAAATGATGCGGCTCTCATACCAGCTTTTAATAAGCTGGACACACAATTTTTGATTCTGTAGTTTAACGTTTGTTATATGTGAATTGGTATAGAAAAAAAATCATTTTTTTCTGTATAGATAGCTAGATTGGTATAATGTAAAAAAATGGTTACATCCGGAATGAAATCCATTAAAAATAAAAATATCGACCCAATAATAAAATTCGGGTTCAATGTTTTTTTTTCTGGGAAAAGCTGTGGGTAAAGTTTAGTCATATTCCATTATAAATCAATAAAATTTTAATGTTAATGTTAAATTGTTCCCCATTGACCGCAACCAGGCATCATTAAAATTTGATTTACATTTTTTAAAAAAATAAGTGGTACCAATTTAAAGTTCAAACTGAAGTCACTGAATTATTATAATTTGAAATGCCACCAAAATTTGAAACCATTTTGAAGAAGAATGTTGAGCTTAAGTGCAGTCGGATGGGTACACTCTTAAAAATAAACTTTGATTAATTTCTGTAAACGTGTAACAAATTTATGTTTTATAGAATCTCGTAACACATAATACATTTTTTTGGGGTACACACACGATTTGTTGAAATGTCATTAAAATGATAAAAGCTCTCCATTAACATTTAAAAATAATAATAAATAAAATAAAAATATTCATTTCCCGGATACAGGTTTTATATCAATAATTTATTTAAATTATCGTTTATAGTGAAAAAAAATTAAATTACTTTGTTGGTAATAAATAATTTTATTAGTATACAACAACATTATGATGTAAGTAACAAATACTTTGGAAGGTCTTCTGGATAGCATTTGAAAAATTTTGCCTATTAACAAAACAGTATCAGACTAACATTATTTCCGCACAATCCCGGTATGCCCTTTTATTAATTTAATAAAGAACAAATATATATTTGGTAAAATGTATGAGTATTTTAATGTTTTCATGCTTTGTGAGCTTTAATTTTGACTTTATACATACATGTACATATTTTCAGGCAACAACATTTTGTTTATAATGTGTACACAAGGCAAGCACAAATAATCATTATTCTCGGTACATGTAACGTATTTTTACATAACAACTGTATGTTTATTTAAAGTTGCTTTCGTGCGATTTTCTTTTTTATTATTTTTATTTTCTTTCACTGGTGAAAAAGTCGAAAATTTATTATTATATTGTGTTGTTTTGCTGTATGTATACGATAATAAACCGTTCACAGTGGTATTTTCGGTTATTTAGGAAATAAATTACAGAACATACGAAATTTAATATACAATACAAAAACGAGATTTAAATGAACTTTAAGCTTCCTTTTTTTTTGCATAAATTTTCTAACCAATTGTATACGATATTTATAAGTTTATTTGTTTTAATGCATTCGTTGAGTGTATTGGGGAATCATAAAAAAATCTTAATGTAACGGAACAAATTTATGTTTTGGATGTTGGTTTAATGTTTTGAAACGATGATACAGTTTCTTTATAAAGAACTTAATATGTCGAATAGTATTTTGTTTTCAAATTTCTTTCAAACTAAATCATACTTGGATCAAACTAGTTCAAACTGTGCCTTTTATGAATCAAACATTTATCAAAAACCAATATACACTTAGTTCATACATCAAATATATTCCAACTCATTTCAAATTAGCATTCAAACCATTACAAAAGTAATTTTGTACGTTTTAGGTGAGTTACTTTCATATTTTTTGTAGAGTAATAAAATTTTACGCCCCTGAAGCAAATCAACAAAATGTTTCGATAATAAAAATATAATAAGGTTGATTTTGATTTGAAAATTTTCATCATCATCATCATCATCTAATAAAACATTCAAAAATTCAATTCAACAGTATATATTTTTTTATGTAGCTCTTTATAAAATACTTAAAATCGTATTTCATTTCCCAGCTGCCTTCCCGATAGATGTTAAGAGAACAACAAACATAAAATATTTGTAATTTTCCGACTAGAATTACGGATGTAAACCATTATCAAATATGGATGGAATTTTTTTGTTATTATTATACTACTTTACTAAGAATTTTCTTGTTCCTTGTTGATAAAACGATAAGTCGAATGGAAGCGCTACAAAAATTATACAGATGTGGAATTTGTTTTGTGTATTTGCAGACTCTTATTAAACGACTGAAATTTTAAAATTTGATAGGATTTGTAATTTTATTTGTTTTGATATTTTGCTTTCGTCATAATTCAAATTATTAATCACTATACTGAACCTATTTCGATGTTTTTCACATATGTGGCTATCAAAATAGAAAAAAAAAACTGTTGTCTTGAATGTTTTTCGAAAGAAATTCCACAATTAAATGATGTTTCCATCACAAAACTATTTTTAGTATTAAAATAGTTTTTTTTTGTTTAATTTAATTTTTCCCGCTGTTACTGTTTTATAGACTGTCTACAGCAGTTTTATTTTTTTAATGTTGTGGTGTCCCGCTTTTTAATGAAATTTCATTTTCAATGAAATCGCCTAAATTATATTATGTGGAAATTAATGAACGAATTTTTCTGACAAAAATCTACAGTATTCAAATAAACTAACTCGGCTAAATTAATATTTAGAACAAGGTCAAGTGCAGTAGAACATTAAAATGGGCCCATCCATAATTATTCAATTTATGTTTGCCTTTATATTTCTGTTTTAGTCAAACCTAAAATAATGATATGTCTCGAACATGACCTTTAAATATACATTCAATGGAAAGCAGATAAATATATTTTCTAAAATATTTATTGGCAAGATATATACTTAAAACACGTTGACTGTAAATTGTAAGATGATTTAGTTTCATTAGACATGATTAAATTTGTTTATATTTGATTAGATTTTATAAGATTTAGTTAGATTTGATTAGATTTTATTATGTTTGATTTGATTTGATTAGATTTGATTAGATTTGATTAGATTTGATTATATTTGATAATATTTGATTAGATTTGATTAGATTTGATTAGATTTGATTATATTTGATTAGATTTGATTAGATTTGATTAGATTTGATTAGATTTGATTAGATTTGATTAGATTTGATTAGATTTGATTAGATTTGATTAGATTTGATTAGATTTGATTAGATTTGATTAGATTTGATTCGATTCGATTAGATTTGATTAGATTTGATTAAATTTGATTAGATTTGATTAGATTTGATTAGATTTGATTAGATTTGATTAGATTTGATTAGATTTGATTAGATTTGATTAGATTTGATTAGATTTGATTAGATTTGATTAGATTTGATTAGATTTGATTAGATTTGATTAGATTTGATTAGATTTGATTAGATTTGATTAGATTTTATTAGATTTGATTAGATTTGATTAGATTTGATTAGATTTGATTAAATTTGATTAGATTTGATTAAATTTGATTAGATTTGATTAGATTTGATTAGATTTGATTAGATTTGATTAAATTTGATTAGATTTGATTAGATTTGATTAGATTTGATTAGAATTGATTAGATTTGATTAGATTTGATTAGATTTGATTAGATTTGATTAGATTTGATTAGATTTGATTAGATTTGATTAGATTTGATTAGATTTGATTAGATTTGATTAGATTTGATTAGATTAGATTAGATTTGATTAGATTTGATTAGATTTGATTAGATTTGATTAGATTTGATTAGATTTGATTAGATTTGATTAGATTTGATTAGACTTGATTAGATTTGATTAGATTTGATTAGATTTGATTAGATTTGATTAGATTTGATTAGATTTGATTAGATTTGATTAGATTTGATTAGATTTGATTAGATCTGATTAGATTTGATTATATTTGATTAGATTTGATTAGATTTGATTAGATTTGATTAGAGTGGACTAGATTTTTATAAAATTTACTGAACCTAATTTAATACGATTCAAAAGCACTTCTTGGTAAAAGTTTACTTTGTCACTTATAAATAGTACCAGAAATCATTTTTAATGGTAAAACCAAACTGTTTCCGATTAAATATAATTAGATTCATCAATATCGACAAATTACTATATCCATTACTCATATGGAAAAATCATAGTTAAAAACGGAATCGATATGCTATAAATAAATCCTTTACGAGTATATAACAAAAAATGTATCATATACTCCACAAACAACATCGCAAACGAAATTCCTTCTAATCAACGTTTTTTTTTTGTATTGCTGTTGGTATCATAAATCAAAATTATTAACATTTCATTGAATCAACATGACTTTTCCATATCACATAAATAACTCAATATATCTAGCTATAGAGTGTATCTAGAGTAAAATAGAGTATCAAAGTAGAAAAATCAATCTAACAATTTTATAAAAAAATAAAATCAAAAGCTCACCATATATGAACAGCATATAGAACATGACATTTCTATTATGTATGACTTTCAAGTCATTAGAAAAAAAAATGAACAAAATATTGGAAAAAATTTAGAAAAGTATTTTCGTTTGGTCCATGTGCGCCTTCCCGAACGCTTTGTTTGAAATATAAAAAACGATTGTAGATATTTCCCGTTTTTCATTTTTATTCTTAATTTAGCCGAGGGTGGAAATGGAAAACAAGTTTCCACAGTCTTCTTATGTTTTCTAAATAAAATTTATTCTTGGAATTTGGTTGACTAATTGATATTCCTCACTCGAAAATTTTTTGTTTAGTTTTAAAATCATTTTCCATTTAACTTTACACATAAACAAAATAAAAGCTTTTAAACACTTTCACTTAGAAATCACCAAATGTAAACGATTCAATAACCATACAAATTTGTTCATGTAAAATAATTGAATTTAAATTCTTCACATTAGATCGAAGAGATTTAGAGCTACAAATATAGATTTGCTAATGGCAACATTCTAACCTAAAAATATAAGATATTAAATATTTAGATAAAAAATTCCCTTACTTATTCTCTATATATATATACAGAATCGAGTAAAAAATAATCAACTAAGGTAAATAGAGTAAATGATTTATACAAAAAATAACTTTTCTAAACCAAAAAAAAAAATGGGTTAAAAGGGTTTTTAGTATTAGATTGGGGATGAAACGTTAAAAAAAATAATTATAATCAATTTTTCGTCCTGTACTTTTCCATTTTTTATAATTGATGTAAATTTATAAGATTTCATTTTATTTTTATGCTACTGCTACTCATTTAAATACCAAACAGGAGGATTATTATTATTTTTTAATCTTAATTTAATCTTAATTGGATTCAAAAAATCGTTCATCATACAGTACTCGGTATGGTAATAATTTTAATTAAATTTTATCTAAATAAAACAAAAACATTTCCAAATACTGCCTCCCGAAAGTGGTAAAAAAATGAATTGGTTTTGCTATCTCTCTAATAAGGAAATTGGATTTAGCGTGGTAGGTCTTTCAGTTTGTTGAATTAGGCTGTGTGTTATATATTATTTGTACAGTTTCCACACCAAATTAAATTACTAAAAAAATACCTGAATATAATTTCAAGATTGAAAACGCCCGCACATTTTCCATAAAAAAAATATTCCACGAATCCAGGTTTCAATCATGCCTTAATACATTAAAATGTTCTGTTAGTCCTGAATACAATGAAGTTTTGTGTCTTTCAATTATTTCATAAATAAATTCTATGAAAATAATTTTAATCGCGTTAAGCAATTTTTTCAGCTAAAAGCTTTCGACAAAATTAAACCTAAATGCAAAATGTATTTAGTTCGAAAAGCGTATTTCATTTTAAGTTTGAGTAAGCTTTCTTCAAGACATTGCTTAATTGTATATTTAATTTGTTTCTTTATAAAAAGTTATGTTCCATCAATAAAAAAAATCATGCTCTTCGTATCGCATGAGTAAAAGCTTACCAAATTTTTGTTATGTTTGTCAGTTACATTAAAATCATATCAAATTGTCACAACATTACCTAATTGATAAAAAATTTTATTATCAAAAGCAATGTAAATGTCTAAATTTTAAAATTGATCATTATTGCGAATTCGATACACGGACAGAAACAAAAATGTATGTTACATCTTTTATTGAACATTATATATTTTTATATAAAATATGAAAGCTTTCGAAACTTTTAAAAATTTTATTATTTTTTTTGATCAATAAATAATAAAAATAAAAATGATGGCTATCTTCGTATTTTTTTTAGTAAGAACATATAAAATTTACAAAGACAGAATTGATCGTAAAATTATGTTGGTATTTTGCAAATAAATTTTTCTAATAAATTATTTTTTAGCGCATACAATAAAAAAAAATTTAACGATTTGAATTTTTGCAGTCAATTTGATATGTTTTGCTACCGTTGAGTTACTTAAAATAAAATTATTAAGATTTTCTTTTCTTAAATCAGAACATTTTGTTATGAAATTTATTTGACAGGTTGTTCGCGTTTCAAATAAAAACTTGTTTAAAAAGTTTAAACATTAAACGAGGAAAATATTACGATTTGTTAGTATTGCACTTTAACGACTTTTTAAGCAAGTATGTAATGCACTTAGATTTTTTTGTTCTTAAATAAAATTATTTATTGTTAGATTAGCTTATTGATGTCAATAATGATTAATTTTTACGTCTTTATAAATATTTATGATCTTGCCTAAAGTAACTCAAAATAATTTTTATTATTCTATTTCGATATCAAATTTTATAAAAATTCTAATTAAAACTTTGTTCGATAATTCATTACACCTTAAACAGCATAATCATATTAAAACATTATCAATGTACATAATTTTGATTTTGAGAACGAAACTTTTATAATATGCTATCGAAAATTTTGAAATTAATCACGTGCCCCCTGGATACGTTTATTTCGATATACTATAGCGAAAAAAAGTTTTTTTTTCTATGTATATAAAAAAAGAATCTGAAAGCTTTGAGATATTACATAAATGGATTTCCATTTACTTTTAGTTTCATAGATCATAATTAAATTTAATACCCAAACATACAAGATAATTATGGTATCCATGTACTAAAAGTTTTGATGATTTTGATTAAATGAAATGATGTAAATTTTTGTATGGTGTCGTAAAAATCAAATTAAATCATTAAAATATATTTTATGAGTTTTGCAGAAAATACCAGACTGAAAAATCATAATTGCAAATGCTACCAGTCGTATAACAATAAAAAATATTTTAATTTAATTTAAATTTTAAAGTTAAGCTTTCATAGATGGTCAAAAAATTTAATTTAAAATATTAACTTTAAACACAGTTTAATATTAATGATTTTCGCTTTGTCTGCGAAGACGTTAAAAATTTTTAATTACTATAGAGCTTTGCTAATACATTATGGTAAAGCTTGATCGGAATATTTACTAAAAATTTAAATTTTTAGATTTAGTAATAACATTTTTTAACCGTTCCATTGCAAATTTCATAAGCTTTTCTAACTTTTTTGTTCATTTTGAATTTTTAAATAATTCAACTTTTCAATATTTTATTGTTGAGCTTTTTGCACAGTTCTTGCTTTATGTTAGTTTGCTTTTTGCTATAGTCTTAGAGATTTTATATAGTTTGGATACAATATTGCTTAATTATTTCAAGATTTAGGAATTAATTTGTAGTGAGCTTTTGAAAACATAAGTAATAAAAGATATTTGTTAAATTTTTTTTACGATTAGTGGTATCTTACAATTCATTTTAGTTGGACACAAAACAAGTAAAAATTCAATGCAAAGCTCTCAAAAAATGTATTAAAACTAAATCCTTTTTATTTGCTACCAATTTTGCCCAACATAAAAGGTTGCTCTGAAATATTTTTTTTTAATTTGTTAGCTTGTTGGACAATAGTTGCACTAGTCCAGGATCTGCAACTAGTTCAAATTAGAAATCTACGCTAGACATTCGCGTGGGATAATTAATTAACCTGGCAAAAGCTCTTAAAACATGGAAGAAACATAGAATAATTATTGACTTCAAATCTAAAACCTACAATCCGTTCAGGATGATGGATATACCTGTCAAAAGCTCTCAAAACATGTATAAAACTCACCGCTACATTTTCATGCATTTTTAAAAAAATATACAAAGGCTCCTTATTAATTTTGGTTTCAAATTACAAAAACATTTTGATTTGAAATCTTATACTTTCAATAGGGACAATTTTCAAAATGTTTAAATCAAAAATATACAGAGGTATATTTTATAAATTTTTGTTTCGGATCTCAAAAAAAATTTGACTGGAAATCAAAACCTTAAATAGACATCCGTGCTTTATAAATTTTTGTTTCTGATCTCAAAAAAAAATTGACTGCAAATCAAAACCTTAAATAGACATCCATACGAAATGATAGATATACAAGTCAAAAGCTTTCAAAACATGTTATAAACTTACCGTATATTTGTTTAAAAATGTTTAACTCAAAAATTTACAAAGGCTATAAATCCTTTCTTAATTTTTGTTTTAAGTCGCAAATAATATTTAGTTAAAATCTAAAACCTTCAATAAGCATCCCTTTGGGCTGATGGATATACCTCTCAAAAGCTCTCAAAACATATATGAAGCTCACTGTAAAATTTTTTAAAAGTTATAAGCCTTTGTTAATTTTTGTTTCGGATCCCAATAAAATATGCAAATAACATTAGAGGCACAAATTATCCACTCGAAGTAAGAGAACTGGTGGCTAAAAAATGTAAATTACGTAAGTTCTGGCAAATAAATCGAACTGCAGCTAATAAAACCGAGCTTAATAACTTATGTAAAAAACTGAAATCTATTATCAGAAACCTCGAAAAAACTTTTCAACCACTACCCAGACAATCTGCGAATGAAAATGTTAATTTTGTACACAGATCAAATGAGCTTGAAATACAAACTGTAACTCTCCATGAGTTAAAAGAAGAAATAAAAAGTGTAAATCCGAAAAAAGCTCCTGGATATGATTTAATAACTGGGCAAATTATAAAAGACTACCAGACAAAGCAATACACAAACTTCTGCACATAATCAATGCTGTGTTTAGATTAAGATACGTTTCAAGGCAGTGGAAGGTAGCAGAAGTGATCATGATTTTAAGGCCAAACAAAAACAGTAACGATAAAAAGTCATTTAGACCAATATCTCTACTTCCTACTATATCGAAGATATTTGAAAAACTACTTCTGAAGAGACTAAAGCCTATAATAAAGGATAATGATCTTATACCTGCTTATCAGTTTAAATTCAGAGAAAAACATTCGATCCTAGAGCAAGTTCACAGAATCACAGATATTATAGAACGTACTCTAGAAACGAAAAAGATATGTTCAAGCCTCTTCTTGGATGTAGCGCAAGCATTTGATCGTGTATGGCATAAAGGATTAGAGTACAAGTTACATCGCGATCTTCCCAAACAGTATTATGAAATCCTAAAATCTTACATAACCGACAGGCATTTCCAAGTAAAATATGAAGATAAATATTCGGATCTAAAGAAAATTTCAGCAGGAGTGCCGCAAGGAAGCGTTTTAGGCCCCATCTTGTACCTCCTGTACATACGAGATATACCATTAATGAAATAAATAACCATAGCTACATGTGCTGACGACACAGCAATTTTGGCAGTTGGAAGTAATGTAACGCAAGCTACAGAAAAATTACAAACATCAATTAATACAGTTAGTAACTGGATTAAGAAATGGAGAATTAAGCTCAATGAAACAAAATCGGTTCATGTGAATTTTACTAATAAAACAAACTATGTCAGTATACCAATCGTAATAAACTCTAAACAAGTCCCTTATGCAAATACAGCAAAATATCTAGGGATGACGCTTGATGCCAAACTTAAATGGAAAGAACATGTCAAAAAGAAAAAGAACGAATTAAACATCAAATACAGGAAAATGTATTGGCTCATAGGTAGAGACTCGGAACTATCTATACATAATAAATTGCTCCTATATCGGCAAACTCTGAAACCTGTGTGGACTTACGGAATACAGCTTTGGGGCTGTACTAAGAAAACAAACGTTAAGATAATTCAGACGTTCCAAAATAAAGTACTTCGGAATATTGTAAATGCCCCGTGGTACATTCGAAATGAAGACCTGCACCGTGACTTAAAGATGGAAGACATCAATGAAGTAATTGCAGTTTATGCTGCCAAACATGATTCACGCCTTCAACAACATGAGAATATTGAAATCCGTCGTATGCTGGACTGTCCGATAGCAATACGACGCTTACAAAGAACCAAACCAATGGATCTAGTGATTACAAACTAAAATAATAAATACTATATTATAGCAAATATTTATTTAAATAAATAATTATATTTATCTTTGGGACTAGCCATTGGGCTTTATCCCAACAAATGTGAATTAAATTAAGATAGAAAAATTGCTAGATGACTTATAAAATAAGTCAGTTGTAATAATAATAAATAAAAAAAAAATAAATAAATAAAATATTGATTTAAAATTATAAACTTTCAATAAACATCCATTTGGAATGATTGATATACCTGTCAAAAGCTCTCAAAATATGTAATAAAATTACCGTACAATTTTTAAAATCTGTAACTGAAAAATATTCAAAGGCTGTAGATTTTATTATTTTTTGTTTCGGATTGCAAAAAATATTTAGTTTAAATCTAAAACCTTCAATAAGGATCCGTTCGAGATAATGAATACACTTGTCAAAAGCCCTCAAAACATGTATTAAACTCAGTGAAAAATATTCATGCATTTTCAAAAAATGCTTAACTCAACAATTTACAAAGACTGCTTATTATGAGCTTAAATGATTAAAAGATAAGTGTTTTCGACTTTTATTCTAGTTTTATTACAAAAAGCTCAAATAAACTAAAAGTGACCTAAACATTTTAAAGAAGTTATTAAGCTTTAAACACTTAACTAATAAAATGTATAAATACATTTTTTTATTAAATTACAAGCCTAATGTAAAAGCTTTAGATGTTGAGATTCATTTAAAAAAAATAGTTTTAAGGATCAACAAGATTAGACTAGATATATAATATAAAATTAATAAAATTATGTCGTCGCTTAACTATTCTTAAAAGCACAAACGCTATTTTGCCAAATGTTAATTACATAAAAGTCTATATAACGAAGGTACAAAAAAATAAGAGAATCAGCCAGGTAATATTCTAGGGAAATTTAGTTTTATTGCACAAACACCAGTTTTTTTTACACTTTGGAAAATTAAAATGTGTTTCTTGTTTTTTTTTTTTTGCTGACTTGCCTGCATACGAACATAGTGAAAATAAAGTGTTTTCCATTCGAAAAGACTATGTGGAATTAAGTTTTTTTTTTTTAATATGTAGACCAACAACATAATAAAATTGTATTAATTGCGCGATTGTTGTCTGCCCATTTTGTATGGTTGGTACAATATAGTTGAATGAATTTTTTATACTTTAAAGCTCGAGATAGTTATAATATAGAATTATACTATATGTATTTAAATATTTAAAGTGTACCCACAAAATTGCCTGTATTATGCAATGGTATTATGCTTTTATTTAAAGCACATATTTTTTTTCTAGATAAAAGTTAGAAAAAGCGTTTTAAACTGTGGTAATTCAATAACCCTGTATTGCAGGTAATAAAAAAATTCGAAAATAAATGTTTTAACAATAACAACTTGAGTCTTTAAAATGTTTGTTGTACTTTTAACTTATCATTGTAATAAATTTTGTGTTGGCATCGTTTTGTTATTGTCATTTCAATCTTTTAATAATGTCAGCAGGAAATAACATCGAAAGAGGAAAAAACCAGCACTCAATTACATTGATATTATTTGGGAGGTATTAAATCGGAAGTTTTTTGAACTATATAATTACCAAGTAATCGGTAACCAAAATGTTGGATGTTTGTTTCATTTATAAAAATTAACGTTTCGTCAGCCAGCAAATACATAAAAAAACAATTTTGTCGGTTGTTAATAAACACAGTGATTACATACAGTTTGGAGAAATAAAAATCATATGATTCAGCCACAAATTTTGGGATGGTCGTGTAAATGACTTTGATTTTGCAACTTAATAAAAATAAAAATGGGATATAACCAAATGTTGGCCAGTAAACAAGCCTATAAAACGATAAATTGTTTTATGCCGTCCAAAATAACCATAAAATTCTATGCAAATTTTCTATAACCATTTTCAAGTAGTAACAGTATCCGCACACGTACCCTATACACATACACTCAAAAGTCATAATAAAAAGCTATTTCCATTTTATTGTTGGTGTCGAACATTTTTTCGTCTCACCAACTCAAATAAACTTTTATTTTTTTGTGCTTTTCATTTATATTCATTATTAGCATTTATTCTGAAATAAAATAGATCGTTTTCGTCAATTTTATTTTGGGTTTTCCCAAGATGGTATTCGATACACATGCAGATGCTGTGCGAAACGACTTTTTGCTTTTGTTTTTGTGGAAATTCTTATGAAATGTGATGAATGAGTGATTTATGTATTTAAATCGTACATTGAAATTAACGAAAAGTTTGACACACAAAAAAAATTCTTGAATGAACCTCACATGCTTTAATAAATAATTGATAAATTGAAATGAAATAAAATATTTTTGTATCACATCAAGCTTTTAAGGAAAAGGTCAATTTTTTTAAAATTTGTTTCATGATACTTTGTGCTACTTTATTTTTTAAAAATTGTTTTTGTATTGAAATTAGCTTTTGAGGCAATATAAAAGTAAATAACAAAAGTTCTTTTTTTCCTTAGGTTTAAAAAGTTTTACTTTTAGCTAACAATTTTTTGAGCATAAACAAAATCAGTATTGTGTGCAAATATATCACAAAAGCTTTAAACATAGAAGGGTTTTATTTCAAAAAAGAAACTTTTGGCTTATGGTGTACAGATCATTGTAAAAAAAGTTTTTTTTGTGTAATTGTGTTGTCACTCAATGGTCAATGTCAATGGAGTTTTAACGCTTAAAAAAAGATTTTTCTGAATTTCTTTAAAATCATGTTACAAAAGTTAAAAAACTTTCATTGTTCACGTTGTTTTGATAAAAGCTTAAATAAATGCTTTTAAAAGTAGACTAACTATGCAGATAAAATATTAGTTCAATTATTTCATTTCAAATGATTTTGCGTAGAATGTTGCTTCGGAGCTTTTCAAAATGGATTTTATAAGCAAAACATTTAATCAAGTTTCAAAATTGTATAGCTAAATTTCAAAATTTATCTGTTTATGTAATATTTAAAACAATCTAGTTCTAAACAAATTGTTTTAAAAAAAAGCTCAGGAATTGTTTGAGACTGACCACAAAATTGTGATCCTTATAACCTGGTGTCAGAACACCAGGTTATAAGGATCACAATTTTGTGATATCCCATCAGTAATAATTCCAATGACCTGAGGTCATTGGAATTATTACTGATGGGATATAATCGTCTTAAACTTAGTGCACCTTAAATTTGTATAAGTACTCTGCTTTTTTCCTTAAATGCCAACTTGTTATCACCAATGATCCTCCGAAGATGGAGTTTAATCTATTTTACTTACGCCTCCTTTAAACTGCTGACGTGAGGAGATCTGGGTGGAATAAAATGCCATTTTGTTCCGTCGTTTACTAGATTTTCTGTCACGTCAAATAGTAATTGCTTTATTGCTTTGATGTGACTAACCATCAGTTCTGATACTGCTCCCACAAATTTATTGCCCATTGTCGCTTTAAATATCGGTGATTTTACTGCGTCGAGATGTAAACCTTTTAAATGCGACTATAAAAGCAATAGTGGTTAAACCACACGATATCTAAGTGGATGGCTTTAGTACAAAATCATGCTAATACTCATATATCCTTTATATACCTTGCTGCCACTTCTTGAGGACATTTGACTCTAGAATGTTGAAATCGTCAAATTCGGGTGTCATAGAGAGATGACAGATTCCTATTAACTGATTTCTGAAACATATAATTGGAAACATATAATTGGATACATGCGTTATGGAAACCAGATAGGTGCTCTTAATAATCAAGTAGTTCCAACATGCATATCCAAGGGTCGTAAATATACCGTAAAAATATCGTAAAAAAGATGACGTTATTCTTACCAACTTCAAAATGGGTGAATACTTATGGATTAAGTTCCTTGTTTCATTCTTGATGAACGTTGAAATCACCAACTTGATGTGTTCTTCGAGATCAACATCTTGATCTATACTAAATGTGGTTGATTCGGCCGCTGAGATGAATGGAGAGTCAATCAGGAAGAACCAGTCCACCATAGTGGGAGTTTTAGTTATAAACTATTTGACTCTCCTCTGCTAGCGCTATTGACCGGATCGTCTTTTGACGAAATATCCCTCCATTAAGCAATGTTTATATTGAGGATTTGCGTTGCCTGGTTTTCAATAAATGGATTCCAACCGTTAGGTTGTCCTTTAAGCCAGTGTAACACAATCATGGAGTCAGGCAGTCCAGCCATAAATTACACAATGCTGATATGCATTTAAAGATGTCACTTTGGTGAATAACCGTTTCCATTATAAGGACAACACACAATTCAAGACGATGACTTTCGGGTGGCATTATTTTGTTAGTGCTACTCTTCTTAAAGACGGCTTGAAAATGCATGCTTAATGTTATTAAATGGATCTATGATGACTTCTTTGTGTCTTTGATCACGATAATCTGTTATGAATTGGCAGTACTCCTCACGAAGATTATCATTCCCACGAAAACGCTCTTCTAACGAATGAAGTGTAACAAATGCCCCATTTCGTAAAGTACCGAAAGCACTTTCTTCTAATCTATAATAAATAAATGGATGACTATCAATTTATTTACCATCTGATGATCTTCTGTGCGTATCTGTGCGTATCTTGTGAATAAGCCTTAGTTGTTAATTCTTCTATCTCCCAAAGTGATTTAAACTGGTTGCAAATGTCACAACTTGAATTGAAGTTCATGATTGCAGATATATTTTCGGTAGCTTGCAGTTATTTTCCCGGACAAGATCCAACTTAGAGTAGTATTTTGGGATATGAGTGATCCGTTTTACTTTTTATTAGGCCATCTAGTAATAAATTACCAAAAATATCAGCACTATAATCAACAGGCGATAACTCCTGGTTTGTATACTATAATGGTCAACTAACCGCAGATTTGTCATGTAAAGCCATAATCAGATTGACACCTTTTTGGAAGGGAGTTGAGCAGTAATAGTTGTAAGCATTAGCGCGCTAGTTGATAATTTGAAGTTCGCATCTGTTATGGATCGGCTTTTCTGCTTTGCTGCAGAATATCCCTTGCCAGTATTCACTGAACCAACTCCTACAATCGCCACATTAGTTAAAATTTTCCATACGGATAATTTTTTAACGACTTCCTCAGTTATAAAAGTTGCCTGAGAAACTTGGTCTAACAGAGCTTGTCACTTGTACTTCAAAAGCAGAATGAAGTTTACCTAAGAATGTGTCTATCGGTAGATGCCACATAAGCACTGACTAGTCCGACTCATAAACACGATTCAGCACAAAGTGCACTTAAAAAAAGCAAACACTCGAAAATAAATCTATAAACTCTATAATGAAATTTTATTGAGCTTTAATGCTATTGAACTTTATTAATGTAAATGATGAAACTCCGTCTATTTTAATCACTAAAAACAAAAGAGAACGGGCCCAACATAATTATAATTTAAGTGGTCAAATTTTGCTGTACTCTATTAATTGACAATATTATATTTATGGTCTCAAATTAAAGTGAGCTTTACATTGTTAAGTATTCAAAATTAGTTAGTCTTTAATAGACAATACTAAAGCTAATCATTAAAGAGCTAGCTAGGTTCTAGTTACAAGACAACTTGATAAAGGTTTTGTTGAATTGATTAGTAATAATAATTCATTTTTTAATTTAATTTTAAACTGAATTCATAAAAATATTTTTATTAAAGTCAACTTCCGCCTGATTTTAATAAAATCCAATTTTGGTCGAGCTTTTACTACTACATAATTTATGATATTAATAACGACTAATTGTTTTACGAAACTAATCAGGGATCATAAGATTATGATAAGTACTCAATAAAAAGTTAATTTTAAAAAACTTTTATTAAAAAAAAATAAAAATATTTTTATCGCCAAAAAGATTTTTATTCATGATTGTGACAAAAAAAGTTTGTCTACGGTTTATCCGAGTACGATATAATCATACAGGTGGATTATTTTTGCAAAACAAAAAAAAAAAAAACTTTAACCTATAAAAAGCTCATCTGTTGACAGAAAAAAAATTTTCTTTTAATTTTTTTCCAACTCTCTATAATCAATCACATTTCAATTTATGTATTATGTAATGGATTAGGTGTTTGATACCGACGACGAATATTTTTTGGTGTAATTCAATTACATTACTGCAAAGCAAAAAAAAACAGCTTTTCAATCAAAACATAAATAAAAGTTCGATTGATTAAAGGTTATTTATTGTATGACATTGATATTTTTATCATGTTTCGTTTGTTTGTTGCGAATCGAATGAAAAAAAAAACATAATTTTGAAGAATACAACGAGAGATAAATCTAATTTTGTGATTATATTTTATTTTAGGGTCTAGATTTTTCCTGTTCAGAATATTTTATCGATATATAGTTACAGAGCGAGTCTATATATCATAATTTTATATTCGAAATGGTCGGTTCGTGTACAGTATTTTGCAATTTTCCGTTTCAAATATTACATTTCTGTAAAATTGGTTAAGGTTATGTGTGAGGGACATGATAAAATTGGTAAATATGTTGTGTCATCTTTATTATGTATACGGATCTGCCATGTTCAGATTTGATAAAATATTTAATGTAAATTTATGGTTGGCCCATCATTATTGAATAAAGCTCAACAATTTATTTCGTGCAATACACCAAATTTATTCATTATTTATTTTGAAAAGGGCATTGATTTTGAATTCAATGTAAACCATTTAAATAATGTGAAGTATGCCACAAATATATATAGAAAATTTTTTGAATGGACCACATCTACCATACATATATGGAAATTTAAATTAAGGAGAATAATCAGATTTGTAAAAAATCATTATTTTTCGAAAACTATAATTAAGTATAACTTTCTTAAATGCGTTCTGGCAAGGTGTTTGCAAGGTACAAAACTGTGTACTCTAAAAATACATAAAATTGTTCAACCCGTAAAAACAATTTTTTAATAATACTTTTCATACAATTTTATTGTTTTCATTGGATGCTGTGCTTATGTCGTATTTTCATGGAACACAACGTAAAAAATTATTAAAATGAAATTTCCATTTTTTATTCTTTACGAGAAAACGTCTTCTACTTATTCTTTATCGTACACAATATTTTTGTTATTCACGAAAATCAAATTTGGAAAAATAAATGTTTATTCTGTTGCTACTGCTGCTGCTACGATGGCTGCTTTCCATCTCCATTTACAACATTTTTACATGCTACCCCATTTTTTAATACAAAAGTATAAAAAATAAAAAATAAATAAAAATAATGGAATATAAATTTAATTTAACAACCAGAGACCGTAAAGAAGGTTAACAAAATGTTTGGTCCGGAATATTATATTAACCGAAAAAAAAAATCGGTATATGTAATCAATAGATGAATGAACAAACTATTGTGTATATTAGTTCAGCTTGATTGATCAATAATGTTTCGTATATATAATCCCAAAATTTTCTATACACAAAATAATCAAATCAAATCTACATTTTCCATGTTCAAATTTTGTATGTGCGTTTCAATTTTAAACCACAAAAACACTTTTACTAATTTAATATCACAAATGAGTTCTTTCCACACCTTATACCAAACCTCATATCACTAAAATAGGTGCTGAATTAATTAAAGCTCATAACACTAATTTCATATAAAAAAAAAATATAATGAAAACGAGGCACAAAAAACGATTATTTAAAATTCTAATTATCTTATCATATAACAGATCTCATACTCTACCTCACAAATCCTTCCGCTTACTCTATCTCTATATTATGTATATGTCTGCACACTTTAACATAACAATCAGTTGTAAAAAAAAAAGTTATGCCACACCAACTAAACTAAAACAAAAAAAAATTCAATTAAAATTAATGAGTTTATTTTTAAATTAAATTTTTAAATGTAGAAAAATTAATGCCGATGAAAATTATACGTTACACACCGATATATGTTATAATCACATTTTGTTATTATCTTAAACTAATCGTGTTTGTCTACAATTCGCTTAATTCTGCTTTAAAATTTAACGTCAACGAGATAAAATTAGAGTTCAAGGACGTGGAACAAGTTTATTAGAACTTTATAAATGAAAATTTTCACTAGAAAAATCAAAAAATCCTCAAAAAACCTTATTAATTCTAAACATGATATTTTAATAGTTTTTCCGGAGAACCAAAAGTATTTTAACCTTACTGTAAATAATAAAATACTGTTAAACTTTAAAAGCTTAAATTAAGTTTCATTCCCAAATTCTATCAAAATTACACTGTTAAGATATCCAAATTATATAGTTTTAATTTTTATGATATTACGGAATGTATGCAATTTGTTAATGACTTCAACATTTATTACAAAACTATTAAACTTTAGTAGCAAAAAAAGGTTAAATGTTTTTTATTTGAAATCTCAATTTTAAAGATTCACGTAAAAATTAACTAGAGCTTATAATTATTTTAAGTATGTTTCCTTACTGTTACTAAATGGTTACTTGTACTAAATCGAGCTAAAATATAACTTAATACAAAACTTTTTTTATTTTGCGAGTCCTTAAACTAATAATTTTAGCTGAGATGCAAAAAACTTAATCGATAAACACTGTATTTTTAGGGTTTTTTTTTATAATGAAAGACTTCAAAAACTTAAACACATCAAAAATGGTAAAATTAAAAATAAATTAAAAAAATAGCTTTAAAGTTTGTTTTAAGCTTTTAAACTAATTATCAAAATTCTGGTATTCTGGGTTGATCCAATATGAAAGTCGTCCATATTAGTTGACTTTCATATTGGCTGTTATATATTGCGACTCTGTTCCCTACAAAATTCTTTCATTATGAAGCAGTGGATGCTATCCACTTAAAATTACCAATTTTAATCTCAATTGGTTTCATGAAATATATTAACCAAATTAAAAATTTATTGAAATAAAATTATGTATCCTTTTTTATAACTTTATTAAAAAAGTTTAAATCTCTTGAGCAAAATAAATAAGTTTAGAAAAATCGCCAACAAAAAGTTTTAGATCCCTGCTAAATTTAAATTATTGAAAATAGGTTACTTCTCTTTATGTAAACAAACAATGGGAGAGTGATCATTTTCATCATTTTGTACAAATTAAAAATTAACAAATTTCTTTCTCTCGTTCTCTTTATGTTGATCTCGATGAACAAGCATAATAGTGTATCAGGATATGTAACGAGATTCAACTTGTTCGTCGGACCGACGAATTTTTTTCATTTTTTCATTTTTAAAAGTCAATTTGCTGATTAAATTTTATGTTTAAAGTGATTTTCAATTGTGTTTTAAATTTAGAATAATTAAAATATTAATTTGTTGTGAACAAAAAGTAAAGGAAATAAATTAAATGTAATGCGTTCATACTACAATTAAAAATGTAATGGCGGTGGATTTAGTCGCTTCTCTTTGTCGTTTACGCATAAATCGTTTTGTTATATTTTCATGAACATTTTTTTTTATTGTAATAGTTAAAGCTCTAATTTTTGTTTAAGTGCAAGTGAAAAAACTTAAAAAAAAAATACATGTGCTTTATTTTGTTATAGTGACATTTTTAAGGTTATTACGTTAAAACACACACACATATAATTTTTTTGTAAGTTAGAAGACTAAAGTTAGAAGACCAGTGAGTGGTGTGAGTAAAATTACAGCTAAAAATTGGGTAACGGTATCCTCTTGTTATTGTTACCGAATCAAACAAGCAAGGTATGTTTCAATACAAGTATATTGCATATTTACCAATAAAAACAGTCGATGATTTTTTGATGGACCAAATTTAATCAGCTGCTTAAAACTGTTGTGAAATGAATATAAAACTTAACCCATGTATGAGGAAAGTTTTTTATGACTTTATCGCATTACAATTTTTGTACAAATTCGATTGTAATTTTTTTTTTTAAATTAATAAGTTCTATAAAAGCGTCACCAAAGAAACATTTTAACCACCTCAAAACTAAATTTTGTCTACTCGTAATTCGATCGCCGATACCAGATGTTATTCATTAATTTTGGTCAAACAGGTGTATTGAATTCGGGACCTCAAGAATTTTAAAAACCGCTTTCGGTCAGTGATTCAATTTACCTATTTAATATACCTTGAACTAGTTCCATTTAGAAATAAATATTTTAGCCATTTTATGGATTGAGCATTATAGTACTCGTATCTGCTATTTCAGCTGATATTGATGTTACTTGTATGAGCAGCAAGTGTTGATCTTCAAGAAGGCGGGTACATTTTATTTCAATGATACGTTACTATGTAGGTTGTAGTTTTTTAGGTTGTAGTTTATATATCTTCATACAAAAGAGTTGGTTTTAAAATATAGAATGGATTTTAATAAAAGTCGCAAATTCGAAGCATGCTTGAAATTGAACAATCATTTTTTGATTCATTTCATATATCTGTATAAGAAGGTGTAATTGCTATAAAACGGCGAATTCAATCGAATTAAAAGTTTAATGGTTTTATGCTGGAAACATACGTGCGGAACAACGCGCGTTTTTTTTTTTTTGGCAGGCGTTTTTAACTTCGTGCTTTTTGGTTGGTAATTAAAAATGATTACGGATTAGTTGCATATAAACTACTGTGTGGATAACGTTGACATCTTATTTTTTTGTGCGCTATAAAAATTGATAACATGGAAATTATGGACTCGAGAAATATTTACGGAGAAAGAACGAGAACTCACGGCTTCTTCTCTAAACTGTTTCTAAAAATTGAGGAAAAAGATCCGGAGCAATTTAGAAAATCCACTAGGATGGGAATAACCCAATTCGAGATATTACTGTGATTTGTTAAAAAATAAATTAAAAAAACAAAATTATATTCGAACTCCAATCGATCCCGAATTTAGATTGGTTTTGACACTACAGTGTAAGCATACTACGCAACTATTTTGAATAAAATTAATGTGATACATATTATACTAATTTATTTAATTGTAAATTTAAGATAATTAGCCAATGGTCCAGCATGGCAAATATTGTCATGGTCTTTTCGCATCGGAGTGTCTACCGTGTCTACCTTTGAGCTGCATGTGATAGCAATTATATTTTTTCGGCCGTAGGTGTTGGTGCATATGGGAGCCAGAGTGACAGTAGAATTTTGAAACAGAGTGGCTTCGGGAATCAAATATTGAAGGCAATATCAATATACCAAAGACGCGGAAATTACCCCGAACAAATAAAGAATTCCCATGTTTTTTCATCGGCGAATGCCGAATTTCCATTAAGAAACAATATTATAAATAAAGAACATTTCCATATGTAATTCGTACAAATATATGATAATTTTTATTTTTGTTTATTAAAATGTTGTTTACAACTTTTATAATCCCCAGTTGCGTCCGTCCAAATTCGGCTGGTAAAACGTTTGCTTCATTAACTTGTGCCGATTTTGTTTTAAAAAACAATGTCACCGGAGTCTTCGCGGGTTCTTCCGGGCGCGCAAACGATAGCCTAGCAATTTCGATCAATGCTTGCATTTAGTTTTTTGCCGAATCTATTATTGAATCCGATTTGATCTTTTTATTTCTAGGTGTGGTTGGCATCGATGTACTCGGTATTGGCAAAGTACTCGGCATTGGCGAAGTAAAATTTGGTAAAATATCATTAGGTTGAAAAATTTCTTAAAAATGAATTGTTCAACCTAATGAAAAATGACCTTTTGTTTCCTTTTGTTTGTAGTGTCCACATCCTTTAAAAAGAGCATGGAATCGAACCATTTCCATTTTGTTATCGGGCTCGATGCGCCAGTTCCCGAAGCATTTTTGTTAGATGTGTTCAAATCTTTTTGAAATTTATCTCTCAAATTTTTCTATTTGGATTTCAGTTTTTCAACTAAAAAATAAAATAATTACAATAAAGTTGTTATCATTATATATATATATTTAATATAAATATATTAAAACTTAGTACTTACTAGGTATGTTTAATGATTATGATAATTCATTAAATTTTAATGACATCTGTTATCTTTTAGATGCCAAAATATATCTTCTACATAATATTTTGTATATAATTTTTTGACGTAATATGACAGCTTTACTCAAAATTATAGCGTGAAGTAGTAATAAATTTATTATTTTTTATGTTCTCATTCCGCTTTCTTAAAAAAATTCTGCAGAATTTTTTCAGTAATATTTCTTCGGCAAAACATGACGGAATTAAATATTGTTTATCTTTTTTAGTAAATTCCGAAACTGTATACCAACTTAAAATTGAATTTTATTATTTATTACTAAAAAATTACTAAAAACCATAAACAATATTTAATTCCGTCATGTTTTGCCGAAGAAATATTACTGAATAATTCTGCAAAATTTTTCTATGAAAGCGGCTTCAACACTTAGCTTTTCGCGTTTTTTTAGAATTAGAGACGATTTGCGAAAATACGCATTCTACATGGAAAACTGACCAATTCTGTCATTACTGACATACCTTTCCTTTCTCTAACCCACAAAAATATACTATCGATCGCTTAGGTGTCTGTAACTGGGTCGAGTCTGTAATAATTAAATAAATGATAAATTAACTATGAAGAAAGCGTTTACTTTAATTTAAGCTTTGATAATTTTAAAATAAATTAAATAACACAAATTTTATCATTTCAATGTTAAACCAACATTTTAAGTTTACCAAATTTGTCGAAATTAACAAAATTTTCTGAAAATTTGGTACAGTACCAAATTATGATGTATATAGATGAAATATTTAAGCAGAAAGCTTTTCATTTTAATTTAATCGTCTATAGATTTAAAATTTATTATTTTTCAAATGTATCAGCTTTTAAATTATTTTAAATAATTTCTGTATGTTTCTGTCATTTTAGAGTCTACAAACGACATATATATCCATCAATGAAGGATGTTTCTCGACCAACAAAGTAAGTAATCTTTTAAATTTTACAAAATTCATAATTTTTATAAGTCAATAAAATCTTTAAGTAAATTATAATTGTATAGCATTTATGTTGTTGCTTTAAAATTCTCCCCGGCCAAGATGTTAACTTTATAACTTTATCGTGCTTTATCTAATTTGCTTGATGGTAATTTTTCAACCTTTTTTGAATTGACTCCATTGTTGTTGTTGTTCAATACTTAGAGCTTAATGCCATCCAACACCAGCTATCCATAGTTTTTGGTCTGCAAATTCCCTGTGTCATAATAAACTCGAATTCCTTTTTGGAATAATGTTTTGAATAATTGTGTCGGGGTCACCTAACTTGTTATTCCAGAAAACATGGTTTTTACGAAACTTATACATTTTAACGTTGGTAATATTTTATCGTCACAAAATATTACCTATAAACTATATTATACCTGAAAAGTAGTTTTAGAATTGTGTTAAAAAATTTAGAATTTAGAATTTGGATAATTTAAAATATAATTAAGAGATGGGTATAGTCGCCACACCACTCCTTCGGTTTTGTTTTATATAACACGGGTGTACGGTGGTGTCTGGCATTCCGGGAGTTCCTGCTTGGTCCTTGGCCGTAAATTCTAATCAATCAATCCATTCATAGGTTAAAAGATAGATAAAATAAATAAAAATCTATTACTTACGATTTCTGCCAAGGTTGACTAACTTGCGTACTTGTTTTTGGCCGAAAAATTCGAATCTGCAATGGAAAGGACAGGTTTCCATTTAAATTTCCGAATTAGTTGCTTGTTTTAGCACTAATGCTTTAGCATTTTGATTTCGGACATTTTGTTCGTGGAGTGCTTGTTTTCCGAGGTGTTTAGAAGTTTCAGCTTAGAAAAAACACACGGTATAATTATAATCCTACATAAATAAAGATTACATGTCACCACTTTGCCTTGAACTTTATTTTGCAGATACGAATTTCTCTAATAAAAGTTGATGGTTTACTGTATCAAATTTTGTATATCTATATAAAGAGAGCAGAAGTGCTTTTTAGCAGAACTATTTTTTCAAACACCTCTGAGAACGTGTTTGAGAGTGGTAATTGGTCAATTATTATTTGGGTCAACGCGTGCAATTTTCTTAAACTGTGGTTTAATACCCCTTTTTAATTGATCAGGGAGGAAAAATCCTCTTACAAGACACATATTGAAAATAAATCCTAAAATATGGGAAATGCTGAAAATAGCTCGTATGCGAATTATATTTGTACGAATCATCTGTACAATCATTTGTTTTGGTCATCATTCGCCACACGACTAAACAGAAAATTGAAAAATATTTATCAACAAATATTAGGTTTACAACAACATGCGTCATTTGTAATCACTCTTATATCGTGTACAAGTGTATAGACTTTTAACATGTACACCAACATTACTCGATCATAGTATTTATATTTTGTGGAAACCAGTTTTCTGCTTAATACACTTACCTGTTGAGATGGTATGTTTGGAAATTTTATTATTATTTTCAAAACCAACACTATTGCGTATATACAATTGTTTGTTTTGCATAATAACCTGTATATTTGGTGATGATAATGCTTTTACACCTATCCCTCGCTTAACGAAATTAATTCGTTCACGAAAAGTTTGTAAATTAAAATTTCGTAAAACGAAATTTCGTAAAATGTAATTCAAAAAGGTAAAATATGTATTTTAAAAAATGTCGTTAATCGAAATTTTATTACGTTAATCAAAATTTTGGTTTAACTTTGAAATTACTTAGCGAAATTTCGTTCAAATTAATTAGAGTTATCGTTAAGCGAAGGATAGGTGTATTATATCTGCTCGGTGTATCATTATTATACTATTTCAACTTGTCCAAGGCCAAATTTAAATGTAATTGTATTTTTTACGTTCATCTGCAATTATTTTTGTTTTTGCCTAATCGCATATAGATACAATCACATTTTTGATACATATTGCGATTCGACTCCACCCAAAAACAAATTCTGTGGTAGTAGTATATTACTATTGTAGAATTTAATTTTTCTATTCATGCGATTTACATGTAGTGATTTTAATATTGCGTACATACCGAAAGTGTATGTTTTGTTGTTGTTTTTTTTAAGGTGATTTTTGTAATTCGCTAGAACTACTAATGCACTCTTGTTAAATATATATAGAAGAAAAATTCTTCATATTTCAGTGCAGTCTGCAGGTTATACTATAGTATTAAATCTTCGAATCATCGTTCAAATCCATCTTGGGCATATCGAGTCGAATAGCGATTACGCAAACTCCACAGCGCACGGTAGCTGGCGGCTGTGGTGTTGGTTGCGTTCTGTAACGTAACCGACACAACAGCTACCAGTTGCCGTCAGCTGTGGTGTTTGCGGAATCGTTATTCGGCTCGATACGCATTTAAGGTGGTATTTGGACGATGATACTCGTTGTTTGGTACTTTGAGTATAGCAGGCTGTACTTTTTTGTTTATTTTATTTCATATACATATAATCTTTAAAGCAATTCAACTTATCAACTTTTCAGCAAATAATTTTAGACTTTTTTGAGTAACATTATAGATACTTAAATATCCAACATTTTCATCTGTAACTAGTAATTGCCATCTGCCCAAACCATAATGCTTAACATGTAGAAGTGTCGGTTTCGGTAACAGGGCTAATGATTTGTTTTATAATGGCAAATTGGCGGAATTTATTTTAATGCATTAATTTTAATTTGAGTATTTGTGTGAACTATTGAAAGAGTTATGATAACTATTATTCATTTTTATAACGAAATGGTTTTGTGTGTCTATTTTGAAGGAATGACTATTATACGCTTGCCTCGAGTGGGGCTATGACAATGCTTGTTTTGTTTGTTTTGTAGGAGATCTATTAGAAGTAAACTTCTAGTAGAGGGTTAGTATGTAGTTTCTATTCGGTGAATGTTATAAAAAGTTTAATAACGGAGAATTTTTTTGGAATTTTGAAGAAAACCCAGGAAAATTCTAGATTTAATTTTAGTGTAATTTATTTATGAGTTGTGATTTATTTTATGCGTTTTATGTTTCTTTCAAATTGTTGTTGTATTTATTGTTATTACATATTTTGACTTCTGTGTCATCTGTGTATGTTGACAATTGGTATTTTTGTTGTATATAATGTTGTTGTTGTTTTCATATACATTTGTTTTTATTTCATCTCTGATTTATATTTTAAGTTAAGATCTTTGTTTCGTCATTGCTTTAGAATTATTGTGAGTACTTACATTATTGTTTGGTACTGACGTGTGTACCAAATATGAAGAGTTACCCGGTTTGACTTTCATTTGTCCACTGCACAAAATATGGAATTATGTTTTGTTGTTGTATGAGGAGTGGAATCACAATATATAAATAATTTGAATATAGGTGACAGGGTAGGTTAAATAAGGTTCAGTAAGGTTGAATGATTTTATTGCATAGCACAATTGCAGTAATGTTGCAGATGTTGTTATTTTTGTTTAATGTTATGCCGTAGATTCTCTATAGGATTAAGATTGGGGATTTATGGTGACCAGTTTATAGTTTATTGACCCAAATCTTTATGAAATTTAATTATAAATTTACATTTGTAGGTTGGAGCATTATTTTGCTGCAATAAGAATTCTAAGAACTCTGTTTTTATAAATTTATACCCGGAAACCATTGACTATTCATTAAGGGCCTCCAAATATGTGCTGGAAGTAACTTTTCCCGACAGCATTATTAGATCTTCTATGCCATTATAACTGAAACACCCTCCGCACCCTCCGCTGAACCGTGTTGGCATTGTTATGTTAGGTAACTCTCTTTATTAAGCTGTCGAATAAAAATATTTTTTCGCTTCACAAAGCGGTCGGTGTATAGTTTTGACACTAATTTGTCAAATTTTTGTTAGTGTAATTTTATGTAAAGTATATAAGTGTCACAAAATCTCTAAAATTCTTTATTTTTGTAATTTCACAGGCATAATTTAGAAAATCGGTAAGTAAATTAACATTTATTTTCTCTCTAGAATATGTATTAAATTTAAATGATTGTTTTGATAGTTAAATTAAACAAGTTTTTAAAAAGGTCGCTCTAGGTATCTACTTAAGTTCAGTTTAAATAATTTTCTTTAAAATAACAAACTGTTTTGGAGCAAATTTAATTTTGTATAATTAAAATATCGATTTGTTATTAATAATACATTTTGTCGGAAATAGTAGAAACATCTTTAAATTTATTCAATACTAACAAAACAAATTAACTAACTTTATTTTAAAAATGTATTTGCGTTATTAAAATATTTAATTAGCTAAACAGGACAAAGAGCTTTTTATGTTGGTTGTAATTTTTCATGATATCACCCAATTCATTTGTTTTTGAGCTAGATAATTGACATTAAATTCTTGTATTTTTAATTAAACCTAGAGCAATACGAAGTTTCATATCAAAGTAAAAAAACCATCGAAAATACTTAGGTATTATTTCGTGAAGTATGAACATTACTTAAATAAATTTTTAGTTGAACTTCAATTTGTTATAAGTGTCTTATTAGGGCAATAAATACTGGGCTATGTGGCGTGTTTCTGATATAAACAAGTTCAATGATAAGGCAACAGACTTAATGATTTTTTTTATTTTTTTTTAATTTTTCTGCTTGACTAGACGTTGAATTTCTAAACTGATTAAAAACTTTTGTATATTGCTCCTTTTGTTCAAAATTTTGTACATTTTGTACATATTCGAAACATTTAATAACTTTACAAAACTTTATAAATTTTTTGACTAAATTTTTTTATAAAGTTTTGGTTATAAGTTACTGTTAAAGTTAAAGTTATATTAGAAGGTGGAAACAACTAATTTTTTTAACACTTTTGTTAAAAATATTTTAGTTCAAAACATATTTTTGGAAAAGCTTAATTTTAAGTATTTAAATATTAATAATTGGTATACAAAACTTTTAACATATTTTTAGGAGCTTTTAAAAAAATTATACTTTTAAATCAATTTAGTACCGAATCGGTAAATTAACTTTTAGTTTTAATAAACGAGCTTTCCATAACGTGAATTTTCTCTCTTGGATTGTCCACTTTGAGGAATAATTCAGTTTCAAGTCATATTATACCGAGTCGGGAGTGGAAAATAAGGAAGCCATTAAATATCATAAACATATATTTATTGCAATTTATGGTTTTAAAGCCATTATAATTTTTAAACCTTTTTCTGAACTAAATGGTAGATTCAAGAACTTGAAAAAAATATAAATTCACGTTTTAACAAAACTTTTTAGTTCCAAAAAAGGTAGAGCGTTCGAACGCCTCAAGGCATATTTATGTTTGTTTATTTGCATGGTGATCAAAGCCATTCACGTTGAAATCACGAGTGAGTTATTAACCGATGAATTTATAGCCGCAATTAAGGGGTTACAGGACAAAAAGTGCTACCCAAGAACATTTGTGATGTGATCAACTTCGTGGGTGCTCACAGCAGGTTTGATAAATTCATCAAAGTATTACTATTTAAGAGGCATACCAATCAGGAATCATCGCACTTTATATTGAAGAAGTCAGCATGTTGATTGTATCTGGGATGTTCCAAACACTGATGTCACACATTTGATTATTTGTAACAGTTGAAGCATGTGAGCTGTTATGAAATTGGAGTGGTGCGTTGAAATTGGTGAGCTGTTCCATTTGAATAAAATATGCGAACATATTTCGATCGGGTTTAATGGATTTTTCTTCATCCTAATCATTTCAGTTTTAGATTGACCACCACAGAATTAATAAAGCCAAACGCCTTTTGTTAGTGCGGAACATAAATGATGAAACTTTTGCATGTCACTTAATCGATCATTTTTATAAACCAACACATATAACTGGTTTATCCTTGGTCCATATTGTTCTCAGCTCATGGCAATATTGTTGGTAGTGTCTTTTTAATTATTGAGATTACCTTTGCAACAATTTCAAAATAATATGCGTGAAATTTGTTCATCTTTTCTGCATCACCTTCTTTTCTTGAAAAATTCTTAATTTTTATTAGAGATTAAACAATTATTCCAAAATTTAAATTAAGCCATTTGTATAATGAAACAAGCTTTTCAATTACATATTATAATTATTTTTACTGTGTATCTTTACTGCTGATTAAATACTTATTGTGCTGAATTCAGTAAAACATAACAGAACTTTTTTCTTGGTAACTCTTTTAAAAATTAAATTTGTCTTAGATGGAAAAAAGCTCCATTGAAAACGATAAATAAGAATTAGTTTAGCATTATTAAATATTAATATTTTATTAAGTACCTTTATTTAGTAATGTTTAATCTTAGCAAATTATTAAATGTTAGAAGCTTAGTTCATTTCATAAGATGCTTAAAAAAATTTTTTAAGCTTTTTAGTTTCGAATTTTAGCTTAGTGAGGTCACAGAGTTGGGCCATATTTGAGCTTACAAAAACTGATAATTTTAATAATTTTGTATTATTAATTATTGTAGAATTTCTAAAAGAATTTGTTTTTTATTTTTCCTAATATTGTTTTTAACGCATCAATCACTTTGAGTTTTACATATTTCGTGGTAGTTAGCGATTTGTTAAATAATTGCTAGGGAAGCAATTTTACTAAATCTGAGAAACATGATTTAAGCTATACTACAATACAAAAAACGGTAATATTTACCTAGTAATTTTATATAGCAAAATACACAAAAGCTGTAAACATAACCACCCAACATAATAATCATTTCCATTTAAAGGTGTTTTTTTTTGTTGCATAGTAATATAGATTCTATTGAACGAGTGCCTTTATATTACGAACATTATATCCTTCCATACATACTTGACGTGAATGAATAGGAAAATTATGAAAAATATGAAAGCTTTTCCGGTATAATGTATTATGTTTTCATGTGCCTTGTTTTTCAAAGTTTTCAATTTTGTTTATGAGTGTGTGTGTATAATTTACATAATTATATTATCATTCATAATATTATGTTTCTATCTACCCAAGCTACAGCTTTGTATATATATATATATATATATATATTATATATATATATATATATATATATATATATATATATATATATATATATATATATATATATATATATATATATATATATATATAATATATATATATATATATATATATATATATATATATATATATATATATATATATATATATATATATATTTCAACTAGGTTTTATATATAATCAAATGAAGAATAACCAAAGTTGTTGAATCATTTATTTATTTACTTGATTACTTACATTTAGTATTAAAACAACACTGCAAGCAATTAGTTGCAAATAAAAATATAACTACTTAGCAATAAGATACTTAGGCAGACGGGTTTTAGCGTAAATTATTGAAAATCAATTGAGAGTTGTATTTGTATAAGGGAAAGTTCTTCCATAAGTAAATAATAACTTTTTTTTGATATCTTTGTAAATAAAAGAATATTCAATTTGTTCTACAACATTTCAAGAAAAATTAATTAAAGATTATTTAAATAGAAAATTGAATTTATAAAATTAAACTTTTCTTTCTATTTATGTGTATATACACATACAAACAATATACAAAGTGAAAGTTTCTTTTATTTATTTACATAATTTTGTACAAAACCTTCCTCAAAACCTACTTTCAATATTCTACCTTTTATGTGAATAAATGTTTACTTTATACAAAATTTAAAGCTACTGTTGGTACTGAATTTTGTATATATAAAATATTTATTTAATTTATTTTGTAAATTTATGTAAAAAAATATTTTATTTTTAACTTAGTGTTGAAACCTCCAAGACCCGATGAAGCGTTCATCAAACGACGTTCAGGAAATGGAAAATGATAATTTACAAAACATAAGTAGAACAAATTATTTAAATTTTGGTTTTTATATGTATACCTGTATCAAAATTATTAAAAAAGGTAAAAGATATACATTATCATCATACTTACAGATATCGAAAGGTGACAAATGAAGCTGGGTGGTTCTTTAAATTGAACAACATGTAATGGTTTTTTATTGATATTTTCAAATATTTGTTTACTCTAAAATTAGGTCGTGCGACTTGTCTGACTCAAAAACTGTCATTAAAAAAATTCGATACATCTGTCTGAATCAACATCTGTATTCAAACTAAATCCCACCCTTTAGAAAGTTTTGAACTCTAAGCCCTTAAAACGTAAAATTTGTAAAATATGTTGATAGACCTTTTAAAATAAAAACATAAAATACAAGCTCTCTAAAAAATTAAAATAGTTTAAAATAATTTACATAACTTTACTGAAACTTTTATGTAATCTCTCAATTTAATTATTGAACCTTTTATTATTTTTTTATGTACTAGCAGTTTAAAAAGCATTAAAAAAATTTAAAATATAAGCTTTCTGGAAATATGGCTAAATTAAAATTAAAATGAGTGCAAAATCTTAACATAAGCTTTTAAAAAATCTTAAAACCAAGCTTATTTTTCAATCTCTGAATAGAACATTTTATCTAAAAGCTTCTCCCTCATGTGAGGTTTGCAACAAATTTAGAAAAAAATTATAAACCTACCTTTTCAGAAAACCTCATGTAGATTAAGCCACTTTAAAATTTTGTGAGACATTTTAAACATTTTTAAATTTTTTTTCGATGAAACTACAATTTTCACAAAATTAAAAAAAATATATTAGCTTTCTATTATGCATAACTACAAAAAAAGCCCATTCAGTAGTGCACTTTAAAATGTTGAAATGATTTAGTTAATTCGTTTAACTAAAAAGCTTAAAGCTCCTCTGTGGCAATAGAATTAATATAAATGCTCTAATTACAAATAGACTTTTCTGTTATGTCTGTTAACTAAGTTAGCTGTCCAGAAAAATTATCAATATTTCAAAACTCTGGTAACATTCAAGCCCTGTTGAATTATAAAATTCAATAAACTGCAAGTGTATCAGCTTGTTAAAGCTCCTTTAGTTGTATGAATAGATGCGACTCGGACGAGTTGATTGATTGCCCATCTTTAGTTGAGTATATTGGCCTTAAATATAGTATGCCTTCTATATCTGTACCAAGAGAGCCTTCAATTTCTGTTACGGTTAGAATTGATTCCCCACAATATGTTTGAGATGAAACTTAATCGACTTTGTTGCAGCTTTCCAAAGTCTTTAAAATTTGAAGCTGTTGATGCGATCTTTGGCCAAATAGTCTAAAATATTCTTATTGTGCTTGATCAAAAAATCGAACCATTCCTTAAGCCAATTTTTGGCACCAACAATTCATTTTGGAAATATTAGCGCATAAGCCACAAAGTACAGGACATTTTAATAATGCTGCGAGAAACGATTTGGTTGTCGTATCAATCACTTGTTCTAAGTGTACAGCATTAGTACAAAAGGCCAGCAAATATTACAATATATGCCTTTGATAGCCTATGTCTCATTTGGTTATATTCTCTTACTAAATTGGCCCAGCGTAACAACTTCAACAGTTGCAAATGGAAACGCTCTCGTTACTCGTTAATTATAACGTCCTATACTTTATGCCGTTTAGCTAGCCAATTCGAGGATTCATGAATACAGGTTCGCTTTGATTATTCTTCTGCACATTGCTTTGCTCCAACCAGTCTGTACCGACATTGACGATGTTTCAGTTCATGAATTCTGCACTCCAACGGGGGATCATAATTGTGTTCATGATCATCACCGATCGTAATCAAGTGATAAAAAATTCCTTTTTCAACCCTATATACCCAAACACCGCAGTTAAAATCTCTGTGCCGATTGCCTATTAGGTTTCTTTTACTGAAATGACTTCACCTTCATTCAGCAATCAAATTCCTGATGCAAATTTTTCTTCTTGCACCCAGTGTTCCAATACATTTTCTGCATTGTTTTTGCCATCTCTGTTGAACCTGATCACGTTTTACATTAGTTGAGTAATTACAGTCGTGACAGTTGTGCTGCACATAACTCCTTTCATAATTGAAATTTTTGCTAAATTTTAAATAAACATATCCTTATTTGGATTCCAGCCCAAACCAAGTATTTTGCAATGCGTCTCGTTTTTTAAGCTTAGGTTGTTCCCTGGTGGCACGGCGCTTAAAATCTGATAATTGGACGGCCATTTTCTCAATTTAAACCCAACAGCATTAAACTGTTTCAATAGTTTTGAATTATCAAGACACTTGTTACTTGGTTAGCTCCTGTCAGCAGATCATCAACATAAATGTCGTTACATATTTTTGTCCACTACTTGCCCTTTTTGTCCAGCCAACTTCCCGTAGAACATGGTCGTTTGAGCTAGACCATAAGCTTGATTTTGCTGGCTCATCGAAAGCCATTCTCAGATTTGTCGTAGTACTATATCGTTTTTTTAGATCACATATTTAAATCTGTCTTCGGAATGGCCACTATATGCTGAAGACCTTGATAACTCTGGCATACAAGTGATGTATTTCTTTGTCAGATTTCCATTCGTATCGAATCGGCGTTCCATCGATAAAAGCCATTGCACTGCTAGCTACCTTGAATGACAAAATATACGATCGTTTGATTTAAAGGGCTGTTTGACAAGAAATCGTCCGTTGATGATTTTAGTGGCATTGCAGACTAAAGTAGTTTTCACAGGCTTTCTCTTCATCTGTGTATTTTGGTTTAAAAGGTACTTCTTCCGCTTCCCAAAATCTTCTTAGTAAGAAGTCCAAATCAGTTTTCGTAAACAGGTTTAAGCCTGACTCGAAAAAATTTAATCTAGTGTTCGTTGTTTGATTGGATTGTCTGGCTATAACCCAATCAAAAATTGTGAAATCAGTTTGTACGATTCGTTGAATATTTGTAATTTTATTTGGTATATTGGAAAAGAGATCATCAGAATGTCAATTTTTTCCTGGAACGTGAAAATGTGTATCAAAATTGTAAAACAGCAGATTTGTTTGTATCTGCAACATGTAACGTGCTACTGGCAGTTTCATCACTTTGTAGTGGTGATCCTAATCTTGCAACGTTTATTTTACTATTTTTCACAGGTTTCATGAACTGGTTTGCGTTTTCTAATGAGTTTGGCTCATTAAGTTGAAACAAAACTAATTTTGACTGACAAACTTTCGTCGTTCATCAATGCTAAAATTCTGAGATGTGAACAGCATTTGATGTTAGTGTCACTAGAACTAATATGTAGTAAATTAAATGCCATCATTAAGGCTTCACATCTGCTGGTCATACATTTTATGAAGTCCGCAACCTTTGGAAAATTATTTTTTACGGAATGCATTTTTATAACATAAGCTTTTCAAAAAACGTTGAAACTTTTATTTTATTTGAGCTTTTAAAAAATAATTCAGTTAATTCTGTTTAACAGGTACGCGCAAAGCTTTCTAGCAATCCCCCAATAAAACATAAATTCCAAAAGCTTTAATTTAAAAATCTACACTCATGTCACAACTTAAAATTTATTAGGTGTTTAGATAAAACTTTTTCTCACCCAAAAACCGATTACACATACACACCAACAAAAAGTATTTCATTAAGCTATCAACGAATTAAAATGTAATAAAAGCATGATTTTCTGTAAGATTACATAACTTTTTCCGATTTTATTACCTCATAAATTATTTTTCCACCGCAGAACACAAAATTGTTGTGCGCTTTATGCTCGCATGCTGTTGAGGAGGGTAAAATAATGGCATAAAATTGGATTTTTATTTAATTTTCTTCGTTCGTACGTATTGATGATTTCACTTACTGATAACGATAACGAAAAACATTTTTTGATTGGTTTATATAAAAAATGTGTGCTATGTGTGTATAGAACAGGTAAATTTTTCAGATTTAATTCGATTGATCAACGTTTTCACAGACGATGTGGCTAGATTAAAATGCGGCTTTCGATGATACTTATAAAAAGCCAAGATTAATGATGTGTAACACTGTTATAGGATTATTGAGTGTTTCTTGAAAACATATAATTTATGTATTAGTATATGTTGTCACAAAATAACGGAAAAGACAAAAGAAAATTGATGGCTGAACGAACGAAAAACCAATTTTTGTAAAATCATCAAAATAGAAGTAATAAATTGAATTCAACTTCCTCATTCAATTTTATTTTTCGCTTCAGCCTCTTTGCTTATAATAATTTTATTTTTAAGAATTTTTTTATTTTTCAATCTCGCGCAATAGAAACATATACCAAAAAAAAAAAAAAAAAAAAAAAAAGGAAATTGATTTCGAAAAATTGTATTTTACATATTTAAATAAATAAAAACAATTTTTGGAGAAAAGCTTTCACGCAATATACTATCATACCCGTGACTGTATTGCGCGCCCCGTTCGAGTGATAAATGAGCTAACAATTTTATGTTATTTTAAAATCAGATAATGATAATATACACTGTGCACGACGAATTTATAATACTCAATATTGAATAAAATTTATATTCGGGTAAACAAATATTTAAATGAGCTTTGGGACTGATTTACTGTTTTATATATTATGCTTTTTATGCGAATACTAAAACCGAATTTGTATTTTTTTTCATTTGATTATTAACCGGATTATATCCTTAAACTAATTAGATTTTAATTGATTTACCATAATCCAAATAATATGATTAATTATTTTTTAACTCATCAAGAGTATACAGCATAATAAAATAAATTAATTTTCCGAAAAGCTTTTCAGTTAAATTGTACTTTATACGGACAGGTGAAATTAAAAATTGTTTAGAATTGCTCATTCCTTACATTCACATATAATCCGAACAAATTGTTTACATCACTTCAACAAAATGTAAAAAGTTCAAAAGAACCATTTATGTTAAATGGGAAATTCAATGGAACGTAAAATACATAACTACACATCTAGATTTTCACTTACTTTTGTCAGCCAATAAAAACCGGATGAATAACACTTTATACCACACAAACATATTTGAATCGACATCATATATCTGAAACGTTAAATCAGCAGCATAGTTTTTGTACTTTTACATATAAAAACGTAGAGTTTTGTTGTGACGCCATGGTAAATCGAGTTCATGTAGCGTATCGACTTTGTTTAATAGAATAATTGGTGCAAATCGTAATTAGTTTGTTATTGTGTGAATTTCAATTTGATGCATAATATTTTAACAAAGTCTGATCAGTCTCATTACATATCATATCAATCAATCACAAAATTAAGATATTATCGGCTAAATATAAAATTATCTAAGGATTAGCTGTCTCCATTTTAACCTACGGGATTTCTTAAGAAACAAAAGTTGCATCCAGTAAACTTTTGCAAGAGCCACTAATGCGACTGCCAACGATGTTTATATTGAGAATTTAATGACTCGGGGCAACAATGAATACAAACTCATGCAGTTGAGCAATCTCATTGATGTACTAATATTTCACTCCAATAGAGTTTTAAAAACGCTGAATAATGGTACAACCAATTAAATCAAAATTATACACTAACAAAATTGGCATAGGTCGAGCTTACCAGCAAAGGCTTCATTTACAAAACAAATAGTCGTTTCCCATAAGCAAGTCAACTATTTGAGCCATTAGGGTGGCTTGTTTTAGTCATTATCAAAATGTTTACCAAAATCACTTTACCTTGGGTCCATTCAATCAACCATAAATAATTCCATACAAATCCACGGTTAGGCCGATGCTATATAATTTAGTTCATGGTCCTTCGAGCCAGATTGCTAATTGATATGATTTAAGGTTAATTTTCCAAACAATTCCGCTTATTTAGCGGAAAAACAGCAAGCAGTATTTTTTTTGAAACAATCAAATTAATTTTTCCGCTTAGTTTGCGCATTTAGCACTCCGCATATTTAGGGAAATAATACAAAATCATTCATGTGGTCGTATCACAATTAGTAAATTTTTAGCAAATGTTAATCAAGATACCACCTGCAGCGATACGAGGTTAGGTTCAATAAGCTTGATTCCCTTTGAAATGAGTTTCAAAAACACGATAATCAGATGGTTACCCTATAGTTGCAAAAAATCCTTGCGGAACTCAAACAAATGAAATTTCAGGTTAAATTTTATATAACTAAATCACAATTATTGGATTTACAAGATCACACCTCAGCCAACCAACACAACTTTGTTTGATGAGTGTCTCGTGGATCGCATGCAAGCTATAAATGAACGTTCCATAGTAGAATAATCAGATAATTTGAAATTACCATCTGTACAAATTAAAAGTTTTGACCCCAACGCGGGAGTAGTGCCGTTCTTATAACTCTTGACAAAAAACGTAACCGATACATCGAATTAATGATCAATGTCATCGGGTATACCAGCAACTTATCCAACTTAAATGTGTACAGCAACTCTACTACAGCTGAGTCAAATTTACTAGGCTCTAGCCTAGTTGCAATATTGAATCTCCTCAACTCGGGCTATGTCTATCAACGCTAGTTTATATGTTCATAACTCAGCAGGATAAAAGCACGCGCATTATTCGACTATGGTTCCCGCAGTCCATATTTATATGCAAAAGTTTAGTCGAACAATTAAATTTTGAATGATCATTTGCAATTGCATGAACCTCGGGAATTTCGGAAACTAATGCTGGAATGATAGAATATAACCCTACAATCAAAATCCGATTAAACTAAACGCTGCAAATCCAAAGCTCTAATCGTCATCTAATTATCAAATGTTATACCACCCTCAACATTAGATGCATCTTGTGTGGAAGATCTAGGCAATCGATGACTCTACGTAGCAGATCATGCGTATCCTTCACCTGGCTTGCTTAATCCGACATATTTTTTGAAGTGTTAAAATTTGATAAAATGTAAACAGAAATTAAATCATTGCTTAGGCAACTAAATTCGGATGGGTGAGCCAAAGGCATTCTCAGCTTTTATACATATGAATGATATATCCAGATCTCTGTAGAGATTCTGAATATAAAAAAAATTCCAATAGCTTAAAATATAACTGAATCTGAGGCAATTTGTGAAAGCCATTTCATGCGCAGCTATAAACGAAACTCCGATGGCAGTTACGTTATTAAACTACCATTTAACATGGATTTCGGGGAAGTAGGGAACTCGAAGTTGGCAACAATCAGTTGATTGAAATCGATTATGGAGCGTGAATTTGTGAAAAATCTTGACCAATGGACAGTATGTCATATGGATTTTATGGATGAGTATTTGAATTAAGCTGAACCAAGCCAAAAACAGTGTTATGTGTTAATAATGACAGTTCAACCACGAAACTTCAAATAGTGTTTGATAGGTCGTGCAAATCTGCAATTGGAACATCTTTAAAAGGTAAGTTGTTGGTTGGACCGTCGATACAAACTAAATACTTTTTCTGCACGCTGATGTTTCTAGACGATGAAAATGTTTTATTGGAAACAGGACCTCAGAGATATTAGAAAATCTGCCCAAAGACAGGTGGTATCATTCTAAACTAATCCAGCTGACATTACGTCGAGGGATGTAACTCCAAAGCAGCTCTATGGTGGAGTGGGCCTCAGCGGTTACTCAATCCCATAAATGATGGCACCCACAAAAAAAAATTGCAAAAATGTCCGTCAACATAACGCCAACAGTGAAACTCTTATGTCTTAGACGATATATTTGAAAGGGTAAGGATATTTTCAAAAATTAAATTAAGCAAGGATTTTAAAACTAAGTCAATTTAATGCACAACTAAAAACCGTGGACATCATCAGAAAAGCCGAGAAATAGTGTGTGAAATGAGGTTAACAAATAGAATTTAAGGTAATATAATTTTTTTAAGGTATAATGCTTTGTCTTCATCATCAACACCAGACATCAAGTTCAAAAAATAGTTTATACTGTTACTGTTTTTTAAATAACTTAGCAAACCTTATCCGACCTTCAAATGATTCATATTCGGAGCTTATGATGTCATTGTTTGTAGAAAATTGTGTTAAAGAGCGAAACTTTGGTTTCAACTGTTTGGGTGCTGACACTAACCTCAAATCAACTTCATTGAAGGTAAATCGGCAAGAATTAATTAATCAATCACAAAAGGTAATCACCAACAACCATATCATTAACAAAGCCTCTGGAAATGAATTCACTTGCGAGATTACGATTCTTCCAACTATCACAGTATATGTTCATGATATACACAACAATTTGTATACAATTAGAGTCCTTCTAGACTCTGATTCGAAAGCTTCCTTCATTATGGAGAAGATGGTCAACTCCAATTAGAAAGGCAAAACCCCTCAATCTCGGTCAATAGTTGATCGTCTGTTATTGCTGGAAGAACAAAAGGTAGCATAAATGACAAACTTTAATCAAAGAATGACAGAAAAAGATGTTTAAACCACAACGAACTCATTATTTCATGAAATTTCCTCAAAATCTTAAACATTTCTGGTATAAACGACGTTGTTATATGAGATGATTTTGTTCCATATTTCTGGCAATCCATACTTTATATCAGGTAGTTCATGAAAACTGCCTATACTTTCCAGATATGGATGCGCTGTAATCAAAAAGATTTTTAAGATCAATGATATTTTGTCCGGAGCCGCGACCGACGAAGCTGCAATAAAATTATATATATATATATATATATATATATATATATATATATATATATATATATATATATATATATATATATATATATTATATATATATATATATATATATATATATATATATATATATATGTATATATATATATATATATATATATATATATATATATATATATATATATATATATATATATATATATATATATATATATTTATATATATATATATATATATATATATATATATATATATATATATATATATATATATATATATATATATATATATATATATATATATATATATATATATATATGTATTAAGATCTTACTGTAGTTTTATAAAATGTAGGTTCTACATTCAGAAAACAGAGCTCGGATAGCCAATGTTCTATGAGACAAATTTTGGCACATTGGAGAAAATCTATCACAAATAAAACCTTTGTAAAAACCCGCAGCCATCATACGACAAAGGGAAGAGAAACAAAACGCACGATGTCATAAATTTATTTATTTGAATGGCTACAAAGCCATTCAATTGGGATTAGTTTGCGATCTTACAACCGATGTATTCATGCCAATGTTGAGTCGCTTTACTAAACGAAGGGGATTACCCGAAAATATTTTAGCGATAATTTAATAGAAGCCAAACGGAAATTTGATCAATTTTACAATATTCTAATTTCCAAAGAGCATAATAACACTAAAGTAGTTTCCTTGCTGAAAAACATATTAAATGGCATGCAACACCTCCCTCAGCAACACACTTTAGGAGATTATGTGAGGCAGTGATTAATTCCATCAAAACACATATAAGAAGATTGATAGGTGATTCAGTTCTTAGATTTTAGGTATATTCAAATAATGAATGATTCTGGAGAATCAAAAACAGTTTTCATAATTTAAAATTCATTTAAAAAAGAGTTTAAATAACATTTAGAGCTTTGAATCAAACAATTCTTAAAATATACCACTAAAGCTAGGCTAGCACCTAACACCAAAAAATGTATTAGAACTTTCAAATATTTTCATAATTTAAATTTTTAATGGAGCTTAGAATGTCATTGAGATCTTTGAATCAACCAAATTTAATTAGTTCAAAGTGTTTCTTTTTTCTTTTTTTTACCATTTTTACTCGAAACGTGCTTTAATTGAATAATTTAAAAAAAACGCCTGAATAGAACTTTTTACAGTGTTTTTCAAATTTTACATTAAAATATACACAGGATTAAGTAACATTAAAAAATTGTTTAAAGCTTATTTAAGTTTTTTTTACTAAATCAGTTAAAATTGAAAACTTAATTTAACCATGGTTATTTTACTTAATGTAACATTGTGCTTTAAAAGCTCATGTACATTTTTATCTTTTTAACCAAAATAAAATCTGTAATTTTTAATCAACCATTAAAAATAATTAAAAAATTGTTCAGTTTACTGGTCGACCCTTAAAAAACTTTGGTTGGATACTAACCAAAAAGCTCTACACTCAAACACAAATACATTTATATAACAAAACATGAACACAACCACCTTCGAAACGCGAAAATTATTTTTTTTCGAAACAAAAGAGTGAAATAAAACAAAACATTTGCATAAAATAGTGAGGTTTTTTTAACGCTTTCCTTCTTCACGGTCGTTGTTGTCATATTTTTCATCTTACGTTTGTTCTATACACGAGCCACTTTTTTTTTGTGCAAGTTAAAAAAATATATTTTCTCATTAATTTTTATATTTTATTTATTTTCATTTATTTAAATTTCCCCTTAGTACACATTGAGAATACGCAAAATAGCGAATGAATATGAAAAACTCATTTTTCGTGGCTTAAATTTAAATACGTATTTTTTAATAATAGCGAAATAAAAAATATTACAGAAAAATACTGTACTATTAAAATGGTGCAGTAATAAAATGAAATAAAACGGGTTTCGAGCAAAAAAAAGTATAAAGAAAATTATTTTTGAGCTTTTACAACTATAAATTCTAAATAACCATGTTTTTGGAAATATAGTTTTTTAAACTATTACAGAAAATTTCCCGAACGATACCAAAAAAAAGTTTTGAAAGTCAAAAAAGCTTTTGCAGGTATTCCTTAAAAACCAGTTTTGAAAAGCTGAAAAGTTAATTGAAAAAAATTTAAATTGTTTTAATTCATTTAAGCTTACATTATAAAAAAATTAACTTTGTTTAGTCTATCCCGCTAGTACTTTAAATTGGTAGCATCTTTTGCTGAAACACGAAACCAGGTACAATAAAAATTAATCTGATTGTGTACACAAAAGGAAACCTCAATTCTTTAAATAACACAAAAAACACTTGAGGTTAAACTTATGTCGTATACAAGAGTAATATAGAAGCAAAATAAATACGGAAAACAAATAATTTGACCTCAAAATTATTTTTCCGCATCCACTTGTGTTACTAAACAGCAACAATAAAAACCAATTCAAGAAAAAAAATCATCGTACACGCATCTTAATTTCCTTATGTATACATCTTGAATTATATAAGGTATAGTAGGTACAAGTGGTAAAATCTTATTTACCATCACTCCACAAACGAGTTTTCGTTTGTAATATAATTTTAGTAGCCAACGAAAGCAGCACCACAAAATTATTTTATAGTCTCACCATACCAGAAGCGTTGTTGTGTGTATGCTTTCAATTTCCGGCATCTATCGTGGGCAAAAAAAAATTATAATCAAAAAATTATCCATCATCGTTCAACCAAAAACAAAACGGTTTAGAAAATTTATTTTCATCCTATATTAAAACGAATAAGTTTCCCGCTTTTTTTGTCTTAACTTTGATTATGTCGGCAATTATAAAATGAAAATAATTTTCTACGAGTAAGTGTAAGAGTGAAAAAATTTCATTCGACTCGGTCGCTCGTTCATCTCATCAAGTAAATATGATATGAAGTGTGACCAACAATTTTACAGATAAAGTAGAATTCATAATCGTCCCTACATATTTTTACTTCAACATATTTAACATAACATAAATTCCATCCTCATTAATTAAATTATGGGAAAACAAAAATGGGAAAATATTTTCGTCATCCATCAGGCGAAATAATTATTACTGGCGAGAACATTTTATGTGTTCCTATAATCTAATTGTTTTCTCCCTCTCATTTTGTATAAATACACATAGAAACATAATGTGTATTATGAAAACGTCAATCAAACACAATTAAATTAGACTCATTAAGGCGACGAATTTCGAAACAAGAAAGTGGAAAAAATTCAACAAACCTTAAAATTCCACTAGAGTGAGTACAAACGGTTTCTGGAATTCAATAACAAAAAAAAAATTATCGACTTTAATTTATAGGCTAAGTTCAATATTGTTAATATGCGATGAGAGAAGCTTTGTTTTTTCCGGTTGTTCCTCTCACGAAATGTTCCGGAGTGAGGACTTCAATAGCTGGAAATCTAAGAACCAGCGGTCGAGAGTTCAACACAGTTTCGACTTGTTTAATTAGAGTTCTGAGTTCCTCATATGTCAGCTTGGTACTTTCTTTTAAACGACGGAGATGGTATTTTGCAGTCTTGACTGCAGCTTTGTTTAGTCCACACTAACGTGCGATGCAAAAATGCTTATCTCGATGATACATAAGTTGAATTTTGGATTTTAGGTTGGAACCTTGCAGAAGTTCAAACAACTTTTGTTAATCAGCTTGTGTAAATAGCTTGTATTGCAAAGCAGTAAGACTATGAAGAAAATTTCAACCAACCACCTACCCGAATAATCCCATCATCACTCATGAATAATGATCACGAACGATAAATGAAGAATTTTTAAGACATTTATATTCACTGAATATGATGTTATCTGCACCAATCGATGAACAGAAGGTTTTTTGCGCATTGTGTATGTAGAAATTTTATGTATTCTTAGAAAAGAACTCTTTGCATGGATGCGCATCACCATTTCTTCTGATTCGTCCAACTGTGTTGCTTTGATCGAACTTGTTGCAATTAACAATTTCATAGGGTTTCATAGAGCCCCAGAAATTTCGACATCATCTGATGGTAAGACAACTTGAGAACAGGAATCGTCGGATGATCCCTAAAATCTTGGACCATAATTAATTAATTGTTTTGGTAATAAGCCGCGGGAGATTAAACCAGCTGGATTGTACTTGGCTTAGATGTGACGCCAACTCTTTGTTGCAACTAAAAAACGATTGGCAACGAAAGTTTTCCACCGATTAGACGTTCAACCAATGCAAGGTATCCATGGGATCTGTCCAGAATAAATAGTCATCGTCTGATGTATTGCTATAAGTAGGCAATGAATTGGGCTCAGGAACCGGTGGTGAAGATACAACAAAGTTGATAAGTTGTGTTTCTCTTATTTTGGCAAATTTTAAGCTTTTGAAGAGACTTTGACGAATACAAATAAATGATTGCTGGTTTGGAATTGTTACCCTAGTTGAATGCTGATAAGATGTTGATCAGCTATTGATTTTTGGTCCTCCAAACTTAAAAGTTATTTCTTTATAGATTCCGAAATGTCTTCGAACTAATGATTAGCATTTATTGGATCTTCGCTCTACGTTTAACTTGCTTGCAAATCAAATTTCGAAACCAATAAATGGTTGAATAAACCATCGAGAAGTTCAAGAAGTTCAAGAAGAATTATTTTTCTAGCTTGTTCGTAATTTACTGCAAAAAATTCTAAATTATCGAATGGCTTAGCACCGAGACTCTTCTACAACATCTTTTAAGATAATAAAATTTTGTAAAATCATGTCAAAAGTCAATTCCAGCAATTTTGGGTGGAATCCAAGTTCATCAATTGGCTCGAGTTTAGACTGATATTCAAAAAAGTTGGGTCTATTGGAATACTAGGTTATCACGACGCAACTATATTTGAGAATCAGTAGCAATTGCTAAATCAGTTTCTGTCACTAATGTTAATTGATGAGAAGAGCTTTTTTCTTTCAGGTTGCACAATTTTTAACAAATGGTTAAAAAATATATTTTGGTAATTTTATTAGCAATTGGCCACACTTTATACATATTTTGTGAATTTAAGTGAAATTTAACTTAAACATAACCTAGTTTAAAATTCGTTTTAAACATTAAAATTTATATACATTTATGAAGTTTTATTTTTTTAATATTATAGTAGCACAAAAAGCTACTCAACAATTGAATTAAACCGAAACTGAAAAATCGAATAACAAAATGTACTTCTTGAAAAGCTTTTAAATCCTAACATATAGTAGATAGTTGAGCTTCAAGTGACTGCAAACTACCGTTATCTCAGATATGAAAAAAGCACAATGTAGATAAATTTAATAAATCTACAAGTAATAAGCATTGGAAGAGTTTAAATATTTTACGTATTTAGTTTTCACAAAATAATTTTCTTAAAAGCTTCTTATAGAAAAATTAAAAATCAACACAAAAGCTATGGAATTTTTTAAACATAGTAAAAGCTTACGAAAAATAGCTAGAACGATATCTCAAACTCTTTTGAATGATACACATAAAAATTGTAGACACATAAAACACGAAAAAACTATTTAGAAGACAACGAGCTTTTATATATAAATATTTACATTTGAATTGTAATTTTTTTTTTTTTTTTTTAAATAAAATGAAAACATATCGTTCCCAGACGGTATAACAAGCATAATATATGTAATCAATTTTGTTTACCATATCTTGTGAAATGTTTTGAAAGTTTAATTTATATATCCCGAGTCGACTTTCAATAGCTACAAAAAATAATTATTTATGAGATAATATCAAGATTAGTCCACAGCGACATTTAGCTAATATACCTCAATAAATATTCTAATATACATTGAATATCTTAATTTAGCAAGAAGGAAAAAAAATTTTAAATGACCACTGGATTATTTATTTTTTTGTCTATGTTTGCTATAATACTATACATAAGAACATAAATATTTATTAGTGCCACATATGTTACCAATATTTCTCTACATCCTCATAAAAATATTATTATCCTTCGGACTTAGTATATTATGAATATATATATATACCAGCAATAAAGGACTCAATTATATAAATATGATGAGTTTGAGCTTATATGCTTACTACAACTGTTATCGTTATTTTGGAGCTTTTATTTCATTATAGTCGTCTGACATTTTTTATTATATTTGAATATATTTAAATAAATTTAAATGAAAATCAGGAATCATTTTTTTAATTTTAAGACAACTTTTAAGAAAAACTTTGCGGAAATATTTAAAAAAATTAAATGTTCAGATTTTTAAAATCATTAAAAGCTCATTTTTAAAATCTTTGATGATATATGTATGCACTTAGTAAATTTAAGAGTTATTACTTTTCAGACATATACCGGGTAAACCTTCTATGCTTTCAAAATAAGCTTTTAAATTAAAGTTTTTAAAAAGGACTGTATAATTTGTATAATCCCAATTGTTAGGATTATCGATTTACGGGTGATTGTTTAAAATTTAAATTTAAAATGTTTTAAAGATTGTGTCCTTTTGAAATTTATTTAATGACGTGAGCTACCCTTTTGACCTCCGATTCCAGAAACTTGAACCAATGGTTTGACTTGTCTTGAGAATACAAACATGAGCAATAGGCCCATTATTTGCGGTTGTTGCTAGGCTCTTTGACGACGGCAAATGAAACATCATTCCACAACTTGCATTATTATTCTATATATAAACCGTTGACGTATGGTTGACATCATTATTTGCATTTCAGCATGCAATTATCTATGATGCATGTCATTCAAAATCATTTTGGCAATAGGATGTTTTGTCGGTAAAAATATTGGATGCTTGACATCATAGCTTGTATCTGCGTGACGTAAACCATTAAAAATGGAATATTGAGCCGTTTGAAATGCAGATACGTAAAGGTTTTTTTCAACTATACCTTTCTCAACAGTTTGTTACTTGAATGCTTTATAAACCTTTGCAAAAATGCTTAAACATTTGTCATGATACGAAATTGGAGATCCGCCATATCAGCGTAAGCAGCAATTCGAATGTTGAACTCTTTACTGTGGAATGATGCCCCAAAATCTTTATGTTTGCTTATATAGTATTTAAACCGTTGTGGAGTTTCATATGGGTGCTTCGAAAGAAATTCAAGGTCATTGAACCAACACTTATTATTGATCAGATTTTGATGATATATACCTATAGTGGTATGGCAGTCTGGGTTTTGGGATGACTTTACATGAAATGACTTCTGTTGACATATGTTTCCCACATCTTGGGTGGTATGGATAACCAATTTAGCGAATTTGTGGAATCGGTATATTCTAAAAAATTTTAAGATCTTTAGGCTTTAATGAGTCAATGATTAGGCGTAATAATCGGACTAGTAGAGAAGCACCGCATAGCTTCATAATTTAACACGACTTTAAATGGGTGATTTTATACCTAACACTGAAATCATTTAGTCTCATCGGTTACGGTCCATGATGAGAGCTCTCTTTCCTCTATGAAAATAGTTCACAATCATAACTTTCCTTTCTTTAGTAGTGCAATAAGGTCTTTTTGGAGGTTTAATGCTTCCGCTAGGGTATTCGCACCAGAAAATAATGGTCTACTAGTTTTGGAAGAGCATAGGTAGCCAGAAACGGAGAGGTTGTGGTATACCATAAATAACGGTACTTAAATGATAGTGTTTGATATCTTTATCACAAATCTGATATTTATGTCCCTCCATAATATTCTCTGGCTGTTGATGTCTGGTTTTCTTATCAAAATTTGCCAAAATATCTTCTTTATATCCCCAGAAAATACGAGTTTATGATTTCAATACCGAAGACTGGCCGAATTCTGGTGGCAAAAAGCGGATGGTGTTTGTTTATTTTGTTCCATACAGTTTCATTCTTAATCGGACAGATGACGTTGGATTGGTAATTTTTCTGTTTCCCAAAACATCCTGAAGATCAACTTCAGATTACATATTTCCATATTTGGTTGAAATTGTTAACGGTTAAATGGTCTGCATTTAACCGGACACCTGGTTATAAATTCTATTAATTAGTTTTCTCGTCAATCAATGAGTTGATAAAATGAATACTCCTATTCCCAAATTGATAGAATTTTAAATTTGCCGATTTTTCGGTTTGCGGTTTCCACAGAAACTAGAGTCTCTAATTAAGAAACTTTGAAGAGTTTAGCACAGGATTCAGTGATAAAAAAATGATTGTGTCGATCCGGAATCCTATATAATGCTCAAACTATTATCCAATCTCCTTTGCTATTCTTTACTGGTTTATTTGAAGTTGGTAAGATGTGAATATTTTTGTTAGTTTGATGAGTTGATTCAAGTATCAAGTAACGATCTTCTACGGCATTAAGAATTACGAAACACAAATTGTGTTGCTCTCTATGCTGCCCTTTCATGCAGCATAGCACCTATTGGTATTAGGTAGTGTAATTGGTTTATGTTTTGTTCTGGATCAGTATCAGTTTTATTCTTGATCAGTATCACTCAATGCATTACTGGGCTATAATAAAACTTCAAACAATTCGTTGATACTGGGAAAGTCATTTTGAGATGATTCTTATTTCCATAACTTTGGTTTGGTTTCGGCATCTAATTTATCGATATATAATCCACGGATCTATATGTAATGGCCTTAAGCAAATTAACTTCAATCCTTACTCTCTGGGAATTATTAATGCTTACTTTTGTTATATTGGATGGGTCGTTATAATGGTAAAGTGATTTTTATCGACATAGGCTTTGGATTTTGGGTACAAGCATAGTCTATGTCAGCCATCTCAAATGGGATATTTGGGTCATTATCAAAGATATTATATCCTCTATCTTAAAGAAATCAATCCTGTAAACCATCGTAGTTTACGTCGTTACCCTGAGACATGATGTTATTACTAGTGCTGGTTACCTGACCTTAAACGACCTGTTCTCTTCTAAGAACTTCTCGATTTCATTGTATTTGGAATAACACTTCATTTCTGATCACTTATTTAGCAAACTAATTAATTTACCTGAACTGGTGTTTCCCCAGGAAACATGGTGTTTCCTCTATAAAATAATTTGCATTGTTTCGGAAATAGGGACAAACTTACTTGATGGAAAACTGCAATAACTTGGTTGATTAATTCCTAATATGTAAACTATTAGTTGGAATTTTCAAAGCTTAAAATACAGAAACTTTAATAAGCTTTGGAAACATACTTTTATAGATATTTACTTCGACCAATTTATTATTTTATGTTTTTGAAGCCAAAATAAGAAAAAAAATTCAACGAGAGGTATAAAAACAGAGTATTAATATTTTAAACAAGAAGCTTTCAGTTCTTCATTAAAATTATCCAAAATCTAGACAATTTTATAAAACGAAATATATTAATGATTTTTTAAATGTTAGTAAAAATTGCAAACCCCTCAAAATTCATTTTAATGAATCGCGAGCTTTCAATAATACTTGAACGATATGCCGTTGGATCAATTTTTTAAGTTTTATTAGTAACCTATACAAAGTTTCAGTACATCTTCAGTGTTATACTAAAGTATTTAAGGCTTAATCAAAGATGCGTAAAAGCAACTTTTTAATATTATGACTTCAAAATATTTTTGAATTTAAATTAAATTTAAAATGTTTTTTCTATTAGTATATAAAAAATTCAATACCAAATAACAAAATTGTTAAATAATTACTTTTAAGTGGATTTTATTAATTTTGAGCTTTTAAAATAATTTTTTTGTTAAACTCTATAATAATGTGAACATTATGACAGTATATTCACTACTTTTCAAGCAATGTTATTTGCTGTTGAGTTGGTATTTTTTTTAAATTTTATGAGCTTTTAGACCGTTTGTAAAAACTTTACTGACAGATCACAATTTTTAAATATTTAGAGAGTTCACAATTTCACAAAAGAATAATAAAAAATTAATACAAGTTTGATTAATTGTCAGCAGCTACTAAACGCTAAAAAAAATAAAACTTTAATTAAATTGTTGAAAAGCTTTCATTTTATAATAAAAAAATCTATAGAAATGATCAAGAAAACTGTAAGATTGAAATTTTTTCTTACATACAGTATACACATATAAAAAATGGAAACAAATCGTTCATCTAAGGTAAATATAATTTCAACGGCAAGAGCACTTAACAAGATTACATTTTCTTAGTGTAGTCACTTGTTGTTGTTTATCTTCGTTTAGCTTAAATTGACTTTTAAAACTTTATCGCAACAAATTGATTTTTTTCAATTACAATTGATTATTGTTGTTGTTTTGGACAGTAGAAAGATGTCCATACAGTTTCAAATATTGTAAGGTTAGTTGTTTAGAAATATGTTTTGTTTGCAAGAAACACTTTAAAGTAATCTGTTTTTAGTTTTACTTGAAGCTTTCATTCAATTCTTTTTTGGTTCAGTTTAAAATTTTAACATGCCAGCATACTCGTCACCATATTTTCATCAATCCAGAGGAGATAATAAACCAACTTCATAAATAAAAATTACACAAACGAAACCAACAAATTATTCCAAATCAACTAATCTAAATTTATTTTTCGATAACTAGAAGCTTTTTTCGTATACATGATAAAAAGAAATATAAACTTTTTCGCTCCCAAACGCTTTTTTTAATTTAATTTAAATTCCATTGTTATAGTCGTAATCATTCCAGGGTACAGATTTAATTTTTTTTTTTTGATTCCAATTAAAATGAGAACAACTTGGAAAAAAAGTTTGTTGAGCTTTTTTTTTTTTTTGTTCTATTTTATTTTGATTGGTAATGTTTTGGATTTTTTTTTGTATGGTGTTAATTGGACACTTCTTCTTTTTTATTACGTTCTTTTGTTTTTCCTCACGATGTGTAAGCTTGAGATAGTGAAATACGTGGTTTTGCCTAAAATAATCATACTTCATTTGAAAAGGCAAGATAATAAAAAACAAAAGCTTCATAAAATTTGCATAATATGGGAATATAAAAAATTGTTAAAGTCAAATAAATTTATGGTTATATGGGTTGAACCTCGTAAATGGCTTTAATGGTTATTCATTAAAATAATACATTTTTATTGTTTTGGGTTTGATTTGTATGTGAGATTTTAACAATTTTGAGCTTTTTTAGTTTTAAATTAAAATTTAATTGTATTATGCAATAATTTAGGGAATTTAAATTAACAAACCTTTAAGCTTTAAATAAATATGGTATAATTATAGCTTTCGGCTGAACCATTAATATTTAAAGGTTTCTGATGTGCTATTCATATTTTTATCTAATATTTATTTGAATATTACAACATATTATATTATTTTCTACTATGTTGAACCAACATGTATTTTGTACAATGACCTCGTTTTACTATTTAACATAATTTGGAAGCTCACAGGGAGAATTATATGGTTACAGATGCTAGCAAAAAAAATTGAATAAAACAAATTGGAATTTTATTGTACGCCTGAAGTTTAGCATTTTACCATCTCAGCATAAAATAATACTACCGCAGCATACACCAAAACTAAAATGCTTGTAATAATATTAGTATGTTGACAAACTGTTATATCAAAAAAATACCCACAAGCAAACAAAATATATATATATATATATATATATATATATATATATATATATATATATATATATATATATATATATATATATATATATAATATTATACATTCTAGATTATGGATACGCACTGGGTGAATACAGTTTTTTAAATATAACATAATAGAGTCGTGTATATTTTGAAACTCGTTGGTGTTGAGTGGGTGGTGTACATCTGAGGATAGATCTCTCGTTTTTGTTGTTCTATTATAAATTTAAAATATATTACATATTTGTTTACAATCAATTTTAGAACCATATTTTTTTTGTTGGTGAAGCATAAATATTTATTTATGTTGTTCCATGTCTCGCGTTGTAGTTTTTACAAAATCGCTTGACATACTCAATTTGAATTTGTCTTTGGACAATTTTATAAGTGGATAGAATCATCGGTTTTAAAATTAAAATTAAAATCCCTCTTATTTCTCCCTTTATTCTGATATTATATAAAGAAATTTTACAGTTGAGTAGGTTGATTGGCATTGTATTTAATATGACATTATGTTATTGAATTTATCCTATATCCATGAGCTGTGCCTTTCTTCCAATTGAAATGTCAATAAAAATGCAAAAAGAGAAAATCAGGAAACAAGATTTGATATTGGTTGTAACAAAATACTTCTTTGTTTATCATTAGTCAGTCTCATTAAGGCCATAAGAACTGTTCATTGTAGCAAAGCTAAATAATTCTTGGTCTCAGGTTATTAATGTCTCAGTCCGTCAAAATGTGCTTAATTATGTCACTTTAATGAGAAATGACGGACGACAAGTTGTTCTTAAACCATTACCATTTACAAACACAGTAAGCACACTGAAATGGATTGTTCGAGGAATCATGAAAAGTTGCAGGAAGACTATGAAGGCGTGAGACATGGGCCGGAACTGGAAGCCCGTTGGCATCTCACTATATCGTCAATCGGAATATTCAGTAATCATTTGATGTTAGAACATATATGCACTTTAATGTGGTCTACATTTTAAATGTGTCTGGATTCCTTGGATGACCGAGACGTGATTGCGTGAAATAGATATGGATCAGATCACTGAACTTAGTTTTATCTTGATTACATATCATCACAATAAATTTGTTAGCTACTCTATTGTCTTTATGTATAGTGCGTATTGAGCTCATTGCCGTTTTTTTTAAAAAAGCATTTCAAAAGAAAATTGTCCAGTTTCTCGAACGTGGCTATAGAAATTATAAGCGAAACGTACGGTTTTATTTATGTGAATTTTATTCACAAAATCACCTCAAGATCCTTGAAAGTAAATTTTTTTTTTGGGATCTCATTCAGAAATTTATAACATCTAAAACAGTTTTTCGGTATAGATATTAAAGAAGAGGAATTATTAAATTTTATTTGATAGAGCTGGATGATGAATGATTTGGATATCGGTTTTTATCTTGAATTTCTGTCTTGGTGGAAAATGATTGCAATGGCTCAGTCAATTGATCATCAGGTAGACTAACCCTGTATGTATAAAACATAGTCATATATCTAGTTATATTTACTCCTTTAGGTGTATATATATATATATATATATATATATATATATATATATATATATATATATATATATATATATATATATATATATATATATATATATATATAAATAAATTGATGCACACCGCACTGAAGCGTGTTTCATTTTCATTAGAGATCACGGTTTTTATTTCAAGTTATGTAACTTTAGTAGCTAAAGGCTTAATTGGCTGTGTGAACAACATGATTGTTTTTTTTAGCAATGCATTCAGGTATGCATTCAGCTTATCAGTGGTAGTTGATCGAGGCATAACAGGCAAGGTTTGGTGAAAATCACGTACAATAAGTATCAGAGCGCCTACTATGGGATGGTTCTTTCCTCGCAAATCTCGAGGAGTATAAACAAGTGCTTCTAACAATTTTTTACTTTCCATAGTGCATTTATTCCAAATGATGATCTTGCACATTAAAAGATTGTGGCTATTCCGACATTTTTGCTGATGTGCATACTAGGTTGGAGTTTTGATCTGGTTTAAATTCAACGGTAATTTATGTGTTGTTATACGCCATTTTGTCTAGTATCGATGCTGGCATAATATGTTATGCATAAATCCTTAATCAGTATGATCACTGCTGCAGTTAGCTGCTGCATTATCCAAGAAAAACTTAGCACGTAGCTTATTGGCAATACTTGTAAAATGAGTAAAATATAAAATATCTATATGCTTTGTTAAAATTGCACCGTTGTCTGCTAAGGTGTTTTTTTTATAAATTAAGCTTTAAGTTTTTTGGTTAAAATTTCATTTACTAAGCTCCAATATAATCGAAACAGTGTCCAGAAATTAATAAAGAGCCCAGGACGAGTTACTTAAATTAAGAACACCACCCAATCCACTTGATCAAAAAATACAAAAGAAATTAATTGATACACGTAGATCTTGGTGATATCACTATTGTAGGAACATTAATCAAAGACTCAAGTCCAAAAGAAGACATAAGTACCATATAATCATCTCATAGGGATGAAAAATTTAGAATGTCAAAGTTAAGATCACCAACAATAAATATAATTTGACCTTGAACTTTGTATGTGGTCATGTAACCAACGTTATTGACAATTTTTGAAGCTGTTAAGTGGCACAACCAGTTTAAGCAAAACCACTTTGCCCAAAAACTACATCCTAATTCAATGGGTTCTTTCTTTTAGCCGAGTCGAAAGTAAGCGATTGAAATTAAATTTTTTTAGCTGTCGTTGGGGCGTTTGTGATGTTCTCGATGTTGTGAACCTCCAGTAATTTAGTTTTATGGTACCTCTATATTATGTTACCAAACTTATAATAAAAAAAAAAAATCAAATGGCGAACATGCTACTAAAAATTCGATTTAACACGTAAATCCAAAATTTTTTTGGATTAAACTAAGTTCCCTGTAGATTTAACATAAATCTACTTTAAATTTATGTAATGTGATTGTTGTCGTACATTTTGTTGTTGTTGTTTTAAAATTTACAAGGCAACGTAAACCAAAATTCACCGAAACACTAAAATATACTTTTATAAATATAACGGTAAAGGATACTTACCTTCTTAGTATCTGCGTATTAAATTGTTTTAAATTCACCATTTCAAAAATAATAATTCAAAAAACAAAAGTTATATGTAAAAAAGGTCTATCGAAGGCGGTGATTTTAATGCTAAAATTTTTTTTGGGAGTCGCAACTGACAACAACTAAAGGAAAAGACCTCTTGAAGGCAATTAAAGAAAACAGAACTGCGAACAGATTTGTGATTGACTTCTTTGTAACATGGAGTATTATATTTTTTTTCGGAATGAACTAAAATCCCTTCGATATTCAGTAAAGGCATCTTACAAAAGATCAAATGATAAAAAAAGTATTTTACCAGGAATTTAAATCGATAAGAAATAAAATAAGAATTGCTATCAACAATGCTAAAGTAATATATTTTGCAAATATTTTCAATCCGACAATTAATATTTTTAATTTCTGGAAGGAGAAGTGGGAGTTTTAGATATTGATATGTAATATCTAACACTCCCATAAGTACTCCAACTTAAACGGAGAACTCTGATTTGATTTTTCAAATTTTCAAACTGCTTTATCTCGTAAACTAAGCGATAGCCACGATACAAATCGGACAACTATTAAAGAATTAAAAATTTCATGAATGAAAATTAGGCAAGTTTGGCAAACATTAAATATTTGTCATAAAGCAAGGTATATTTATCTTTTCCTGTCTGCACTCAATAAAAAAATGTTGTCTCGTGAAAATTTAGGTCAAGCACACCAAAATAATGTTTAAATTTCAAATACTTACATTCATTTCCAAAATGTTTTGATGTACGATTACAAACCAGAATAATTGTAGATTTTCATGGATTGTTGCAAAAAAATTATCCAACGAGCAAAATAAATAACAAAATGAACAACAACAATTTGTTAATCTTTTCAGTTTTCTTTTGTTTTACTTATTTAATTTATTATATTACAATTTTCTTTTTATCTACAAATTTTCTTGCTTTCTTTTTTTTTGTTGTTTTGTTTTCTTTATAATTAAAAATTTTTTCCTTCCAAGTTTTTTCATTCATTTGAAAGTTTTTTCTTCATTTTATTTTATGTTTAAATTAATTAATTAATAAATAAATAAAATATATAAAATAGTATTAACAATGTTTATATATATATATATATATATATATATATATATATATATATATATATATATATATATATATATATATATATATATATATATATATATATATATATCTAAAACTAAAAAAAATATTTTATGTACATTTCCGCCAAAGGGAGAAATCATAAAATTAAAACAATTTGTAATAACTTTTTTGAGAAATGGTAGTTCGGGATGGATTTACTAAAAATTAAAGAGTGACACGTTTTGCACGTTTACAATCAGAATTATATGTAAGGAAACGCGATTAGTATATGATGGAGTGGAAATGTACAAAAAAAAATATTTCAAAAAATAATAATAATAACAAAAAAGCTTTTTCGATAAAATGAAAAAGCTTTGACCAAAATAAAACTTTTAAATTAAATTTTAAAAGTGACCAAATATACAAAAATTAAAAATTAATGTTTTAAAAAAATATAACTTTTTTTTATTTATAATTTAATTGACGAATACGTTTTTTTTAGAATAGAGCTTTTTGTTGTTCGTGTAAGCTTTAAATGAATTTTAAATCAATTTGTTTTTTGTTTAGCACCCTCAGCTCATGGTCCCGCTATATATCATAGATTATATAATTTATTGAGCATAATATATTTAAATTTCGTGGCTATTGTGAATATGTCTGGATTTTTTGTGTTTTTTTTAAAGCTTTCAGAAGCTTAAGGTGCCTTATATGACGATCTATAAATGTGATTGCATTTTTTTTTTGGTTTTGGATTTTGTTAACAATATTAAATGCAGTAGCACGTGTGATAACGTGTGTTCGTGATAATTTGTGTTTCTAAATTGTTCAGGATACAGTTTTCGTCCTTTATAGAATGTCTGTCCTTATTTAGATAGTTTACGTGTCATTTTACTAAAATATACTATTATTATTATAATTTTTTTTTATATAAATCTTAAGTTGGTATCAAAAATAACCTCAAATAACAAAATTTTTGCGTAGAGTGGAAATATTTGGGAGTGTGGAGGAACGTATAATTTTGGTTTTGTTTGACTATGGGTTCTAGGATAGGATGTGGAAGGGAGGGAGATATGAATTTAGATAAGAACCTAATATTTGATTACAAATAAACATATTATCCACAAATGTCAATGTGATGACGTCATAATTATAACATCTGGTGCCGAATTTCGAATGTCCAGCACCAGCCTACTTGCTTCGTATTTGATTGGTTTTTTAGTTGTGGTTGATATTTGTTCCATAGGATAATTTGGATTATAATGTGCATGATGATGATGTGCGTGATGCTGATGCGAATGATGTTGATGTTTTTGTCCTTGTTGGTCATCTTGTTGGGGCATACCACCATGTACTGGAGGTGGAGGTCCAATACCAAAATCTTCCATTTCGATTGTAGTGGCAATGGTTTTTTTACTTGTCTTACCTGGCGTTTTGGGTATTGATTTATTGTTATTCGGTGGGGTTTGTTGGTGCTGAGATTGTTGTTGTTGCTGGGCTGTGTCGTAGCCAAAGGTCGAAAATCGAGGTTGTTGTGGTGGGGATTGTGACACTTTATTTTTAAACACTGGTTGGAATAAACTTTCACGTGTTTGACACGCCATATCACACATACCAGCTTTGATGTCGTCATCCTCGTCGGACTGCAACGATTCCTGGATGTCAGTCATCTAATCGAAAAAAAAAGCAAAAATACAAATATAATTTTAAAAGAAATTATCCCTCATAATATTTACAAACCTCATGACCCCGTGACACTGTATCCCTTTTAATATCTATCCTAGTATTTTCCGGTATTGTTGATATTGGAACCGTATCCCTAAAATATCGATGATGACTCATTTCATCCATTCCAATTCCTGAATTAGACAAATCTTTTTTTTTTGCACTTTTTTCGATACAAAAATTTAAGAAAAGTTAGAAAAAATCCCAAATAAATAAAAATGTGGCTTTTAAATACTCACTGTAGCGGAATTTTAATATTTGCTAAATTTTCTCTAGACATTTTTGTCGAATGTCGTCCTAATTCATCTAATTTACTCTCCTTTGATTGACGTATATGTTCCTGGAAATTAATAGTAAAAATGAATAGAGTTAGATGTAATTAAATTAGAGTATGGGGATATAATATTTTCTCGTCGCAAAATTTTTTTTTTTTTAGTTTTATCGATGATGAACATTTTTTGTTTCTCATAATTTAATTACGCTAGTTGGAATTTTAGCTTTTCTTTTATTTTAAATGACGAACGGAAAATGTAAAAAGGACAATAATAGGAAATGACTTTTCTTTTTTATTAATTTTTCGATATTTTTTGTTTAGCAGGAAGGAATTCAATTTAAAACGAGCTGTGGTTATATTGCTAATCAATGTTCTAAGTAGAAGATAGAGTTCTTACACCATCTAAAGTCATGGAGTCACCTAATAAATAATACAATCTAGGTTAAGGTTGTAATTTTTTAGTATCAAGTACTTCAATATCTTGCGTCTTCACTTTATTCACATTATTTATTACTACCGCAGGCATCTAATTCTAGTCATAAATTTTTTTATGTACATAGCTACACCCCTCAAAACCCACCATCTCTATAAAATCAAATATACAATATGTCACCCAATTTTATTTTCTATATTTTTACTAAGCCATCTGCAAAGAATTCATTGACTTCGAACAAAGCGGAAAAACAAAAAAATGTGTAGCTAAAAAATTCTATTTCACTATATGTATTACATAAACTACCCTCAAAAGCTTTGGTAAATATAAAAAAAATATTTTTGCTGGAGTATTTTTGCTGGATTTGCCCTCGGAAAATATATATTTTTTTATTTTTTATTTCATTTTTGGAAAATATTTTATTACTACAGCACTTTGATAGAACCGTTTACAGTATTTTGGTCGATATCATTTTTATTGCATATTTCTATTTTGTGTTTAGGAAAAACTAAAGAAATTTTTTTATTTAAATTTTAACCACAAAATAATGTGATTTCGCTACATACTCGCGTAAAACAAATGAAAATAAATAAAGTATGCAAATAATGAGATATTTTATTATTTTCATATTTTCCATATACGAAAATTATGTAACGACAATATTTAAAGCGCAAGAAAAATATTTTCCCACCCGTACTAGTTTATGTGAATTTTTCAATGGGTGATGCTTTTCTATTTAAATAGAAAAGTTTGAGATATAGTTTGGACAAAATTGGTATAATTTTAAATAAATAATCTATCAGTAATTTAAAAAAATAATATGTCTTAGATATAATATACAGTCTTTAAAGATTTTTACATATTTTACATCTCCGTACACAACGGTTCTTCTTGTGATTTAATTTAATTTAATTTTCCTTTTTTCTGTTGTAAATTTTTATTTTTTATTATTTTTATTTATTCTTAAGGTTTTTATTAAAATCTCATTAAAATGACAAATTGCTTGAATATCTATAAATAACTTAATATAATAAAAGATAAATTATCTATATCCGAAAAGAGGAAAAATGTGGCTAAACTTGACTAAAATAGCGTTTTCATATATGTAAAGAAAAAAAAAGAAAAATTAAATAATAAAAACGGGTCATTGACAACTGACACAAAAAAAATTAAACACAAATATACAGATAAATTCAAAGTTATCATGTCATTCTACGAACTATCCAAGGACAATCGTCCAAATCCTAATTTTCATCATCCTAATGTTATTTGCCTCAGGCTTTGTGCAAAAAGGTGAAACACATAAGCAATCAATTCTAGAATGCAATTGCAATAAAATCTTCCATCCACAATGCAAAGGGATTATTGAAGCTGTCAAATTTAAAAAAAAATAGTTTATATTGAATATATTGATCTGACTGCACCAAATCTACCACTCAGGTTTGTTTCTAATATTATACCAGAAAAAAAATCACGCTGATCTGGTTTAAGAGACAATAAGTGGATGCTCGGACATTTTGAAAAAATTACATTTTGAAAAAAAAGTCGATATATGATTTGCGCCTTAAGCTTCCGCTATTGCCTCATAGGTGGCCGCTGAATTTGTATGCAAAAAAATCAGCAAAGAGGCTAGCTTTTGCAAAGTAATGAATTTCATTGTCTATTCAATATAACACGTAACAGTGGCCCAATTGTGATGAACGAAACCTTAATCAAAAGCTCTGGTTATCAGTATAAATACTGCTATAATATATATATATATATATATATATATATATATATATATATATATATATATATATATATATATATATATATATAGTCAATAGCTCACTCGAACAGTGGTCCCATTTTGATGAATGATACCTTTAACAAAAGCTTGTGACACTAGTATAGATATTGTCACAAAATATTCATACATTGTCCATACAACATTTCAAAATCATTAATTGTAAATAATCATTCTTTTAACATTCGACTAAATTCTTTAAATGAATCTAAGCTCAAAATATTGTTCGGTAGCTGGCTATTAAATTTTTATAAAATGTTCTTTATTAGGCTGCAATGAGCATGTAGGGTATATCAGAAATCAGTATGATAATTTACCAAACGACTATACCACTATCTTTAAGGAGAACATACTTAGTAGTTTAAAAACGTACAAGTAACGCAGGAGATAAAATTTACTTTTAGCAAACAACGGAAAAGATTGTGTTATCCTTGGTTAATAATTAATCATTCTTAAGACACCCTTTTCGATAGTAATTAGAAGTTTGATATTTGACAAATAAATGCCACTCCAACAAGTTATTTCATATTGAAGATACGAATCAAACAAAGCATGATCACTTCAAAAATTTTGAACCACAGTTATTACGCAATTAATAGAACAACCTTAATGTTTGGCAAAGTTTTTATTTTAAGATGAAAACATTTCGTTTTTTCTCAAAATTCTACCATTTTCCAATACCAGACTAACATGTCCTTTACACTTAATTGTAGTTCCAGATTTAAACTTTGAGCATAAAACTAGCTTAGGATAAACGGATAACCAAGGTTTTTCCGATCACGATTTAATTTTTGTTAGTTATAGATACCGAAACTCCCATCCCGAAAACAATTAATTATATCTAGTGATTTTCGTAAATTAAATGAGAGCTTGTTCCTTAATGATAGCTTGCTACTAAATTGGTGCAATATTTACCAGTGTTCCGATGTTAACAGCAAGGTAAAATATTTTAAAGCAAGTACAGGCTGACTGGCGCAATGTAATGTGCAGAATGATATTCAAAGTGTACATCTTGCGTCATTTGACGGCGTAAAGAAAGACGTAAAAATAATCGCAAAAGAGTTTAGAGAGCTTCAACCCCAGAACAGATGGCATAGAATAAAACATTAAAAAGTCAATTTAAGATAAGTTTAGTATGTTTTGCGCTATTTTTGTTAGTGTTTAGGTAGAATTAAACCATTTGTTCAGCTTACAGTGTCATTTTTGTGTTTTCAAACTCAAACAAACCTTGTAGTTTTTTTTGGGAATAAGTCAATTAAAATAAATATCTATAAAGATTTAAAAGTGGTAAATTATTTAGAATACGCCAAAACATTTCAAATTAAACAAAAATATTACATAGTTTCATCCAAAATGTTGTGACATGCACTTTTTATACGACCATCGTAATTTAAATAACGCCTAATTACCAATATTCTTTCATCCCTGACTACATCACCATTTTAATTTGTTTTCAATGTGCACGTTACAACTAAGAGCTGTTGTAAATTTTCCGACAAATATTCGTGTTCATACATCGGCTGGTACAGCAAAAAAAAAAAAATAAATAAAACAAAAATAAAAAAGTTACATGAAAAATACGATTGGAAAACGAAAACATTTTGTTTGCATACAAAAGTTGATTGACCGCATTGCTCGGGTAGGTTGACCTTGCCAATTTATTTTTAACAAAATCGAACGATCGAAGTGAATTCAGTTGTGGTGATAGTGCAAATATAAAATATTCAAAATTACAGAAAAATTATGTAAAAAAAATTTAAGTACAGCTTTTTGAAGATTAAGCTTTAGTTATGGTAAAAAAAATTATTAATAATAAAAGTGTTTCTTTTTATAAAGATAAACCAAGTAATAAGATGTGCGAGGGTGTGCTATTTTATTTTATTATGTTGTTTGCTATTTTAATAAACGAATACAGTGGAACAATCAATTGTTATTTTGATGAATAGTACGCAAATTTAAGACGCTCGAGTCAGCCATTTTCAATCAGTGCGTATACACCATAGTAAAAACATTAAAACATTCGGTAAGAGAATCTTAGCATTTTTAATGTATTTTTCCACTCGTGAGACTTAGTGATTTTATATATATATGATACAATTTTTCACATTTATGACTCGTCGATTTTAATATACACGCAGCTAGTTTTTAAGAGCATCCATTGGATTATGACAATACCATTTTTAAAAAAGATATGTGTTTGTCAAATGCTATCTTTTTAGTCTTGTTCTATCTGTATGTAATATTATATTTATCTTTAATTATAATAAAGGAAACAATTTTTGGTTTGCACTCATTTTACATTTATAAGGCTCTCACTTTATTACAAATTGTATATACTTGCAACTTTTCTATTTCTTGGGTCAGAAGTTCTAAAATGCTCTAGCTGTATTTTTAAAAACTACGCCGAAAATTTGTACCATCCCAATTTCAAAAAGCTCATTAATTTTAATTGCAATGTGGTTCGTTTATTGTGATGCAGATGGTTACTTCAAAAAATCATTATAAATGCGTAAAAATACAATCATTTTTAAGATGAGATAATTAGAAATAACTTTTTGTTTTTCGTGATAAAGACATTTTTGCAAGTTGGTCATTTTCATCACCTTTCAATTAACGCTTATCCAATCAATAAAATAAAAAAAAATTGAAAACCAATCATTATAGATCAAAATCGGTTTATATAATTTGAATAATCGTATTACAGTATTATTTATGTTTCATTTGCAGTATTGTGATTACATCTATGGTTTTAGATCACTATGTGTGGTATTCAAAAATAGCAACAGACATATATATATAGTTTCATCATATTATAATACCATAGATAGTACAATTTTGATGAAAATCCGATTTTTCTGCTAAATGTATCATATGTTGGTTATGTTGGTAATTCATATATTTATGTATGGGATACATATAGTTCATAGATTTAATATATGGTATTGTATATGTTATGTGCTATAGTTTAATTTATTCGTGTATAGTTGTATAAAGCATATTATAATGAAATTATTATGAAAGCTTTGAAAATAGCTGGGCCTATGTATTAGTATGCAATGGTCACATGAACATAAATTTATATTACATATTTATGAAGAGCAGAACATGACTTGCCAATCTATTACCTAACCTATACATATTTTTGTGGAAATCACATCCATTTATAATAATCCTCAGTGGGAGTCATATTTTAAATTTATATCATGTTTTTTCCCTATATTTACTCGTACATATCTTACATTTATTTACCATTGTCATTAACATACAAATAACATAACCTTAAATAATTTATATAAATGTATCATTTGATTCCTTACAACATGGTCCATTACAAGTGAGAAATATATTATTTGGTCTAAACAATTCTATAAAATATTCCAAACAGGGATCATGTCCCAAAAAAAAGTAAAAATTCGAAATCAGAAAATTAAGTTTTTTGTAAAAATATGTTTTTCCTCATTTTCACAATATACAATCAATTTTGTGTACATGTTGGTTCTTCATTTAAATGTATTTTATAATTTAATCAAACTATTTAGAAATTTTTTTAAATATTTACTTACCCTAATAATTTTATGATCTCTAATTAATTTCCTAAAACAATTAACCATAAATGCTGCTGTCATTCCGCCCAATATCAATCCAAATACAATAATTATTATAATTACATGTTCTGATTGCCCGGCTATTTCTTTCTGTAATTATAAGATAAATAAACATCTATTATTTTACTAATTAAAAAAAGCTCTTCGCCTAATTTTCAGTTCGGAATTAAATGTGATTTCTATTCAATGACTTTTAAAATTTGAACAACGTTTACACGATCGATATTATAGCTGGAACAAAACCAGCTTTCAACGAATGTTTCTAAGAATAATTCAGGGAAATGTCCAGTTTAACTATCAACTCAAAAACCTTAAAATTGAATGTAATATAGAAACACCTTAAGCCCCAGCTATTGTTTTCAAAATGCCAAGAACTCAAAAGCTCCATGAGCTTTCAACTTGTTTAAAAAATTTCATTAAAATTATAATTTAGGAAATTTTTATTTAAGTTTTAAAATAACTTGAGCATTAAAATATTGCCCCAAATAGTTCTAGCAGGCTTGCACTGAACTTGAGCTTTTTTTATTGTTTATAAATTTACTTTCGATTACTAATGAAAAAGCATAAAAAAGTAATAAAAGCCATTTAATTTAATTAAGAGAGAAATAAAAATTGTTCACTACCAAATATTTAATATTAAATAATTCATTTAAAAGTGATTTCTATCACCATCGGTTAGACAATGGATTTCAGTTTATTTATCTGTGTTTAAATATTTAAATAAATAAATTATGTAATTTTCGCAAAATTGACATATGAAAATAAATTTATTACATTATTTTATATGTCATTGCATCGTTATGACGATTAATGTAATATTAAAATAATGGAATAATTTAAAAAGCTTTATTAATACATTTGAATGACAATTCGTATTAAAAATATAAAAATTCACTTCGGAAATTGGAATTTATTACTAAAATGTATTGAAAACTCGAAATTTTAAAAGATTATTTTGACACCGCTATTTAAAAGCTTATTTTTAGCTTTTCTAGCTTATTCGATTTTTTAAAATAATACTCATAAGCTTAATTTATTGAGAATTTTAAAAAATTAAATTTTATTATTTCTGAAAACCTCATTAAACTGTTTTGTGGTTTTTGTTAAAGCAGAGCTTTGAAAACTTAAAATTTTTTAAGTTAACTGTTTTATTATAATTTAGAACATCAAAAGAAATAAAGAATATCATTAAATAAGAAATGTTTTAAAGTTAGGCTACGCTTAAAATAAAAACTTAAAAGCTCTAATTATTTAATTGTTTACTACCGACTCAAATAAATGTTTTTAGAGAATTATCGCTTAGGATTCACGGTGTAGAAACCATCGCTATTCGTCCAAAATTTGCCCTAACTATCGCTTTTCGTCTGATGTCTTTCACAAAAGTAGACTTTCATAACACAAGATCAAAATATGATATAAACCCTGAATTGATAAAAAAAAACTTAGAAGTTTGATGTTTTGTTGTTGAATGATAAGTGGATACACAAAACATAATTATTCTGAATATAGGTGACAGTGTAGTCAATAAGATTGAATTATTTTGTAGCACAGCACAATTGTAATAATGTTGACTGTCGCCTAAGGCAATTAAAGATTTCGGTGTGCGGTATAGAATTATTTAAATCTAAATAATTGTGACCGCTAAAGTACTCCTCACGCAATTGAAGGAGCGTATGAATATGTAATGTGTGTTAATGCAAACACATGGGGATGCTGTAATTCAATCAGCGGAACCCAGTATTCTGTATGCTGGTTTTAGGCGATCGATAGACACTAATTGTTGTTTTCCCTTGATCAAAACAATAAAGTGTCGTTGTAATCTTGTCACTTTCTATGGTCCGTACGGCGGTTGCAATCCAGTGCAAATCTTGACTATCCTTAAAAACACGAATTCGCATTTCTCGAACGAGAATTGCGTGGGGACAAGGTTTTGCATATTGCTGCGTAGTTGATCGATGACTGTGTCAGTTGATGATTGAGATGTAAAAAGATTTTCAATAATGAATTCACCTTATAGTTTGGTGAGTTCTGGTGAGTACTTACGATCTTTTTTAACCATGGCTTGAATATCAAGTAGAAACGATTTTGACCATGAGTGAATTCTACTGAGGGTGACAAGTGATTGTTCCTAAGCGATGAGAAGCTTCCTTAATATGATGAAGAGTTTGGACCTGATTTGCGTTACTTGGTCGGTCGGGAAATGTAATTATTAATGAATGTTTTGGCCATAGTCTGTGCTGACATATTGGTCATACGCAATAAGCTTCGGGCCACTGAGTAAAATGGTTGACACATAATCTAAAAGATATGTATATATCCGATAAATTGATCTAGTGGAATTTCAAATTGTCCTAAAGGTGCCTTTGTATGCCTTTGAACTTACAAACTTTGGCAGGATAAACAAATTTGTATCCAGTGGTCTATGACCTTGTTTATACTAGGCCAGACATATCGAGCAGTAATCAATTTACTGTTAATCAGTTAACCAATTTGAAAACCAGGCATTTTAAAAGCTCTGATTAATAATAACTTAAACTAACGCAACGTCCAGAATCAGAAAGTAAATTCTGAAGTTCTAAGCTTGCTTTGTGTACCTGATCGTGTGGTAGTCGAAATTAGCTTCAACTGTTTCTATTGTGTTTGATTGCTGCTTCGTGCAAGATCATGCGAGATAATTTAGCCGCAACGACATTGTCTTTATCTTTCACATGCCAGATATCCGTGGTAAACTGACTTAAGTTGAGTCTTTCCTGAGACTAAGTATTTTCGTTCTGCTTTAGATAATTTTTTGGAAAAGAATCAAAGTAGTTCCCAACTTGTGTGAAGGCATTTTGGCATACTTCGGGCCAAACATTTTTTTTTTATTTTTTCCCTTGATTGAAGTTGAGACTGGGAATTCCGTAATGGTAGTAACTCGCTCTTTAGTTGGAAGAATACCATTGATGTAATTATGTGGCTGAAGAAATTGAGTGAATTCGAACCAATTAATTTGTGATGCGACAAGATTGTCGTTGATATATGTGAAAACAAA